>CAJQZP010001459.1:2672500-3272500 GCA_907164705.1 Parnassius apollo | reverse complement strand
CAGAACATTTTAATATTTGCCTGGAAGTTATCCGATATTCTTTTATCATTTTTATCCGTTATTTCTTGCTTTTTTCTTTCAACTACTTATTTTACTCTCTTATTAAGATGTTTAAAGTCTGCCTTTTTTCTTTCAATATCATCATTCGTACCGCTAGAATTACCAGCCTTTGTTGCTAGTAAATCTAGCCATGCTCTCTTTTTGCTTCAACTTCCATACGTATCTCATCATCCCACCATAACGTATTATTTTTCCTTTCATTCTTCCTCTTACTAACACCACATACTTCGGTAGCTGCATCCACTAAACCTTTCTTTACATTTTGCCATACATTCTCCAAGTCTAACTCCTTCATACATAATTCATCCAAACCACTTATATTTTCTTTCAGTCTACATTTGAACTTGTTTCTCTCACCTTCATCTTGTAACCTTTCTGTTCTAATACGCTGTAATACAGTGGTAGACACAGATGATCGATGGCGCCAACGCCTGAATAGACCATTAATTCGGCATAAAACCAAATAATGATCCGTTCCTACGTTAGAACCCCGGTAAACCCTTATATCTACCACTGCGCCCCTCAATCTTTCATCCACAATTATGAAATCTATCATGCTTCTATCGTCACCTCTTTCCCAAGTATACATGTGAATCCTCTTGTGGCGAAAGCAAGTGTTCGTCACAAAAAGATTCTTTTCCATACATACGATGAGGAGACTTTCACCATTCTCATTTATACTTTCATCACCAAACGTTCCCAATATCCTTTCATAACCAAGCCTCCTCACCCCAACCCTTCCATTAAAATCTCCTAGCATAATAATATTTTCATTTCCCTTACACTTCATTAACACCATCCTTACTATTTCCCAAAACTGCTCTCGGATATAAGTGGGCTTAGACATGTCTGGGGCGTAGACCCCTAACACAAACAACTTCTTTAAACCCACTTTCATTCGTATCCATAGCAGTCTTGGGCTTACACATTCATACTCTTTCACACATTGACCCATTCTTTCTGAAAGGATGATACCTACCCCCTGGCATGCCCGCTCGATCTCGTCTACACCAGACCAGTATGGGGTATACATGCCATGTGTAGTGACATCCTTCCCCTTCCTTTTCGTCTCATTTACACATAACACATCTATTCCTCTATCATACATCATATCGCATACTTCATCCATTTTATCATTCATTGCCTCACATACATTCAACGTAGCCAGACGGGCCTCTGCAATCCACTTTTCGCCTCTCCGGGAGACAACGTGACGGGTGGCGAACCTCGTCGCCGGTTTTCCTCCCGGAGATTCTTCGCACCCCTGCCCCATTAAAGGGGCGCCGGGAACTCGGGGCCATTTCTTTTATATAGTTCCTCATGGTGCGAAAATATTGGGTAGTATGTTTTACGCCGCTACCACGGCGTGGAGCCGAGTCTGTGGTATCGGCTTGTCGCTCATTTAGCACCACCCGGGGGACACGTGTAGGGTGGGCCTAGGAATAGGTGGTCATAGCCTACGGACGCGAGCGACTTATCCCCTTATTATCGTTCTCTACACTCGCCATACGAAACACAGCAACGTTAAGCTGCTATTTCACGCTGGTATTCTGTGAGAGCGTGGTCCTTCCCCGGTCGAGCCGACCCATTCGTGCTACAACTATACTACTAATATAACTACAGTATGGCTCTACCACGTATAAAATTTTACTTTTTTAACTTTTTTTAATTGTTCCTCAAGCAATAACATTGTGAAGAAACCTGCGCATATCTGAGGAGTTAAAATGACAAATATTTCGAATCCGCCAACCTAAAGTATTCTCAGATATAAGTGGACGCCTGTGCACATCAGTGGGACGTGCATAGGCTGTAACTTTAACTTCTGCTTCCGGACGTCTGAATAATTTGCAATTTTGCAGACAAAGGAACCGATGACAATATTAATCATTTCAAGACTATGAGACCTAGTGTTGTCACTAGAATCATCACAACTTATGATCAGCGTGCTGTTGGCAATTTTAAGAGCCGATTTAGTACGTGCTGTGCGTTGAAGTAAAACATTGCGAAGAAACTAGCAGTTTTGATAAATTAAAACAAAAAATATTTTGAAAATATGTGAAGACACAGGGACAGCACTCGGGACACCTCATTGCTCTGAAACCCTCTCAGAAATTTAAGGAGGTAAGTGCCTCACTGTAAGGTGTAAGTTAAAGCGTAAGATAATTCTGTTTTGTACTTTAAATAAGCCAGAATTATCTCCTGATTATGAGTCCGATAGGTAGCGGTTAATCATCAGCTTGCTAAATATGTCGATTACAGCAAAAAGCTCATGCTCAGCGGTGGACATACGTTCTTGTAATATGCTTTTATTACACGTTGGAAATTTGATTACCAATGTCAGTAAGAGCTATGCAAAGCTAAATACTATGGTGTAAGCTTATAATTATTTGTTTTCAAAAGAATATTCTAATTTATGAAGCATTCACAGGAGTTGAGCAAATTCGTACAGATTGGTCACGTATTGGACCCGAAGTAACTTTATATCCGACCCAATTTTAGAGTTCTATAAAATTGCGAAACAAAATTTAGAAATGTAACTTCTTATATAATACAAAAGAGTACAACGAGTATAAGGTTACACTTAGAGTATACATGCACTCTAAATGTAACCTCCTTTATAAAATCATATTAATGCAATTTCTGTACTCGTATACTGAACTGTTTACATGCACATCGTGTTTTTTGAGCTGCCAAGCCGCAGTTATATAATAGTTGTGGCACGTTTGTATGAGGTAGAGCCATGCTGTAGTTATAGTAGTAGTATAGTTGTAGCAGGAATAGGTCGGGAGAAGGACCTTGCTATCACAAAAAACCAGCGTGAAATAGTAACTTAATGCTGTTGTTTAAAACTAGTTTTGATCAATGTGTAGTGTTCGCGTAAATATAATAAATAATTAATGCTGTTGTGTTTCGCATGTAGAGAACCGGAGACTCTTTTTACTGGAAACGAGGCATTCCATTTTAGTTCTCACGGGTGACAACGCATTTGCATTTCAATTCGTGATCGAGGATAGATGTAGATGTCTATGGACTAAAGCAAAAGCTTGCCATCAGGTGGACTGTGTGCTTGTTTGTCATCCTATCTTACAAAACCGAATTGGTCAGCCCGACCGGGAAAGCTATTTGCAGGAACACAAAAAAGGAAACCAAAGATGCAACTATTTCCTAACACATGGCGAAGCACTGCCGCCTGGGTGTAGAAATAGGCTACAGGATGGCACCGATCATCATAGACAAGTAGGTCAAAAAGGAGCCTTTCTACATGTTTGATCACGTCATAAATAATATTAAGAACAAATAATAAATTCAGACCGAATTTCGGTCACGGCGGCCAGCCTTAATGGAGATTAGCGATCGGCGCAGGAGAGGATAATAGTGCCCAAGTGTATTGCGCAAGCAATGCGCTCTTTATTCCCCCACTCTCATCGTCCGTAAACCGTGATGACCGGAGAGATATCAGGCGCACGACCAACAGCTTCACGTGTTTTCGGAGGTAAGGGGGTGAGACACCGCCAACTTCCACACTTCAGGCAGCTTCTGAGAATTTCTATAGGCCCGACCGGGGATTCGAACCCGGGGCCTCATGATCAGCAGTCGTGTTTGCAACCACAGATAAACAAGGCAGCCACGATTGGTCACTTACATGTAATACATGTATAAAATACGTAGATATAATTTTTGTATTTGAGTAGTGAATACATTATTCATCAATTGAAAACAACGCAGTTTTTTTCATAAAACATAACTAACTGCATTCAAATTATCTAAATAGTTCCATCGAAATAGAACGGCCTACACGGAGAGTGTCATCTTAAGAGTGAAGCAAAACATTATGTAAATATTATATTATTACAATTCTGAACACCACGAAGTAATACATAGACAAATATTTAAATAAAACGCAGGCTTTTAGTGAGAATCTTTTTCTTCTTTCATAGGTTTTTAGAATGGCTATTTGTCTTAGAAACGTTTTTTTTATTTCTCAGACATTTAAGGTCTTCACGATATTTTCCTTTACCAGCGGCACTGGATCGAATCTGGGTTGCCCGCGTACTGTGAAACTTACGACTGAAACTTATCTTAGGAATGAATAAATAAAAATCAAAAAGCACTCACCTCATAAGTTCAAAGCTGATACAAAGATGATTTCTAAAGTAAAAGTAATCTAGCATGTGTATAACGTTGTGCGATTGGTCTTTGTCCTTCAATCGGAGGTGGTCCAGCACTCGCACCTCGACGAGCGCCTGGTGGTGGAAGCGTTTCTTGTTCCTGATGATCTTGATAGCGACCTGGTCTCCGGTGCGGTGGTCTAGCGCTCTTATGACCTGCCCGAAGGAGCCTTTGCCGATCACCTCGAGGATTTCGTACCGGTAGGCTATGTGGTCGTGGATTTGCTGCATATAATTTAACCGTTATCGATATATTAGCACCTAAAGTATTAAGTCTTCGAATCATAGTTTTTTAAATGATATTGAATCTGGTATGAAAGATGTTAAAATTAATGGAGAAATCAATTCGTGGTAGAGCCATGCTAAGCTCAATATGATTGTAGCACAAAGGGGTCGGTCCGAACGGGAAAAGACCACAGCGTAAAATAGCAGCTTAATGCTGCCGTGTTTTATATGAACCGAAGACTGATTTTACTGAAACGAGAAATTCCATCTTAGTGGTGCTTGCAACTTCTTCAGGGGTGAAAACGCATCTGCATTTTAATTTTCTATGGAGGATACACGTAGATGTCCACAGCATTTACTTATAATCAGGTGGACTTTGTGCTCGTTTGTCACCCTTATTTTGTAAAACAAGGAATATGCTCTTTGAATTAGACAATACATATTTTTTTAGCTTATAAACTTTAAAATATTTAATATTAAAAAATATAGACATCCTCAAAGTAACATCTGGTTTAAGTGTAGTTATTTATAAAATGTTTAAAGCAGTTGAGCTTCGTCTATCATAACACGTAAGAGCCTAATATCGATTCTCGATGATATTGAATTAAAGTGCTGCTAACAAAGGTGAAAGCCTTCACACTCATTGAAGCAGCGAGATAATTCTTCTCTGTTGCATCATTACTCTTATGATCGAGACCTACGTCCATATGAATCGTTACATAGTTAAGGGAAAGAGAAAGGGATGACTGAAGGAGATTTTATTTTTATTTTTGTTACATAAAAATAAGCAGTGCAGTGCCGACGTAAGAGAATCCATTATCCCCATACCGTCCCCTGGGCATCGTAAAAAGCGACCGATGGAAAATAAAAAATATGACGGACAGCAGCATATCCCCGATAACAACATAATAACTTATAGTTTCAAAACTAGAGAAACACGCTAAAGATATGATTATTTTATTCTATCCTGGTGATCCTGATTCCGTTACATAGATAGATTAAAAGATTCCGTTACATAGATGACACGCGAAGCTAATAATAAAAGTGTTGGCTAGTTGATATTCCTTTATGTCGATGTCGGATAACATGATGAAAGAAATAAATTAATTCCAGATATTAGCTATTTTAGTTTGCTATTTTTGTACCTTATTGTAGCTGCCATTTTCATCGTCGAAACCGCAATTGTTGGGTAGGTTTGAGCGCGCCTGCACCTTGTTAGCCTCGAGACCTAGGAACCATACTTCTGGGTATTTCCTCACTTCGTTTCTCTCCCATTCAGTAAGCCTTTCGCTGTACGCTTTTAGTGCGTCTGTGAAAGAAGATAATACTCATAAAATATCTGAAAAGAGAATCCTTGTTGGCACTATACCGCGGGCTAGAAAGGAAGAATTAGGAAATAATATATATTCGTAGCCACGTTATAAAAGTAAAGTTAAAGCCTATATACGTACCACTGCTGGGCACAGGCCTCCCCTCATTTCTAAGAGGGATTTAGTGCAAGAAGGAAGCCGTGGAAGTAGTAGTGAGTCGTGAAAGCTCAGAGAGCCGTGATAGCTCAAATGGTTAACGCTCGCTGTAAATATTACAGCACGCGAGTAACCCGCGTTCGATCTCCGCCGGCACCAATGAAATTGTTAATTGCAACTTTAGTTACTGTTTTACTACATGCTCGGCGGTGTAGGAAAACATCGTGGGGAAACCTGCATGTCTGAGGAGTAAGAAAAAAAATTAATACATGTGAAGTTCGCCAACACCCATTGGGCAGCGCGGTGGACACTTACTTCCTAGCCACATCATAATACAAGACAATAAGTCCAAAAAAGAAGACAAAAGTAATAATGATTGGGCTCCAGCAACGCAAAGATCATCGACTGACTGGGCAACTATACGGCATAAACATTGCCGCAGCAGTGTAATTCTGCCAGCACCTTGGTCAATATTATAAAAGCGCATATAAAGCTAAATAGTTTACCTTTTTGTTTATATTTTAAAACTGGCTTAAAATAAAAATTGTCTTATCAATTAAAACAAAATATAAATAAAATAAATAACTAAAAAAGTCTAAAATCCGACTGAAAAAAAAACTATTAAAATAATACCACACACAGTTCATTTCCTTTCGGTTTATAATTTGCTATTGGGACCCGCCTGCTCCTAAACTTAATGCGGGTATTTAACTTAGGCTTTTATCTCGTAATTTAGCCTGTGAAACCGAAGTTTTATACGTGGTAGAGCCGCGCTGCAGCTATATTATGGTTGGTGGGTCGGATCGATCGCAGAAGGAGCACGCTCTCACAGAATACCAGCGTAATATTTTTTAATAGGTGAAAGAAAGTTGATGGTAAATGGTTCTGCCTTTTTTGAGTGGACGAAATACAGAGCATTAAGTTATTTCTGCTGGTATGTAGATATAGAAGTTCAATGCTGCTGTGTTTCGTATGGTGAATGTAGAAAAACGGAGACCCGTTTTACTGGAATCGAGGTATTCCATCTTAGTCCTCAGGGGTGACAACGCAACTGCATTCTGATTCTCAATCGAGGTTAAACGCAGATGTCTATGGCCACACCATCCACTTACCATCGGGTGGACCGTTTGCTCGTTTGTCACCATTCTTCTATAAAAAAGTAGTTTACGTTGTTTATAGTTTATTTTAATTTTGTTTTATACCCTCAATCTTGTTTAGGTCTTTTTAGTGCATTATTTTTAAACTGTTTTATTTATTTTATTTTAGAATTTTTAGTGTCCCTATACACTCATATGAACTAAATTACATATGCCAGCGCGAGGCCCGACACAAACATGGTCTATGTTTATCCTATCAAAAACTTTTTAAAGCAATTTGTTATTCGTAATTAAATTTAAACATATAACTTATATATATATATATATATATATATATATATATATATATATATATATATATATATATATATATATATATATATATATATATATATATATATATATATTGTTGGCGCGACTTCTAACGCCGCCTAGCGACGCACCGGAACACCAAACTTTTAGCTACGAATCAGAGCTCGTCATTGTTAGCAACCAATCACAGCACGTCGTGCAATTAGTTATAAGATCTGTCTGTTTTAAATTTTGATTATTACCTGATACACACTGTTAGCAATAAGACGACTTAAATATAACCAACAAACGTTCAATAAATCAATTCATTGAAGAGCACCTGCCTCCCGTTCCTGTACATAAAGTGGTCCTATCGAGCCGAATAAGGAGTTCAAGCTTGGAATCTCCGAAGATTCGTCGCATCAAAATACGAAGAGGAGATTCACGTATCGAGCGAAGAGCTGCAACGTTAAGGCATCGACAGACAGGAGTGGCAGGTTTGAACTTCCCGTCCGTTTCCCCATCTCATCCTTCGATAGGTGTTGATTTCGTGCTGATATTCCATTTCCAGTGCTCAAGTGGCGGTACCTACCTGCGCAACGGCACCCACCTTGGTTCGCACGCATCTACAAATTGGCAACTGTAAGTACTCTTGATTTCCTTAATTTCCCAACATGAGTGAGCCCAAATTGTCAGATTTAATTAAGAAAAGAGGAGTTTTAAAAGGTCGATTAACTATGTTTGAAAATTATGTTAAAAAGTTCACTTTACCCTTGACTGAACAACAGTCATTAGAATTAAATTTACGTGTCGAGAGTACTTCGAGTTTGATAGAGATGTATAGTGAAATACAGACTAAAATTGAAGAAGAGGTAGCGGAAGATCTCGATCTTGTAAAACAGCTGGAAGAGAGAGATCGTTTCGAAAATCAATTTTATTGTGCTGTAGCTTCTGCAAAACTTTTATTGAGAAAGGAAGTAGCTGACAAGTCTAGTGTTTTAACATGTAAGCCGATAGGCATAAAGTTACCCGATATTAAAATACCTTCCTTTGACGGTTCATACGATTGCTGGCTAGAGTTTAAAAATTCTTACGTTAGTATGATTCATGATCGCGATGATTTAGGTCCTGTTCAAAAATTTCATTATTTAAAATCGTCATTGTCCGGTACCGCGGCACACGTCATAGGTGCATTAGAATTTACGGCTAACAACTATTCTCACGCATGGGAGCTACTAGAGAATAGATTTAATAATCCGCGACTATTGGTTCATAATCATGTGAAGGCATTATTTAAAATTCCATCGTTAAATAAAGAGTCCGCTTCCCAGATTAGGAACTTAATAGATATTGTTTTGGGAAATTTGCGTGCCCTTAAAACGTTAGGTGAACCAACAGATTCATGGGACACTTTAATCATTTACATGGTCGTTTCCAAATTAGATCAGGCCACTGAACGCAAATGGGAAGATTTTCAAGGTACAGCTAGTTCGTTAATTGAATCGAGGTCAGCTTTGAAACTGGATGACTTACTTAAATTTCTTAAGGACCGCGCCGACGTTTTAGAAATGATAAAAGTCAACCATAACAAATCCCACGAGAACAAAGGCGGCGAACAAACGCGCTCTAAGAAACAATATACACATACTCATGTTGCTACGAACGTTACTAACAATAACAATAAGGGTAATACGAAACTAAAACAAAGCCGCGTGTGTGTGATGTGTCATGGTAATCACGCGATTTATTCCTGTTCAAGGTTTCTTAATTCGTCTATCCAAGAAAGGAATAAGATAGTTAAAACGCATCAGCTGTGCATCAATTGTTTACGCGCAACCCACCCACTTGACGAATGCAAGTTTGGGCCATGTAGGTTGTGTGATAAAAGGCACAACAGTTTGCTTCACATTGATGGGCAGGTAGACGGCGCATCACAGGTGAGCGGTTCGAGTGCATCAGCACAGCCGGTCACCGCTAACGTCTCCACTGTCTCGTCATCATTACACGTTACGGCTAACCATTCAGAATCGCAAAACAGTAATCAGGAATATTCGTTATTACCCAACGTTTTGCTGTCCACAGCGTTAGTGGACATAGCAGATTATAATAACAAATATCACACTGTACGCATTCTGCTAGATAATGGTAGTCAACATTGTTTCATAAAGAAATCGTTATGTGAAACATTAAATGCACTGTTAATACAGTCCACTTATCACGTTGCTGGGGTAGGTCAAATAATTTCGCAGTCCACCCACATTTGTAAAATAAAATTACGTTCAAGGTTAAATTCGTTTTGTATGAACATTGATTGTTTAGTGTTGCCGTGCATTACAAATCAATTACCCACATTTAGTGTCGATGTAAATAATATGAGTTTACCTGATAATATTCAACTTGCGGATCCGAACTTTCACTCACCGTCAGACATCGATATACTGATAGGCGCGGATAAGTTCTGGGAATTATTGTGTGATGGCAAAATTAAGTTGAATAAAGGACCTTATTTACAACATACAAAATTGGGTTGGATAATGTCGGGACCTTTATGTAATAACCCACTTCCCGTTAAGAGTGTGCAATGTAATTTCTCCCAAACAATTGACACACAGTTGAAATTGTTTTGGGAACTCGAAGAGATAAACAATAACGTTAATAAAAACATCCTTAGTGCTGACGAACGTGCGTGCGAAGACATTTTTGTCAAAACAACAAAACGTACGGAAGATGGTAGGTTTTCCGTACGCATTCCTTTAAAGGAATCAGCTGATGTGCTCGGAGACAGTTACACAACGGCTGAAAAACGTTTGTTGTCGTTAGAACGAAAATTCGCTCGTTCGCCACAATTTCGGGAAAAATACGTAGATTTTATGGGGGAATATGAAAGGCTCGGTCATATGAGTTGCGTTGAAACTTATGAGTCACCCCACTATTTTTTGCCGCATCACGGCGTTATTAGCGAAAATAGCAGTACGACTAAACTGCGCACTGTTTTCGATGCAAGCGCAGCGACGTCGTCCGGTAAGTCGTTGAACGATATTCAACATATTGGTCCACCACTTCAGAATGACATTTTTAGCATTTTATTACGCTTTAGGCAATATAAATACGTGGGTTGTGCGGACGTTGAGAAAATGTTTCGGAATTTTCTTGTGCAACCAGATCAACGAGATTTACAATTGATATTATGGCGTAAACTTCCGTCGGACCCAATACGTGTATATCGCCTAAACACCGTGACGTATGGCACTGCGTCTGCGCCATACCTTAGTATGAGATGTTTACGTCAGCTTGCGCTGGAATGTAAGGATCAGCAGGTTGCGAGAGTAATCCGAGAGGATTTTTGCGTTGATGACGTCATCCTAGGTGACAATAATTTAAATAGCTTACTCGATACCTGTGAGAAGTTACGAAATACTTTAAACTCGGCTTGTTTACCGTTGCGTAAGTGGTTGTTTAACGTTGATATCAGTGACCACGACATATCTAAAGACTTGTCATTAGGAGAACATTCCCAAACTAAGACTTTAGGAGTGGGTTGGTATAATAAAAGTGATGAACTTCATTTTACCACACGAGTAGTTAGACCGAATTTACTAAATAAACGTACAATGTTGTCGATAATCGCACAAATATACGATCCTCTAGGAATTTTAACACCGGCTGTCGTAGTAGCTAAAATATTGATGCAAAAAGTGTGGTTGTGCAAGATAAATTGGGATGATCCCGTTCCCAGTGATGTTGCTTTATCCTGGGAAAAATTTATTGACACACTTCAATATTTGCATAACCTACGTATTCCGCGTCATGTTATGAGCGCACACACACAGTTTATAGAATTACACGTATTCACGGACGCGTCGCAGAGTGCGTATGGTGCATGCGCATATGTTCGCACCTACTCTGATGACTCATCGGTGACTGTTAAATTATTGTGTGCAAAGAGTAAAGTTGCACCAATTAAACCAGTCAGCATACCCCGATTAGAACTGTGCGGGGCTTTAATAGGCGCACGATTATATAGGAAAATTATCGAGTCATTGCGTGTTAATTTCCACAAAATTTACTTTTGGACAGACTCAACTATTGTCCTTGGATGGCTATGTATGTCACCACATTCGTTAAAAACATTCGTTCAAAATAGAATAGTGGAGATTAATGAAATAACAAGTAATGCGTTATGGTTACATGTAGGAACCAAAAATAACCCAGCGGATCTGGTCTCGCGGGGTCTTATTCTTGATGTACTCATTGACAGTAATCTGTGGTGGAGCGGACCTGAGTTCTTAAAAAATTCTGAGTCGGCATGGTCACAGCAATCTTCGACTACACACTCCGACTTACCAGAACTAAAATCACAAACGACAACGGTTATGGTTTGTGATGTAACAAAGAATAAAATTATTAATTTTGAAAGGTTTCGTTCTTATCAGCGTATCGTGCGCGCCGGCGCTTACCTGTTGCGATACATACATAACTTACGCACACCAAAGAAAGATCGTACACAGGGGCCGTTATCAGTAGACGAATTGAATGACTCCTTACAGTCGTTAGCGCGTCTTGCTCAACGCGAATCGTTTCCAATGGAATATGATAAGTTAAAACATAACTTACCTTTAAAAACTTCAGGTTCGATTTCTAGGCTTAATATATTTCTAGATGAAAGGGATATAATTAGAGTAGGTGGATGTCTTAGTAACTCGCCTGACTTTAATTACGACAAGAAGCACCCGATACTTTTATCAAGTAAACACAACTTCACACAATTGTTGTTTCAACATCAACACAAAGAGCTTCTTCATGCTGGTCCCCAGCTGCTATTGGCCACCGTGCGTGAGAATTGGTGGCCGTTAGGGGGTAGAAACCTAGCTAGAAAGGTTGTCCACCAATGTGTTCGCTGCACTCGAATGAAAGGTAAAACCCTAACACCAATCATGGGCAACCTTCCGTCTGAACGAATAGAACCTGGTTTCCCATTCATTCGATGTGGAGTGGATTATGCGGGTCCCATAAACGTACTGAGTCGCAAAGGAAGGGGAGCTAAATTGGAAAAGGGCTATATTTGCATATTCGTTTGTTTTGTTACCCGGGCCATTCATCTAGAACTTGTCAGTACGTTAGCTGCTCAAGAATTTATATTAGCACTTAAAAGATTTATCTCACGACGAGGTAAACCAGCTCAAATTTTCTCAGATAACGGTAGAACTTTCATTGGAGCCATGAAAGAGATTAACAAAATGTTAGAGCGAAATTCAAAGCAAATAATTGATAGATTATCAACTGACAATATTGAATTTAAATTTATTCCCCCTTATGCTCCTCATTTTGGGGGATTGTGGGAAGCAGGAGTAAAATCATGTAAGTTCCACCTTAAGCGTGTCGTGGGTACCGCTAACTTGACATACGAGGAGTTCAGCACTGTGTTGGCACAGATCGAAGCAGTCCTAAACTCCCGTCCTATAAGTCCTATGTCCTCAGATCCACATGATCTTCGTCCACTAAGCCCAGCTCATTTCCTCATCGGCCGGCCACTCACTGCACCAGCCTGCAGAGACCTCACCGAAGCACGGACTCACAGCTTGAAACGGTTTCAAAGAGTGGAACAAATAAAACAGCACTTCTGGAAACGCTGGTCACAAGAGTATGTTGCTGAACTTCAGACAAGAACGAAGTGGAAGGCGAACAGTCAAGACATAGCATTAAACACGCTTGTCGTTATTAAGGAGGACAATTTACCACCCCTTAAATGGCGTATGGGCAGAGTTACCCATATTTTCCCCGGAAAGGACGGCGTGTCGCGTGTCGCCACCATCCAAACTGCTACGGGTCCTGTACAACGAGCGTTCTCGAAAATCTGCCCTCTGCCTGTATCATCAGCAGAGGACGACAACATGAATGCAGTCTGTGGTATCTCCAATCAAGCGGCAACTTAGATACATCATTGGAAGCTGGAGCTTCCAAGGCGGCCGGCATGTTGGCGCGACTTCTAACGCCGCCTAGCGACGCACCGGAACACCAAACTTTTAGCTACGAATCAGAGCTCGTCATTGTTAGCAACCAATCACAGCACGTCGTGCAATTAGTTATAAGATCTGTCTGTTTTAAATTTTGATTATTACCTGATACACACTGTTAGCAATAAGACGACTTAAATATAACCAACAAACGTTCAATAAATCAATTCATTGAAGAGCACCTGCCTCCCGTTCCTGTACATATATATATATATTTAAATCCCCTTTCAATTTCCTTTATTTTGATATCCTTCTCGATAGGTTTGGTTATTTTTTTTATTAAGGTATTACTACTACGCGCCAAAAAATCCTCTGTTAAATATTTCTGTAATAAAATTTCAGTATTTTTGTGTATATTTCAATTGATTCAGAATTTTTTTTCTAAAATACTTGGGTTTTAAGAATATTATAACGATACCTTATCTCTCGAAATCCATCCAGCCGTTTGGAAGATACAATGTAATAAAGAAATTTAAATACATACATACATAGAAATGCGAGAAACATAACCCCTCTTTGGCAGTCTGGTAATAAAAATAGAAAAGAAATAAAAATAAACGTATTTATTTAAAATTAGAAACCATTTTAATTATAACATTTATGTACCTAGGCTGCACTAAAAGTATTGGGAATGGAATATTTCCACTGTTCCTGTCTTATTAAAATCTTTTTAATTGAAAACTCCTTGGTTTTAAAAATCGAATAGCATTTATTTATTTAAAAAAAGATTCTCGGTCTTGTCACAAGGTTTTGTCAAACTTGTTTAGTCGTTGAGAAAATGGAATTGACTCGAGAAAATTCGAGCGATGATTTATTATGACTTTCGAAGTGGTTTAACACAAAAACAGTGTATTGACCGGATGATTTCTGCATTTGGTGATGAAGTCCCATCCAAATCCACAATTTATCGCTGGTTTGCTGAATTTCAACGTGGACGTGTCAAGCTCAGTGATGATCCCCGTCAAGGTCATCCAAAAACTGCAGTCACCCAAGAAAACGTTGATGCTGTGCGTAAACTGATCGAGGAAGATCGACATGTGACATACCGCGAAATTTAGGCAATTTTAGACATTGGTATGAGTCAAATACAAATAATCTTGCATGAACAATTAGGTGTAAAAAAATTGTTTTCCCGATGGATACCGCATTCGCTCTGTGAAGAGCAAAAAGCGGCTCGTGTTACTTGGTGCGTCAGAACTCTCGAAAGATTCCACGCAGGATCCTTAAATGCTGTATACAACATCGTATCAGGTGATGAATCCTGGATATATGCGTACGAACCCGAAACAAAAACCAGCCACGAGTTTGGGTGTTCGAAAATGAGTTAAAGCCAACAAAAATTGTTCGTTCACGGAGTGTTGCAAAAAAAATGGTGGCACGTTTGTCTCCAAAACCGGCCATGTTACGACTATTCCTCTTGAGGGACAAATAACGGTTAATGCAGAATGGTATGCTAGCATTTGTTTGCCACAGGTCGTTTCTGAACTCCGTAAAGAGAACTGCAACCGCCGCATCATCCTCCATCACGACAATGCGAGTTCTCACACCGCACACAGAACAAAAGAGTTTTTATATCAAGAAAACATAGAATTATTAGCCCATCCGCCGTACAGCCCCGACTTTAGCCCTAATGATTTCTATACTTTCCCTAAAATAAAGAATAAATTGCGTGAACAGAGATTTTCATCACCTGAAGAAGCTTTGGACGCCTACAAAACGGCCATTTTGGAGACCTCAACTTCCGAATGGAATGGTTGCTTCAATGATTGGTTCCATCGTATGGAAAAATGTGTCAAATTTCGCGGAGGATACTTCGAAAAGAAATAAATGTATTTTTGAATAGTAATGTTGTGTCACTTCCGTGATTCCCGAATTCAGTAAACACCACTACTCTACATTTTTTTAGTTATAGTACTCTATGGTGCCAGCAGCAATAAAACTTTTATATGATATAGCGTTTGCTGATATAACACGAGCTGGATGGTGAAGGAAGACATCGTAAGGAAACATGGCTCTAGCCTCATGACACGAATGGGTTGGCTCGACTGGAGAAGGACCAGCGCAGCGTAAAATATTGTGTGTCTGTGGTTCGTGGTGTGATGAGAAGCGGAGCTTTTTTAGCTGTTAACGAGGTGCTCCATTTTAGTCTTCAGGAGTGACAACGCATCTGAATTTTGATCGTTGTTGATCGTTTGTCATAATAAATAGGAGAAAAATTACACATATCCTACACGATTCAACGACCCCCTCGCCTATAATAATACAAGAATTATTATAGTAACGACTTTTCATTTGTTCGAACATTGAGCCCTGTTAATTTCAGTGAACAAACGTACTTGAAAATCTCGAGTGATTCTGAATCCCCGAGAGGATAAACCTGACCTTTTATTTAACCTCTAACCTTTAAACTTTGGAGAGTTGAATAAAATGCAATTTACGCTGTGTTTGCGTGGTAAAAATTACATTATTTATATTTTTTACGTGGTAGGGCCACGCTGCAGCTATATTGTGGTTGTAGCATGAATGGGTCGGCTCGACTGGGGTAGGACCACGCTCTCACAGAATACCAGTGTAAAATAGCAGCTTAATGCTGCTGTAATTCGAATGGTGAGGTTATAGACCAGAGACCATTAATTTTATTACATTACTGGAAACGAGGTATTCCTTCTTAGTGCTCAGGGTTGACACCGCATCTGCATTTTGATTCATGATTGAGGATAAATGTAGATGTCTATGGGCCACAGCATCCACTCACCATCAGGACTGTGTGCTCGTTTGTCACCCTTATTTTATGAAAAAAACAAGATGATATAGGTAAAGGATTCTCTTATTTATACTCCTTTTTATACTACAGACCTTACACGGATTTATATAACCTACTTTGTAATACAGGTTCATGACGTAGATAAATATATTAAATTGCAAGTTTTAAGATGAAGGACAATATACCTTTACATATATTTTTCCTTAGCCATCAGTAACTCCATTGGCAAAATTTTACTGCATATCTGACATCTACATAAGTAATTAGTCCGAAATTAGTATACTATAGAAATATCCGCCCCAAATTGGCATGGATCTCGACAACAACGCCACCTACCGGATCCAATTGTGAATCTAAATCATTCTCGAATCAACTAAATCATACATGCATAAACACTAGAGATAGAATATTCGACTAAATCACCGAAAATTCGTTAAAGTGGTATTAGAGGTGTCCACTTTATTGAAACGTATGAATTGAGTAATGCCATGTCTTTCATAATTTTACTGTTGGAAGTATATTTATTTATGGGTTAAATCTACTTGTATAGCGTTATGTTTTTGAGGCACTGTAAATTTATTTCCAATTATAGCAAATAGAAAGCTTGATAAAATGTTTTTGGAATCAAACAAAAAAAAACATTACATTAAGTTAGTACATTTCACTTTACTTTGATCGTCAGTTTCTCCAAAATAAGTTCAAATAGTAGATCTCCTGCCACACATTTTTATCATATATGTAAATATCAATTTTAACTTTTTTTTTATAGGATAGGGCAAACGAGCACACGGTCCACCTGATGGCAAGCGGTTGCTGCGGCCCATAGACATCTACATCTATCCTCGATTACGAATCAAAATGCAGATGCGTTGTCACCCGTGAGGACTAAGATGGAATGCCTCGCTTCCAGTAAAAAGGGTCTCCGGTTCTCTACACTCATCATACGAAACACAGCAGCATTAAGCTACTATTTCACGCTAGTATTCTGCGAGAGCGTGGTCCTTCGGTCGAGCCGACCCATTCGTGCTACAACTATACTACTAATATAACTGCAGCATGGCTCTACCACGTATAAAAACTTAGAAAAATACAACGAAATACTTTTTTCTCACAAAAAATAGTCAAAATACAAGCAAGTGGCGGAAATCTGCTCAGTACTACATGTTGTTATTGCATATAACACGTCAGGAGTGGCTGGGGAGCGAGGGGCAGGGTCCGGCGCGACATAAATTGGTTAGGTATCGAGATGATCCTGACGATAATGTTCGGCTGAATATTCGGTTCGGTGAAAAATTTTCCGAACTTTCTACCGAATATTCGTATTCGGTGAAAACCATATTCGGCCCATCTCTAATAAACACTCACGCCCGTCACTCAGAGGGGTAGGCAGAGACTACAGACTTCCATGTGCCACAATACTGACACATCTTTCTCGCCTCCTCCACATCCAATATACCTACGCACTCACTCTGGTATTCTAAAATACATGCTCGTTGGTCAAGGGTCGAGTCGAGTTAATCTTAATCTGGCCCATTTTCAATATATCGCCAATATGGTCGATAAACTTTCGCCTAGGGCGTCCCTTTCCGACTCTGTCATTCACTTCTGCAACATAAATTTGCTTTGTCACTTTTCCTCATTCATTCTTTCTACACGACTAAATCACCGAAGCATTCCTTTCTTAATCCCAGTCACATTATCATCTTGTAAACCACACAATTTCTCACCCTGATACTAAGATTCAGCCCTAACGTACTCCCTAACAACCGCATTTCTACTGCGTTTATTCTACTCTCGAGCTTCTTCTGCCACACCCAACACCCAACTTTCACTATTATACGTTAAAGTAGAGACTAACAGTTTAGTCCCTACTAAATCACATACACAAAATTTCACCAAAATCGGTTTAGCTCTTTAGGAGTTCAGTCATGGACAGTTTCCTCACGATATTTTACTTCACGAGCACGTGGTAAATCAGCACTTAAAATTGCAATTAACTATTTCATTGGTGCCGAATGGTTCGATGTTCAATGGTATCGAACCCGGGTTACTCTCGCGTTCTGTTATATTACAGCTCAGTCCACCTGATGGTAATTAATGCTGGAGTCCATATACATATACATCTATCGTGAATTAAGAATTAAATTGTCTGATCTGCTGTCACCCCTGAGGAATAAATATCCTCGTTACCAGTAAAAAAGGTATTCGGTTCTCTTCTCCCATTAATAAAACAAAAGAACTATGCTGTTACTTCACTCTGGTATTCTAAAATAGAAAAGAAAGAGAAACACATTATTCAGTATGGATTGCGATAGTTGAATTAAACCACTTTAGCGGATTTTATCGCGTTTAATTTACGGGGTGGACTATCGCATCGGTGCCGCATAGCACTCTGAACATCGACACTTAAAAACAAGTTAAATTAAACGCGATAAAGTTCATTAAATATTACAATGCAGTTTTTCGATATTAAGTATGAATTCTAGTGATAATCAATTTTATTTAAGTATGATGATGTAGTGTTGACGTAAATATAGGAAATCATTATGTAAACAAGTTTAGTTATTGCAAATCATTTATGCTTTTAGCACTATTTAGGAAAATATTAATTTGTGGGAAGAAGCACTAAGAAACCTAGCCGGAATTTTATCGAGCGTGGTCAACCCATCCGTTCTTCAGCCATGAAATAGCTGCATCGTGTACAATACAATCATTATATTTTAACTTTATTCGAAGCGATTGATACACAATAGAAAAAAAACATTCAATGCTAAAGCCAATTAATTTTTGCCGCAGTTTTGGCCTTCAATGGCATGCGGCATCTTGTTGTAGCGTAATGTGGGGTTCAACGCGTATTTAACTGAAGGGAACACGACTCAAGGACAAGCCTCATTTATTATGCCTATGAAAATCAGTGGCACACATAAAAGTCAGAGTTATAGCCTGAATACGTCTCACTGGTGAGGACATGCCGTCTCACATTTTCTGAGGATTTAGAGCCATTAGCTCGCCGCATTTCTCCAGTACATGTTGGCGAACGTCACATGTGCCCAAAATATTATATACATAATGAATTATGCTGTGTGAGGTGTAGAAAAATCCATAATCCCATATCATCCCGTAGATGATGTAAGAGGCGACAGAGACAAACAAATTAGGAGATTTGCAGCAGCGTCTTCCTAATAACGACTATAGTACTTGAGGGTAATATGGTCATCCGGTTAATATGGTCATCCGGTTAATATGGTCATCTGGTTAATATGGTCATCCGGTTAATATGGTCATCCGGTTAATATGGTCATCCGGTTAATATGGTCATCCGGTTAATATGGTCATCTGGTTAATATGGTCATCCGGTTAATATGATCATCCGGTTAATATGATCATTTTCTTATAACTCATAAACTAAAACCTTGTTTGCATGGATGGCTCTGTGATACGATAGCTCTTCATCAGTCAATCAAGTAATAAATGGCTAAAAGGACGCTGCTTCATCCAAGCTTTTTTGACATTTGACATTCTGATAAAAATTTCAGTCGATTTTAATATTTTGTAGTTGTAGTTAATTTTTTTAAGTATATTTTTCGAAGTGTTTCTAATTATTGCCAAAGCTTGTTTGCTATTTTTTTCTTAATATATTAGTTATAGTACACACACTTTTGTGTTATTGTCTATGTCATCCTCCTAGATTTGGTTTCATAGGGCGGCAAAGCTTAAGTTGACCATAGTACCTTACGTACCTTAATAATATTGAATTTAAAATTAAAAAAAAATCGGAAACAAAAAGAGCTGATGGTCTACAAACAGCTTAAAAGATTTTCAAAAAAGTAAATCTAAATCCTTCCATCCGATTGGGATCTATGATGCTACAGACAAACATACAGACACACACAGAGACACAGATACGATAATAATAATAATATGTGGGGTGGTTGGCCGACCGAAATTATTCCTGTAGTCGTCTCTGCGAATGGGCTAATCCCAGTCAGCCTCTCGGGTCATCTGAGTCGACTGGGACTCCGTGACGGACCGCTCCGGGCTCAAATGCAGAAGGCGGTGGTCCTAAATACCGCCCGCATCGTCCGCCGGTTTCTTTCCCTTTCTCCCTAGCCCTCGGCCGTTTGGTCTCCACTGCCGAGGGCTTCCATCTGGTTGGATCTTTATTTATTTGTGTATTTTTTGTATTTATTTTATTTTATTGATATTTATGTGTATTTATCTTTACATTTTAATTTATAATTATATATTTATAGAAACCAACCAGATGAGAAAACTATACAGATACCCCAAAAATAATAATAATAATAATAATAAGGCGACAGACCAGCTGCCACGCGTAGAAGCCGCCATGGATCTTCCAGTTGTGGGTGATTCAGACGATGATGAAATGGTCTCCCACGAACTAGAGCAAATGAGGAGTATATTGGAAGAGGCGATTTTGGAAATGCGCAGCATGCCTCTCGAAAATCGACCGCGACTTCCCCCGCATACCCCTAAGCAAGCGAGATCGGGCTGTCGTGAGGGCTCTTAACCCAATGCTGGTAACCTATTTGGAAGCCAGCCGGGACCTTTGCGAGACGGACTCAGTTCTTTTTGGCGCCGCAGTGGCAGCTTGCCGTATTATTGGCGCCAAACTTCCCATGGCTGGACGCGCTACTAAACAAAGTAGCGCCATCCCAGCCTGGAGAAAAAGAATTGAGGACCGTATCGCAAAGGCAAGGGCCCTTATCGGCAGACTGATAAACTTCAGGTCGGGTAATAATAGACCGAGGGTTGTGCGCACCGTTAGAATGGCGTTTGCTGGGACAAATATAAGTTTGTCCCAGCCGGATATCACGCAGAAACTAACGGAGCGCATAGACGACCTGAAGCAAAAGATTGCTGCTTGGGGGGAAGCGGATTCGCCGATTTACCGAGAGGTCAAGGCGGTTCAACCAGAATCGTCTCTTCCAGAGTGATCAGAAGAGGCTCTACAAATCATTGGAGCGACCAGAGGTATGTGGAGCGGGCCCAGGACCGGATCGGGCTAACACTGTCGCATTTTGGCGTGGCCTGTGGTCAGAGCCCGTAAACCACAGCGAGGGCCCTTGGACGGAAGTTGTGGCGAGTCAGTGTGCGAGTATTACGCCCATGGACCCCGTCATCATAACGCTGGATGACGTAGCTGAGGTAGAGCCCCGAACTGGAAAAGTCCGGGACTCGACGGACTGCATCACTACTGCTGAAGGGGTTCATGGTGTGTCACGCTGTGCTCGCCCGTCAGTTTCAAGAGGCTCTCAACCAGAAGTCGCTCCCTAGCCTCTTCACTACTGGGATCACTCATTTGGTTCCTAAAGACCAGGTTACCACAGACCCGAGCAAATACCGCCCCATTACGTGTCTACCCACCATATATAAGACACTGACATCCATTTTGAGCGCGAGAATCACTCGTCACCTGGAGCTAAATCAGGTGATGTCACGCGCTCAAAATGGATGTCGGGGCGGTGGTCGTGGAACTAAGGAACCACTCCTTATTGACGCGGTCATTGGCAAAGTGGTGAAACGTAACCGTCGGAACTTCTCCGCCGCCTGGATATACTACAGAAAGGCATTCGACTCGGTGCCCCATACATGGCTAAAGAGAGTCCTCGAGTTGTACAAGATAGACTGTACAGTGAGAGACTTCCTCGAGCAGTGTATGGGGCAGTGGAGTACGATCTTTTGTCATCTGGGTGAGCGGATGATGGCTGCGGAGAACCACATAAGGATAAGAAGGGGTATCTTCCAGGGCGATTGTCTGAGTCCAATCTGGTTCTGCCTCTCCCTGAACCCTCTCAGTACCTTACTGGAGGGATCCGGGAGAGGATTTCAGCTACGGAAAGGAGGGACAAAAGTGACCCACCTTTTCTATATGGATGACCTTAAGTTATTCGCCTCCAGTCGCTCCCATCTTGTGGAATTGCTAAAAATCATTTGTGAGTTTAGCAGTTCCATTGGAATGGAGCTGGGGACGGATAAGTGTGCGGTCCTCCATGTTGAGAGGGGAAGGGTTGCTAGATTTATCTATGCCCATCAATTTAAGGACCCTTTCCGAGGCTGAAACATACCGATACCTGGGTATGTCACAGAACATCGGTATCGATGAGACTGGTATGAAACAGTCAGTTTGCGACGTGTTTTATGCACGCTTGACCAAAGTGCTTAATAGCCTTTTGTCCGGTGTGAATAAGACACACGCATATAACGGTTGGGTCATGCCTGTCCTTATGTATACCTTTGGCATACTCAGGTGGACTCAGACTGAACTTAACGCCCTGGATAGAAAAGTCCGCACTACCATGACGTCCCATAGTATGCATCATTCGAGATCGTCGGTAATGAGGCTGTACTTGCTGCGAAAGCATGGTGGGCGTGGCTTTCTGAGCGCGCTCACTATGCATAATCGTGAAGTGTGCAGCCTCCGTCATTACTTCCTGGCGAGATCGGATGATCCATTCTATAATGACTTCATTTCTGGTGATAAAGGGCTTACCCCTCTATCCTTGGCCAACGAGCAATGGCAGGACCCAGCAGTGCTTAGCATTTCCGACCGGGAGACCGTATGGAAGGAAAAGGAGCTCCACGGGAGGTACTACAGGCCCTTCGTAGATACAGCCGCCTCCCTCAACTGGCTACGTTTCGGTGACCTCTTCGGGGAAACCGAGGATTTTGTCTGTGCAATACAGGATCAGGTTATTAAGACCAACAACTATCGGAGATACATCCTAAAGGATGGCACCGTCGATGTCTGGCGAGCTTTTCGCCATTCCCGGTCATCTCCGGTTGTTCGGTGCTTTCGAACTCTGAGTACTTGCACAGGCACAACCTAGTAGCCAGAATTCTACACCAGGAGCTCGCTCTGAAATACGGCCTCGTGGACCGGAAATTGCCGTATTACAAGTACTTGCCGGAAGCCGTGCTCGAAAATGACCGCGCCAGGCTCTACTGGGACCGGACCATCATCACAGACAGGACTATTCCTGCAAATAACCTGATATTGTGCTGAAGGACCGGGCACAGTCAAGGATATTTTTTGGTCGACATTACCATTCCGTATGACGAGAACCTCGTGAAAGCCGAAACAGATAAGCAAACAAAATATCTGGACATGGCTCACGAGGTGACCGACATGTGGGGTGGTCTGCCGACCGAAATTATTCCTGTAGTCGTCTCTGCAAACGGGCTAATCCCAGTCAGCCTCTCGGGTCATCTGAGGCGACTGGGACTCCGTGACGGACCGCTCCGGGCTCAAATGCAGAAGGCAGTGGTCCTCGATACCGCCCGCATCGTCCGTCGGTTTCTTTCCCTTTTCCCCCTAACCCTCGGTCGTTTGGTCTCCCCTGCCGAGGGCTTCCATCTGGTTGGATCTTTATTTATTTGTGTATTTTTTGTATTTATTTAATTTTATTGATATTTATGTATATTTATCTTTTCATTTTAATTTATAATTATATATTTATAGAAATCAACCAGATGAGAAAACTATACAGATACCCCAAAAATAATAATAACCGAAACAGATAAGCAATCAAAGTATCTGGACCTGGCTCACGAGGTGACCGACATGTGGGGTGGTATGCCGACCGAAATTATTCCTGTAGTCGTCTCTGCGAATGGGCTAATCCCAGTTAGCCTCTCTGATCATCTGAGGCGACTGGGACTCCGTGACGGACCGCTCCGGGCTCAAATGCAGAAGGCGGTGCTCCTTGATACTGCCCGCATCGTCCGCCGGTTTCTTTCCCTTTCCCCCTAACCCTTGGCCGTTTGGTCTCCCCTGCCGAGGGCTTCCATCTGGTTGGGCTTTTATTTATTTATGTATTTTTGTATTTATTTTATTTTATTGATATTTATGTATATTTATCTTTTCATTTTCATTTATAATTATAT
The DNA here is from genome assembly GCA_907164705.1 of Parnassius apollo. NCBI lineage: Eukaryota > Metazoa > Arthropoda > Insecta > Lepidoptera > Papilionidae > Parnassius > Parnassius apollo. The sequence goes on along the minus strand of CAJQZP010001459.1, from coordinate 3,248,506 downwards.
ATTTATAGAACCCAACCAGATGACAGAAAACTATATAGATACCCCCATAGATACATAATAAACCCGTTAAACAAATAACAATCCCCTGTTTGAGTTAGAGTAGTGTGTTAAAAATAAAACACAGAGGTTGACAACCCGCTTGCCAAGCGTAGCAAATATGGAAAATATCTCACCTATGAGGCAATCTCAGTGCGAGGTCTATTTCTTGAACGAATTAACCACTAATTCGTTCAAGGTCTATTTACAGCAGGGGATTTTAATAGGCAGTATTGGTAACGGTGTATTATGGTTTGCTTTTCTTTCATCGCCAAGCACGTAGTAGATAAATAGGTAGGATTTATTTACAGAAAAGCGGTACACATTACATATAGATAAAAGTAATGCTAAAGAGTGACTGTAAAGGTTAATTTTCTGAGAGTTGTACTGCCACTGCGATGGTCCTAGCTGAGCTAAGCTACAGCATAAAGCTGATGATCATAACGTTCTAATTCTGCTAGTGCAATATGTTTAGTCACATAGTGGCAAAACATAATATATATTTGAAGACGTACGATACTACTATTTTACGAACTATTTTACCATGTTCAAAGAATATAATATTTAAGTTTTCTTTTTATCCAATTTCTTTGTAAAGTAGATATCTTGTTTTGTGTTTCATACGACAGTGAAATAAGAAATAATATGTACTTATATTGAATTGTTTTATTTGCGTTCACTGTACTGAATACACTTAAGTGAATTTATGCCAGAGTACAATATGTAGTTGATGGTATTATGGTTAAGGATCAGAAAGGAAAAGACGCTTTCAAAATCTAAATTCGAGAACTGTTATTAGATAAATTGACAGGATCATCTTAGTAATAATTTATTCATATACCTTTTACGAATTGACATTTATATATTATAATAAACACTTTATATGTTTTTTTGAGTGGTTGTAGTATTGTGACTACTGATCATGAGGCCCTGAGTTCGAATACCGGGTCGGGCCAAAAAACAATTATTAAGTTTTTTCGTCAAGAAATTCTCAGTAGCTGCCCGAAAACAGGAAGTTGGCGGTGTCTTACCCCCGTGCCTCGGAAAACTCGTAAAGCCGTTGGTCCTGCGCCTAATCTCTCTCCGGTCGTGTCGGTTTACCTCCCCATCGGATTATGAGAGTGCACCCGTGCTTGCGCATTAACTTAGGCACTATAATCCTGTCCTGAGCCGATGGTTAGTCTCCGTTGAGGCTGCCCGCCGTAACCGAAATTCGTTATGGAAGATATTATTATTATTATTATTATATTGGTTTTTTTCTACGTGCCTTCGTGCATTGATTTACAAAGTTTTACAAAGAAAGAAAAAACAAATAACTTTGAACGACGAGAATACAGTATTACTCGTACATCCATTTTTAAGTGTTTTGAATGAATTATAGAGTTCTAATGAACCTTAATAATTTCTATAAAATTTTTCAAAAGCGAATATACGAGGGCGGCACTGAAAATTTCGGGAATCAAGGAAGTTACACAACATTACTATTTAAAAATGTATTTATTGCTTTTCGAAGTATTCTCCTCGAAATTTCACACATTTTTCCATATGATGGAACCAATCATTAAAACAGCCATTCCATTCGGAAGTTGGGGTCTCCAAAATGGCCGTTTTGTAGGCGTCCACAGCTTCTTCAGGTGATGAAAATCTCTGTCCACGCTATTTATTCTTTATTTTAGGGAAAGTATAGAAATCATTAGTGCTTAGGTCGGGGCTGTACGGCGGATGGTCTATTCTATGTTTTCTTGCTCTAAAAACTCTATTGTTCTGTGTGCGGTGTGAGAACTCGCATTGTCGTGATGGAGGATGATGCGGCGGTTGCAGTTCTCTTTACGGAGTTCAGAAACGACCTGTGGCAAACAAATGCTAGCATACCATTTTGCATTAACCGTTCTTTGTCCCTCAAGAGGAATAATCGTAACATGGCCGGTTTTGGAGACAAACGTGGCCACCATTTTTTTTTGCAACACTCCGTGAACGAACAATTTTTGTTGGCTTTAACTCATTTTCGAACACCCAAACTCGTGACTGGTTTTTGTTTCGGGTTCGTACACATTATATACAGGATTCATCACCTGATACGATGTTGTATACAGCATTTGAGGATTCTGCGTGGAATCTTTCGAGAGTTCTGACGCACCAAGTAACGCGAGCCGCTTTTTGCTCTTCACAGAGCGAATGCGGTATCCATCGGGAAAACAACTTTTTTACACCTAATTGTTCATGCAAGATTATTTGTATTTGACTCATGCCAATGTCTAAAGTTGCCTAAATTTCGCGGTATGTCACATGTCGATCTTCCTCAATCAGTTTACGCACAGCATCAACGTTTTCCTGGGTGACTGCAGTTTTTTGAGGGATCATCACTGAGTTTGACACGTCCACGTTGAAATTCAGGAAACCAGCGATAAATTGTGGTTTTGGATAGGACTTCATCACCAAATGCAGAAATCATCCGGTTAACACACTGGTTTTGTGTTAAACCACTTCGAAATTCATAATAAATCATCGCTCTTGAATTTTCTCGAGTCAATTCCATTTTCTCAACGACTAAACAAGTTTGACAAAACCTTATGACAAGACCGAGAATCTTTTTTTTTAAAAATAAATGGTATTTGATTTTTAAAACCAAGTAGTTTTCAATTAAAAAGATTTTAATGTGATAGGAACAGTGGAAATATTCCATTCCCGATACTTTTAGTGCAGCGTGTGTAGTGCCATAAAAATTACTTTTAACCTATCGTTTTAAATTTTCGCGTGAAAACGCGACCCGTCATGCTGTTCAACTCCTGACATCATTGTGATAGAATTTTGAATCATCTATATCATTGTTATGTTTTGTCTAAATGCAAAAATACGAGCGTAAGAACGCCGGGGACGTTATGGATTCAAGTGCCAACTAATTAATTTAAATATAAGAAATTCTTGGTTGAAACTGGCAAGAAGATACCCGAATGCATTGTCTACAAAAACTGGACTTTTCTTCTGTAAAGATCATTTTGACGTATGACTAATATTTAACTATCGTTAATACAAAACAAAACATCATGAAGTGAAGGGGTCGCAAGTCAAATTTTGTAATAAATTACGTTAACTTAGATATTATTATAACTAATGATTGCTAATGATTGTAATTATAGATAAACTAAACTATGATAGCTACTAAACTATGTGTTATCAAAATACAACAACTCTGACCTGGTATTGTGTTTTTCTGTAAACAAAAGTTGGTAATAGTTTAACATTCCTCAACTCAGCCGAACAATAATTGGGATTGCATGCGAAAATTTTGTCACCATCAATTTATTTATCCTTGGTAGATTAGTACTTTCTGCTTTTACGAATTCGTCTTCCATGATGTCTTTTCAATAAAACTATAACTTATAAATAATATATATATATATATATATATATATATATATATATATATATATATATATATATATATATATATATATATATCATCATCATCATCATTACAGCCCTTCACAAGTCCACTGCTGAACATAGGCCTCCCCCAAGTAATGCCACAAAGCACGGTCCTGAGCCACCTGCATCCATCGACTTCCTGCATATCTTACCAGGTCGTCACTCCATCTAGTGGGGGGTCGCCCTACACTATGCCTACCGGTACGAGGCTGCCACTCGAGAACCTTTCTTCCCCATCGGTTATCGGTTCTTCGAGCTATATGGCCGGCCCATTACCACTTCAGCTTACTAATCCGTTGGGCTATGTCGGTCACTCTGGTTTTACTGCGGATATCCTCATTTCTGAGTCTATCACGCAGAGGAACTCCGAGCATAGCCCTCTCCATAGCTCGCTGAGCGACCTTGAGTGTCCTCATAAGGCCAGCAGTGAAGCGAGATTAGAATGGCTCTCCAGCACCTTAAAAACGGCAGGGCCCCAGGCGAGGATGGAATTACAGCGGAGCTTCTGAAAGCGCGTGGAACACCGGTACTGGAAGTCCTTCAGAAGCTCTTCAATTCCGTCCTCCATGGTGGCACTACTCCAGAGGCGTGGAGCAGAAGTGCGGTGGTCTTGTTCTTTAAGAAAGGCGACAACGCTCTCTTGAAGAACTACAGACCGATTTCCCTTCTGAGCCGCATCTACGTGCTGTTTTCGAGAGTCATTACGAATCGTCTCGCACGCAGACTCGACGACTTCCAGCCTCCCGAACAAGCCGGTTTCCGAAAAGGCTTCAGTATATATATATATATATATATATATATATATATATATATATATATAAGTTATATAACTTGAAAAATTTACAAAATAACACAGCACATTTGCTATAATAATATAATTCTCTTAATCAGTGACACAGAACACTAATACCCCTAGCCGAGATTAGTGACGTCACGACAGTGTCTAATATGGCGGACAGCGTTTTCGATTTGAGGAACAGACAAAAAAATATTCTTAAAATTGAAATATAAAATTCATAATGCAATTTTTATTAGAAATCAATATTTCTCGTTTACTTTTTACAAAATCTATCATAAATACTACATATTTTTTGATTTTTTTTACATGGTGTAAGATGCCCTATATTTGGTATCTACCACGATCGCTCATCCACCTGCAAACTGCAAAACTTGGCTATTTTGGTAAATGGTCCATACTAAGTGAAAGACTCGTATCTAACAATGGACCTTTTAAAGGCTGATGAGGATTATTTAATTTAATAATAATATAAGTACTATCGAAGTTATAAAGCATTTTTACAACCTTCATACTACAACAACAACCTAAAATAATATTACAGTTTATCAACCGTTTATTGGTGGTGTAAGAATATTCAATACCCCATGTCGTCTCGAGGGTGACGTAAAAGGTGACAGAGCTTAGACCATTCAACCCAATTGGGTTGGGTTGAATGGTCTAACCGACAGAGGGAAACATGAAACAGGAGATAGATAGTAGCATCATCCTGATAACAACTCAAAATAATGAAAAACTGCGGTTGCCAACCCGTTTGCCAAGAGTGGCAACTATGGCAAAATCCTTCATGACTCTTTGAGGGAGGCCTTTGTACAGCAGTAGCCTTTTATAGACTTTAATGCATGTAATGCATACAGTTTTTAAGCGCCTGTTTTAATATCATAGCAAACTTTCTCATTCTGTTATTGATGCTAGAACACCGTAATTAATCCTATTTTTATAATGTCTTCCAGACAGAATGTCAGTCACGGCGGTCAGTCTCAACGAAGATAGCCATCTTCGCATGATAGTATTACATTGCCCAAGTGTAGGCACAAGCACAGGTGCACTCTCTATTTCCTCACTCTCAAAGTCCGATGAGATGGTAATCCAACACGATTGGAGAGAGATCAGGCGCAAGACCTACGACTTTGTGTGCTTTCCGTGGCACGGGGGTGAAAACACCGCCACTTCTTAACTCTGGGTTGCAACTGAGAATTTCTTGACTGGAAAACACAATAACTGATTTTGGCCCGACTCGGGTATCGATCCGAGGACCTCATGATCAGCAATCATGTCTAGACCAACGAGGCAATAATTTTTTATAGAATAAGTATGACAGTTGACCTGTTTTATAAGTAGGATGACTAATGAGCACACCGTACACTTCATCGTAAGTTCGTAAGTGGATGCTGTGGTCCATAGACACCTACATCTAGCTCAGATTAATAAAATCAAATGCGGGATACGCTGTCATGTCAACAATGAGTAAAATGTTTCTCCATCCCGCCATACGAATTATTATATTTCACGCCGTACATAATATGCGAGAGCGGTCCTTCCTCTTTGGGCCGACCCATTTCTGCTGCAGCATTATGCTGTAACAGCATCTATTTGCATCATAAATATAAGACAACTTATGTGGGAGGCCCATGTTTAGCAGTGGAATTTTATAGGCTGTAATGGATGGATTGATAGTTACGTTACTCTTCTTCACTAGACATGGGCTTTGAACCCTGCGACAGACAAGAAGACTACTGAGCTACTCTCGACACGTGTAATTAATTAAGTTGTAATTAACTTCGTCAAGTGTTCATAAATTATAAAATATTTTCATACATGCGCCTCAGTTCACGATAGTTAACAAGCCTTTTAATTAGCAGCACTGCAAACTTTTAATATTCTGCGCATTTGAATCGCTCTTGTACAGAGCTCATGCGGACGCGAACAATGTAAGGGATTAGCTGGGTGCTAAAATTCCACTGAATTCATATCTGAATTTAAATGTAGACAAAAAAAAATGAAAACATAAAAAAAGTTAATAATAAGACAATAAAATACTGTCTAACAAATCATAAGTCAATATTTCAAAATCTTACGATGTTCATTTGAAATTTGTTAAATCTCTACGGGCGCTAGCATGCGTGCGGACATTGCAGGCTTACTACAATATCATATTATGTAAACAAAATTATTTAATTATGTTGTATAATATAAAATTAACTACACTATATTATCTATACATATAAATAAAATGTCTGTCGGTAATATTTTAATATCTGGCTTCTATTGAGCTCAGGGGGTTATTTCTATGCGATAGCATACAAATTAGTTTATGTAATTAAAAAAGGCCTCCTGGTGAATCGACCGAATTGTCGGTATGTTTGCTAACTGGTTACAAACTAACTGTGTGTTCCACACGGTACCTAAGGCAAAGAGGCAACTCCGTGTGAAACTAAGTCACCCTACCATTTACATAATATGCCACGAGGATGGATTTAGATGAAGTTAAAGTTACAGCCGTTATTATACTAAGTATTAAGACATAAATAACCATTTTTATATTTTCTGCCTGTCTGTCTAGCTCTGTACAGCTTATCTTCGGAATGGCTAAACAGATTTTGATGAAGCTTTATGAACAGATAGAAAGCAATTTCCCGGAAGGATCTAGTATAGTAATCTAGTAGTGTATTTAGACCAATTAAAATCTAGATTTAACCCCTCGACCCCCTAGTGGTCTCATGAGACCGCGGCCATATTCCATCAAATCCCTAGCGGTGTCATGAGGTCGCACCCACCTACAGCACTTTAACTCATAAAAACTTATATATAGAGACGACTTATCTATAAAGAAGTTTGGCATTATATAATCAAAATGAAATATTATATCCTCTAGTTCAATAAAAAAAACTGTTATCCTATGAATATTTATTCATAATCTACGTTCATTTCGTACGGCATTTTCGCGTGAATGTGATTGTGTTGATTTTATGATTTTTCTAGTGTTTTATTAGTGTTTTAGTATAGTATACTAGTTTTTATTATAAAATTGTAATGAAAGTTTTTTGGTTAATATAATTTATCTTTTCACGTAAATAATGCGAGTAATATAATATATTGAAATAAATGTGATTTTCACCCTGCCGACATTCGCTTGGTATGTTTTTTGTTATCAAAATACAATAAAATCTTTTTGTAATGAAGTAAAGGACACAAGATAGAGAATTTTGTATAGATTTTATAATGCTAAATCTCTTTATAGAAAAGTAGTCTCTAAATATAAGTTTTAATGGTTTTAAGTGCTGTGGGTGGGTGCGGTCGCATGCGACCGCTCGGGTTTTGCTGGGCGCATGCGATTGCATGGGATTTTTATGGCGCTGGAAGGATTAAGAAAAACCGAAAAATGTACAAATAAATGGTCTTGGATTATCTAGTATAGAACATAGTGTTAATAACTGACGAAAAATAAAAATATTACGTTTTTTTTAGGGTAACAAACGAGCACACAGTCCACCTGATGGTAAGTGGAAGCAATGGCCCATAGACAGCTACATTTATCCTCGATTAAGAATCAAAATGCAGATGCGTTGTTACCCCTGAGGACTAAGATGGAATACCTCGGCTCCTGTAAAAAAGGTTTCTCTACACTCACCATATGAAACAGCAGCATTAAGCTGCTATTTTAAGCTGGTATTCTGTGAGTGCGTGGTCCTTCCCCGGTCGAGCCCATTCGTGCTACAATCGTAATATACCTAACTGCAGCGAGGCTGTACCACGTAAAAAGGTATAAGGTTGTAAATTCCATAGTCTCTGCCTACCTCTTTGGGTGACAGATGTGACTGTTTATGTTTTTTTTTAAAAAACATCAACATGTTCCATTACATAAAATTATTTTAATATCTCCCAAATTCTTTAAATAAGCCAAAGAAATCTGCTTTAATAAATAAAGCAAATTCTTCTTAAGGAATTTTTTGCCCTCATTTTGTTGCAAATAAAGCGCGAGTTAACGAGGCCTAAATATTCTTAATATGTTAATAATATCTTCGCCATTAAAATTCCAAGCCTGTTCTTGTAAAATATGCCCTTATATATTTTTCTCGCAATTTTCTAGGTAGTTTATAAAAATATCAAGACCAATTTAAGAACTAAATCCAAGCAGGATTAGAGATTAGAGGAATGTCGGTGAAATTCGGCGATTAAATAAATTAAATAAACATCTTTCCATAAATCCATAAACACTCACGCCTGTCACCCAGAGGGGTAGGCAGAGACTACAGATTTCCATTTGGCACGATCCTGACACACCTATCTCGCCTCCTTCACATCCATATACCTACGCATACATGCTCGTCGGTTAAGGGTACTCCTAATTTGGCCCGTTTCCAATAAATCACCAATTTGGTCGATAAATTTTCGCCTAGGACGTCCCTTTCCGACTCTGCCATTCACTTCTGCAACATAAATTTTCTTTGTCACTCTTTCCTCATTCATTCTTTCCACATGACCAAACCACCGAAGCATTCCTTTCTTAATCTTGGTCACAACATCATCTTGCAAACCACACTCTTCTCTTATTACACAATTTCTTACCCTGTCATTCAGATTCAGCCCTAACATACTCCTTAACGACCGCATTTCTACTGCGTTTATTCTACTCTCGTGCTTCTTCTGCCACACCCAACTTTCACTACCATACGTTAAAGTGGGGACCAACACAGCATTGTGAATTGCCATACGTGCCTTTTTCGACACATTTTGACTCTTCACAATAGAGTGCAAGGCCCCATTTACTCTATTTCCCGCATTCACTCGTCGTTCTATATCCTTATCATATCTCCCATCCCTGCTAAATACGCAGCCCAAATATACAAACTCATCTACTTGCTCGATCAACTCCCCTTCTATTCTTATTTCACAAATCGTTTTACTTTCTTCTCTTTCAAAAACCATAACCTTCGTCTTACTTGCGTTCACTTTCATACCCCTTTCTTTTAATGATCCGTTCATTAATGTAACCATCATTTGCAACTCGGCCGCCGACGACGCAAGAATGACTTGATCATCGGCGTACAAAAGGCATTTGACGGTTAACTCACCCATTCTTAATCCGCATTCTTCAACTTTCAAATTTTGCAAACAACTGTCCATAAATAGGTTGAACAGCCACTGGGAAGCCACACAGCCCTATCTGACACCTTTATGGATGTCAAACCAGTCCGAGTAGACCCCGTTGATCCTAACACAAGCACTAGAGTCCCCATAAAGAGACTCCAATGCCTGTATCAAGCCAGCGCTCAACCCAAATGAGTTCAGTGTTTGCCATAGCAAATCCCTATCCACTCTGTCATAGGCCTTTTCCAAGTCCATGAACGCACAAAAAACCTTTTGGTTTTTGGCCAGAAACTTCTCCGCGATCATGCGCATGGAAAAGACTTGATCTGTGCACCCCATTCCCTTTCTAAAACCCGCTTGCACATCCCAAATTTTTCCATCAGTTTCTTTCATGACCCTTTCAATCAGTACCTTAGCGTACAGTTTTCCCACAATGCTAAGAAGGCTGATGCCACGGTAGTTTTTACAGTCCTGCTGCGACCCTTTTCCTTTATATACTGGGACTATCACGGCTTTGCACCAGTCTACCGGTACCCGCTTCAGTTCCCAGCATAAATTAAACAAGGTGTGCAGCAGGCCTGCCACCACCTCCTCTCCAGCCCTTAGCATTTCGAGTGAAACTCTATCATATCCGGGCGCCTTACCCGCTTTCATGCTTTTCATTGCTTTCATTATTTCATCTATACTTATCTCGCTACCTCTTTCCTCTTCTTTCGGAGTTTCTACTTCACTTAGTACACGTGTTGTCTCCTCACTCATAAACACGCTTTCAAAATATTCCTTCCATCTCTTTAAACTCAAAACTTCATCATTCAGAATATAGCCATTCTCGTCTCTTATAGCATTCATCATAGACTGTTTTGAATGTCCCCTGGCAGTTCTTACCAGTTTCCAGAACATCTTTATCTTCTTAAAATATATAAATTACGTGTCACGTTGTTTGTCCGCGATGGACTCCTAAACTACTTAACCGATTTTAAATAAATGTGCACACCGTGTGCTGTTTGGTCCAACTTGAGAGATAGGATAGTTTTTTTGCCCACAATTTTCTTTTTGCGAAATTTTGGATTTTTAATGGGACATGACAAATTGTCGTCGAAAAAGGCAGAACAACATCTGCCTGGCAAGCTAGTAATATATAAAAATTATATGTCACCTTGTTTATCCGCGATGAACTTCTAAACTACTGAACTGATTTCAATGAAATTTTGCACACTGTGTGCAGTTTGGTCCAACTTGAGAGATAGGATAGTTATTATTACCCCGATACGACGCTCTGGCCTAATGCCTGTTGGCGAACTTCACATATCTTTGAATTTTTTTTTTCTTATTTATAAGACATGCAGGTTTCCTCACGATGTTTCCTTCACCGCTGAGTAAGTGGTAAATATTAAAATTTAAAGTAAGTAAATAAAAGTTCCCAGTAGAATAAAAGGTTGCTAAATAAAATATTTTGAAATTGTTTAATACAACCGAATCATGTTTTTTTTATAGGAATGGATGACAAACGAGCACACAGTCCACCTGATTTTAAGGCTGCTGTGGCCCATAGACATCTACATCTATTCTCGATTACGAATCAAAATGCAGATGCGTGTCACCCGTGAGGACTAAGATGGAATGCCTCGTTTCCAGTAAAAAGGATCTCCGGTTCTCTACACTCACCATACGAAACACAGCAGTTTTAAGCTACTATTTGACGCTGGTATTCTGTGAGAGCGTGGTCCTTCCCCGGTCGGACCAACGCATTCGTGCTACAACTATACTACTAATATAAGTGCAGCATGGCTCTACCACGTAAAAAATGTAGTGGCGGTGTAAGAATATTCACTGCCCCATTTCGTACAATGGATGGCTGTCGTAAGAGGCAACGGAGGAAATTAAAATAGGAGATGGGCAGCAGCATCTTCCTGATAACAACTTAACAAAATAAAAAGCTGCGATTGCCAATCCGCCTGCCAGCGTGGCAACTATGGCAAAGTCCCTCTGATGAAGCAATCTATGGAAATACGACATAACTTTAAAAAATGAAATTATGTTTTCATTACTATTACTTTTTATTACATTAAATTAAATTTTTTGTGAATTTTTTTTATAGAATAAGGGTGACAAACGAGCACACGTTCCACCTGATGGTAAGTGGATTCTGTAGCCTGTAGTGTAGTGTAGTGTAGTGTAGTCCTATGAATCAAAATGCAGGTGTGTTGTCATCCCTGATGACTAAGATGGAATACCTTGATTCCAATAAACATTTCTCTACACTCAGCACACGAAACGCAGCAGCATTAAGCAGCTATTTTACGGTGGGATTCTATGAGAGCGCGGTCCTTCCCCGGTCGAGCGGTCGGCATTTGTGATACAACCATAATGTAGCTGAACCGTGGCTCTACCACGTATAAGTTTGAAAAGTTTAAGTATATAAGGAAAAATCACTAGCAAATTAATTTGCACGTTTTATTTCATTTATACAGCATGTTATAAGAGGAAAGGCTGAGGGCTAAGTAGCCCGTATCCGCGATTTGGTCACCCACATCCCTGGCTTTAGGTGACTGCATGACAGTGTCGATATTACGATGCGTCATTCTCTATATCCTCCGCGTGTCCTACGCGCCACTGTAGATATATAAAAAATATTTATTACAATATTCGTCTATTATATGGAACAGAAAACATGTGATGTCTACTAATTGAGTTGGAGTAGCACTGCGGATAACATACATAACCCTTTTAAAAATGAGAGGACAAAGACGGATTTAAGAGATTATTTGATGTAAAAAATGTGCGTGTAATTGTGTAAAAATGTACGAAGTGAAACTTCTTTACGACCATTTCATTCTCATCATTTTTCTTTTATTGTATATTTTAGTATACTCATGCACCCTCGGCAGTGAAACGTTGTAAGAAAACGTGACGTTTTTGTTTTTTAATACAGTAAAAAATTTATCCACAAAGTCGATAAAGTAGTTTCACTTCAATAAAGTTTTCATCCTATTTCTTAGCTATTTAAAATAATATCCTTTTGACCTTAGTCGTTTATATCCCTTAAGCGATTTTACTCCGTGTTTCTTACACTTTATTTTTTTACAATCATTAAGAATGCGCTGTTGACCTAGATACACACTGCGGATGAGAGAGGTGTCGATAAAAACGTCGCGTAAAAGATCATGGAGGGAACACAAGGGTTACATTTCTTTTTTACTTTTGCTAAGAAAACTTTACACCACTGCAGATTGTTCTACTGCATAGAAAAGGACTTTTACAGACATTAATACAGATAGATTGTATTTGTAAGTTCGTTGGTCACTTTATTTTTATTAAAAAAACTTATCGACGAATGTTCGGTATTATTAAGCGAGGATAATTTTCGCACGAGGGAAGTATATTTGAGTAACCTTCCAAATTGATTTGGTCGTAACTTCTACATAGTAAACATCCATGAATGTTCGTCCAACTTCAAACAAAGAAGATATGCTGTTACCTTCAAACACCAAGATGAAATATCTCATAGCCTGTAATTATATTCGCGTACCGTACCCTTCAGACCGGATACAGCAGTATAAGGCGTACATTGCACGCTCATGCAGGCGTCAATTAATTTCATCAATCATGATTGATAAAAAACGGATGGTGACTGATAGGCGTACATAACGCGCTCATGCAGACGTCAATCACTGCATTACACGAGAGCTTATTCGCCAATCACAACCGTGATTGTTGTAAACCTGACAGCATGCATTAACGTGTAATGTACGCCTAAAAACTGCTTTTTGACGGCAGAAATTGGTAAGAGAATGGTTCCAATCTAGACGGACTCCTACGCAAAAAAGGAGTTATATCACCAAATTTAACATTACCATTGCTAAGTTTAGCAATTAAGGCAAATTCTTCCTATAGAAAGGAGGAGATACCCAGCAGTTATCGTATTGTCTAATACGTGACTGACTGACAAAAAGTATAAATTAACATTTAAAATTAATGTAATAGGATAACTATAATAATGCAGTTATAGTAGCTGGCTTGTCAGTACTCTCGTTTTGTCTTTTTAACTATATATTCATCTCGGACTTTATATACTCGTAGTCCGAATTATAAAAATTAATAACCTAATAGGACCAACTTGGAAACTTGCTTTTTTTGGCACTAGGTCATCATACATAATCATTAATTTTGATTCATAAATATAGAATTTGTTGATTACGTTCGTTTCGATAAAAATGTGATATAGATGATGTAAGAAACTAAATAGCAATAAAAAGCTTTTCATTACTCGTACTACTATTACCATACTATTTCATAAAGCCTTTGGTGCAAACTGTCGCACAAATCGATAAGTTAATATTCCAGAGAGGGTGTCGTGAGATTGTAAATTAATTGTGTTCTTCGACAAAGTATAAACGTGAGGTATTATACACAATGCCTTAATTTTGATAGCACTAACTAAATAATACGTTCATAGTTACACTAATTTTTTAATAGGTGAGGTCACACGAGCGTCCAGCTAAACTAGTGTCAAGTCACTACCTACGCCCATAAACAATTTTAACACTAGGGACGGCTCCGTGGCGCAGTGGCTAAGCGATGACTTGCAGTGCTTAAGGGCCGCGGGTTTGAATCTCGCATAAAACAGGTATTTCTGTGGCCTACTAATAATTGTTCCGGGTCTGGATGTTTGTCCTTGTGAAATTTATGTATGAAAACGGGCCTCACGATACAGGGGAAAATCCTTGTGTGGAGGTAACGTTTTTTAAAAAGAAAAGAAAAGAGAAAAAGGAAAATTGCAGGTGTATTGTAAAGGAGTAGTATCTTTTAATCGCTGGAGGTGACCGATTCAGCCGAAGATAAATCCTGATAAGTGGTACAGTGATAGATCGCTAGGCATCCAGGTTTTGTGGATGATATCGCTGTGTGCGATATTGGAATTTGTGGGTAGGAACTTCTCCGAAAAATTATTCTGAGCATTTCATTATAACGGCTACTTGGCGCAGTGGCTTAGGAATAAGTTGCAGCGATAAGGGCCGTTAGTTCAAATCCTGCAAGAAACAAGTATTTACATAACGTAACAGATAACATAAACTCCATGCCTATCACCCAGAGGGGTAGGCAAAGATTACGGACTTCCATTTGGCACGATCCTGACATACCTCTCTCGCGTCATTTACATCCATATATCTACGCAAAAACCCTCGTCGGTAAAGGGTACTCCTAATGTGGCTCATTTTAAAAATTTCGCCAATTTGGTCGATAAACCTTCGTCTAGGGCGTCCCTTACCGACTCTACCGTTCACATCTGAAATATAGCTTTGTCACTCTTACCTCGTTCATCTTTCTATATGACTAAACCACCGAAGCATTCCTTTCTTAATCCTAGTCACAACATCATATTTTACACAACATTTTTCTCTTATCACACAATTTCTCACCCTGTTATTCAGATTCAGCCCTAGCATACTCCTTAAATTGATCCTGATCTGTATGCCTGTCCGTGTGAAATTTATGTATGTAAACCGCCCCCCCCGAGGGAAAAATCTTAGTGTAGAGGTAACATTTTTTAGGAAAACAGTAAAAGAATTTTTACTGAAAATAAAAAATCACGGCTCACTATCACATCGATAATGTTCAGGGTTGCAATAGCGCTATAAAGCGCCAGTGAATCGCGGCGATCAGAAAGTACTCGGTCGTCGACTATTTGGGCCACTCTTCACTGAACTTCTTCAAATTAAAAGATCCCGTAGGACTAAAATGGAATGCCCGTTTCCAGTGAATAGGGTATTTTTTATAAAACACAGCAGCATTAAGCTGCTATTTCTACTTATATTTTGTTAGAGCGTGGTGTGGTCTTTCCCAGGTCGAGCCGTCCAATTGTACTACAACCATAATATAGCTGCAGCGTGGCTCTAAAAAGTATCATCTGTCTTACCATCCGATTACAATGTGGGTATCTTCATGGCAAGAGTGAAAAGGCTTTTGTTAACTCAGTGCGCTAATCGTAGCTAAGCGCTGGTTTAGAATAGTAAAAAAAATGTATTTTTGCGCAAGTGTTGGAGAAGTCGAGATTTGAATCTCGACTTTACCAATATATAGGCACCTCATTTGTACTCTCAAAATGTCTTGGCGCTATCAATACAATAGTGCAATCAGACAGACCGTGTAGTGGCGGTGTAAGAATATCCACTACCCATATCTTCCCGTGGGTGTCGTAAAAGGCGACAGAGGGAGACAGGCAGGAGATGGGCAGCAGCATCTTCCTGATAACAACTGTACGACAAAAAAACTACGGTTGCCAACCCGCTTGCCAAGCGTGGCAACTATGGCAATATACCCCCATGAATAATTACACAAATAGACGGCCCCCAGTCCCCGGCGGCCCCGCTATTCCTGGCTACGGTGGCGACCATGGTAACGGCGGGGCAGGGAGTGCTAAGAATCTCCGGTGAAGGTTCGGTTGCCAGCTACGATGACTCGACCTGGCAACATTTAACGCACGCACCCCGAGGACTGACGAGAAGATCCTGGAACTGGAAGAAAAGATAGACAAGTTGCGCTGGACTATAGGATTATCCGAGATCCGAAGAGAGGGGGAGGTCACGGTGATTCCCGAATCCGGCAACTCGTTCTATCACCGGGAGGGCGACCATCTGTCCCAAGGAGGTGTTGGATTTATCGTCCACAAGTCTCTCGTTAACAACGTTTTAAAGATTGGGAGTGTATCGACGAGGGTTGCGTACCTTATACTCAGAATCACTAAAAAGTATTCGCTGAAGGTCATACAGGTTTACGCGCCAACATCGGAACATCCCGATGAGGAGGTGGAGGAAATGTATAGGTAATATACATATAATATAAGTATAAGAAGAACACAAAAACTCTCCGATCACACTCTATCCAATCTCATGGCTGTTAGACGGGATATGAGGATGCAATCGTCAACAGATTTGACAGCATACAGGCAACTGAACAGACAGATCTCCAAATGCATGCGGCGAGACTTACGCAACTTTATTACTGCTCGTATTAAAGAAGCCATCGAGTGGAACCAGGGCTTCAAAGTCTTTGCTAGAGATCTGTCTGCCAGAAAGAGCCAACTGTCAAAGCTGAGACTGAGTGTGGCAGCATCTTTCCGGGACACCTGAGATTTTGAGAGGTTGTGTATGGGCAGCTGTGCACTCATCGTTGGAGTCATCGTTGGAGCCACACGCAAGTGCGAGTAACGATCCAAGAGCAAGTCTTACCCGACACTATTCCGATGATATCCCGGACGTCAGTCTGAGCGAGATTAGAATGGCTCTCCAGCACCTTAAAAACCCCCAGCGGTTTTGGAAGGGGTGGACAGTCGTATTTTATAAAAATAAGGAGGTATTGGGCTTACGGTCAGGGTTTTTTTTTGTTTTTTTTTTTTTGCTGCGGGGGGGTGGGGGGGGTTTCCTTGCGGGGGTTCTCGTGGGGGGGGGGTTTTTTGGGGGGGGGGGTTACGCTTTATGTGTAAGTTTGTGTATGGCTATCCGGTACCAGTTCAAACTCCGTGCGGGACTTATCAGGGTTGTTTTCTAAGAATCGCTGGAGGACCTAAGCACTATGCTCAATGACCTCAATGTTGTCTCCCAACGGATAGGTCTTAAGATGAAAATGGACAAAATAAAGATCATGTATGTCCACGTCACACCTATGCCGGTAGTTGTTGGGAGCACTATGCTTGAAGTTGTTGACGAGTACGTTTACCTGGGACAAATAGTCCGATTAGGTAAGTCCAACTTCGACCGAGAGGTCAATCGACGGATTGAACTCGACTGGGCAGCGTTCGGGAAATTACGACACATCTTCTCGTCAGGTATACCTCAACCTATGAAAACTAGATTGTACAACCAGTGCGTGTTGCCAGTGATGACTTACGGATCTAAGACGTGGTCCTTCACTGCTGGCCGTATGAGGACGCTCAACGTCGCTCAGCGAGCTATGGATAGGGCTATGTTCGGAGTTTCTCTGCGTCATAGACTCAGAAATGAGGATATTCAGGCCGATTATGGGCCGGCCATATAGCTCGAAGAACCGATATCCGATGGGGAAGAAAGGTTCTCGAGTGGCAGCCTCGTACCGGTAGGCGTAGTGTAGGGCGACCCCCAACTAGATGGAGTGACGACCTGGTAAGATATGCAGAAAGTCGATGGATGCAGGTGGCTCAGGACCGTGCTTTGTGGCATTACTTGGGGGAGGCCTATGTTCAGCAGTGGACTTGTGAAGGGCTGTAATGATGATGATGATGATGAATCGGACAGACCCGGAATGGAAGCCTAAACCACGCTATTGAAGTTTCCAGACGCTTCTGTATAAACATAAAAAGTAAATACTACCGTTAGTTTGGTCACTCTCTGTGCAGAACTCTACTTCCCGGCGGGAAGTCCTTCTTTCCCCTTCTTCGACCTTCCGATTCGTCTTTGTGTTGTGATTTTTTATAAATGGACTCGTGTAAACAACATATTCACATAAAAAAAACATATAAGTGTTCCTCTCTTGAGCGTTCAATTACCTATCGAAGACAACTGATTCAATTAAAGGAATTGATTGCTATATTGATTGGATAATTTATTACATATTACAGCCCTACTCTTGAATACAATAAAGCTGCAAACTCACAATGCTTTTACTTCGACTTTGGTAAATTTTTCCTTAATACGATATACTCGTATTTCTCAGCACGTTCGCTGGAAGTCATTATTTGCCAGAATGTGACGATCGGTAACAATACTTATTTGACAAATTCTATTCTAACATTATATTGATGAAAGAAATATAATAGCCTGGTGACTTAGCTATTTGATTGAAAAGCTAGTTGTACTCTTGGTGAAATTAAATCAAATCAAATGACGTGTGCATTTAACGCATGGACTAACGAAAGCTAGCCAATATCCGTTACAGCTAGCGTTGCTAGGCATCCGGATAAAACCGACACAGACTGGCTTTTTGGTTGCGTGTCCGGACAAATTAGACAGTGTTCGGCCTGTCCGGCTTTTGTTGGGCTTTTTAAATTTGACTATTTCTTTACATTTTTATGTACTTACATAAATACTATAACAGTTATTGAAATTAATATTGTAATGAATATTGAATGATTAATAATAAAGAAGACTTATTTTTTAATTGTTGACAAGTGTCCGGCATTTTGTAAAAATGAAATCAAACGATTGTTACAAATATGTTAAGGAATGACACGCTTGTGTAAATTTTAATGTAAAAGTTGCCAAAGTAAGCATCATACTTTCCTTCATTTGACACTTTCGAACCTACTACAGCTCGCGTTCTGATGAACGCCGCGACACAGTCATCGGAGACATCACGCGTGATCGGACTAACTTGGCCACGCCACTAGTGCATTGTCCCAATGGCCCGTTGCGCGTAGCAACAGCGTTTCGTTATGTACAACGTAAAGTGCCGCACCGCTGTCAACGCAGTTATAGCTGCCAGCTTTTTAAACTGAAAAGCCGGACAGACCAGCAAGCGAGCGAGGACATTTTTGTAAAAAGGCTGGACACCCTTAATTTTTAAGTTTTAGTAAAATGAAGAGAAGAATTTTTAAGTAAAATAATGCTTTCTATCATTTACCATAAAATCTTCTTAAATTGTAATGAAATAACAACAATTGAATAAATCAGTCTTTTTTTATTATTAATCATTCAATATTCATTACAATATTAATTTCAATTAATTGCAATAGTATGTATGTAAGTACATGAAAAATGTAAAGAAATGGTCAAATTTAAAAAGCCTAACAAAAGCCGGACAGGCTAGACACCGTCTAATTTGACCGGACACGCAACCAAAAAGCCTGACTGTGTCCGGCTTTATCCGGACGCCTGGCAACGCTAAACGCAGTCTTACATTTCCGAAGATTATTTACACACAAAGTTTATACTACAGTTTTGCAACGCAGCCGTTATGGTGCGCGACGGATATGGCACGTACCACAGTGTACGTTGCTTATTGATAGTGTTTCTAGATGTTGTGATAGATTAGGCTTGTCAGTGAATAAAGACAATATAAAAGCAAAGGGTTTCGGGGCTTCAGAAAAATACGCAAAGGGAATTGTGGCATTCCATTTCTTTTCACAGAACAGAAACGGAATACCACAATTCCACATTTCATTTCGCGAAACCACTGAACGTGACGATGTAACGGGCAGATACATATAATCTAGTTACTTTTTCGGGATGATATATTTTATTTTTTGATGTTGGAGAGGAAGTTTGAAGCCGCTTCTGAGTTTAAAGTTGCCTATGACTCAGTTAACCACGAATACTAAGAGAAAGGCAACTTAAAATTTTAGGCTTGAGTTGGGATAAATCTCGCGACTGTTTTGAGTTTAAAGTAATCGCGCCTGACGAAAAGTGTTCAAAGTTTTAGCCACTGTAGCTACAATTCGAGATATAATGAGCTTCGTAGCGCCTGTTTTTCTCTTCGCTAAACTTCTCATAAAATATTTGTAGCGAAACTTGATCTGGATGATTTCCCGCCACCGCAAATTGTCGAAACCTAAAGTTTTAGTAGCTAGTTACCGCTACTTAATGACGTTAAAATGCTGAGACATTTGGGTGTCTTCGAAAATTGCGTTCTACGACTGGTCGGCTTTTCCGACGCCAGTGAGCGCACTTATGGAGCAGTGATATACGCACAAATTACTTACGTAAACCAAGTCACGACGCGATTAAATCACCAAACCATGGCCGATTTCTGTCTCCGATAGGCACCATAGATGATGGAATAAAAAGTTCCAATCCCTGAAATACACATCAGCGACAGAATCAGCAAACACGTTGGGATCATCCGATGAGAAGCAAACCAGCCCCAAAGGGGTTAGATCCAAAGAAAAAATGCATCTAATCCCAACCTAGAGTGCTAAACACGGCGGCAACCAGTTGTGTCAGACGATATGCCCAAGGCAGAGTCACAAACAGATCTTGCCCGCATGATCGGTTAAACGGGAACCAAGCCATTCAGCGTGGTGGACGCTAAAATCACCGAGGATCATGATCTCTGCAGATGGGACCTGTTGCATGAAGTTTGAAGCTATTTGGACGTGATCAATGAGTCGGTCTGTGTGGGCATTACCAATATGAAACCTATATAGGCACCCGTAGACGTGGAAATGATCGTCGCTTTTTACGCGCAGCCTAACGCTTCGCATACACCAAATCCGTCATCGGGCGAAGTTTGCACGGGCGACAACGGCCGAACTCGGACGATCGAATCAAATACTTGTGAAATCCGAACTTGTTGGAATTTCTCGCCCGACTGCCGGCGTCTACAGTGCAAATTGAGTGTATTTATGGTTTAATTTAATCATTTTGTCTTTATTCTGTTGTTTCTGTCAGTGTTGTTATCTACCTAAGCGACTATGGATATTGAAAATAGAAAAATAGAAAAGAATACCGGCAACGTCCAATGTCGGTACACGTGGTAACAGTGCAGTTGCAGTGTAAGCACATACACGTCCGAGTTACTCGTCCGGGTAGTTCTGTCCGCCATCGGCCGACAAAATCGATTTTGGCGTACACGTACCGTCAGGATGGACATGTACGTACCTTCAAGTCTGCCAAGGCGTCGTTTTTGTTATTTCTAAGATAAATGTTTTGTAATATCTTTATTCTTCTAGGAACGTTCTCATGTGCGACAGCACAATTTTTTACAAATAAAATAAAAATAGTATTAATATAGTTGTTTTATTTTTTTAATAAAATCAGTACAACTTCACTTTCACGGTTTTGCAGCCACCACTCCAAACAGACTTCAAACGACGAACCACGCAACCATAAGTTAGTAAAAAAATATTCGCCACGTACGCGTGAATCTTAAGAGCCTGCCTCCCGCCCCCCTTTCATCTTTAATTTCCCGTGCCAATATAGGGAGCTCACTTTGCGGAAGTAATTAAATCATCGATTTTAGTTGACAAAAACTTTAAAAATATTTTCAATATACGGTAACAGGATTTTTTTAATGAATAGTATCCCGAACGAAGTATTAAAGCTATGTTTATATAATTTTTACTAAGACTAACATCGTCAAACCAGGGCACTCGAAGTTGTTAGGAGGGGACTCTGAATGGTTTCCTCGTGACTGTGTATGGATATTGACTCTGTGAAATATTAACTAAGTAACTTTTTCTTTCACAGGAAAAGAAAACCTAACAGAATATTGTTGGTAAGTCTACATTTATTTTGAAATTATTTGCCGTTATTTGAAGGCATTATTATTCATATTATATAGACTCGACTTTATCTGTTTCATTTCACGTATTTGGACTGAATTTAGTTTTCATGATGAAAATTTTGCCACATAATACAAATAAATATATTTTTTGTAAAAAATAATTTCCATGCGTTTTAGAAGCTTTTCACTTTCAAAAATCGAGAATTTAATAATTATTTTTAAATTTATTTTTAGTTTTATTTTATCTCACTTGCTCCAATAAAGTAAATTTCGTCATTTTGGTGCAAATTTCTCATCTAGGATGATATGGGGTAGTGGAATTACACGTTTGGTGACTGCTATGTTTAGGGTTCGTCCATTATTCACGCGATGTTTTTTAACAACTTTTTAACCCTTTTTCCCTCTAGTGATACGTAGTGGATTTTAGCTAAAAATACAAGACACGTGATTTTGAATAAGGGAGGGGGCTCCTTTATTCAAAATTACGTATATTTTTTGGTACAAAGTATATTTCAAATTTTCAGAATTTTATTTGTAAATACAAATATAATCATCATCATTACAGCCCTTTACAAGTCCACTGCTGAACACAGGCCACCTGATGTTAAATGGCTACTGCAGTCCATGGAGACATGTAAAGTCTATATATTTTTTTTTTCATTTATTTGGGTCAACAAACACTTCTTAATATAGTTAATAAATCTACTACAGGCAAACGTTTCGTAGCCCACTTTGCTCCGACAAATAAATAAATGATAGGAATTAGGTTGTGTTCGGACGTTGATGGACATCTCGCCCACCTCTTCCCTCCCCTCGCACCTGACCTGCCCTCGACCCGTACCCGGAGGCGGAGGTTTATGCTCTTTACAGTTCTTACAAGGCTTCCGAGAGTTACTGAGTCGCGGCTATTTAAAAAATTTGAGCCTCGACAAAAATGTATGCAAACATTATTATATTCTTTTAGACGTAAATTTTAATGTTATATAAGCTTAAAAGTTTTTAAATCATAAATCATCATCATAAATCATTTATTTGACTGAATACTTGTGTATCCAACAAGATGTTAAATTCCGTTGATCAGATGTTAAATTATTACTGGCCGGATGTCTTAGAAATTTCAGAAATTTTTGTATAACAGCCCGTCCGTAACAGGTCTTGTGGTCAAATAAACAAAGACAAAGTGTCACAAGTCAAGTTATAGATTAAAACAAACACATACGTTTCATTCGTGGTAGAGCCAGGCTGCAGCTACATTATGGTTGTAGCACGAATGGGTCATTTCGACCAGAGAAGAACCAAGTTCTCACAGAATACCAGCATAAAATAGCAGCTTAACACTGCTGTGTTTCGTATGGTGAGTGTCTCTACACTCCAGTAAAAAAAGGTCGCCGGACAGAGATCCGGAGACCCTTTTTTTACTGGAAACGAGCATTGACTTATATATTACTAGCGTAAGAACCGGGCCGACCGAACAACTAAAACGGACCAGTGCGCTGGCCCTAAAATTACAGTTTAGGGCCAACGCGACTCGCTCGACAGTGGTGTGCGCGCAAGACAGATTTGCCGTCATATATATGTCTAGTTGCGTGGTAAAAGGGTGCAAAAATTACGCTACAAAGATTAAATAGGAACATGAGATATCGTATCATCGGTAAAATTACCTTATATTCATTTTGTTAATATTAAATTATTATATAAACGCATTTTAAAGTTTTATTTTACAGTTAGTTTAGTTACGTTACCAAGATTAGGCCAGAGTTGGATTCAGACCCTCAAAAATATTGTACACGGAAAATAAATTTAGCTATACTATTTTTCAAAAATTATACGTATCACGTATATAAATGGGGAAAAAACATGAAACGTCAAAACGTTTCATGTTTTTGTTATGTTTTTTTCCGGTTTTATTTTTATTTTTTTCTAAAGAGATTAGTGCAAGTAAAATTTTGAATATTGGTACCTAATATATTTTATATTCAATGAGAGTAAAATGAAAACAGTACAAAAGAAACCATTTCTGCTTAATTGAATCTGAAAATCTAATTCATAAAATATTTTGAAATTCTGTTTTCAAAACAATTGCTTAGAGTTTAGAGTTTTTATCGTGGTAGTATAGTTGTATCAAGAATGCAACATAAATGAATCGATCGAGCACCGATTGACCATAAAGGGAGCTAATTCTAATTTTATTAAAAAAACGCGTACAATACAGAAATCTCGATATTGTAGGGTTAGTATTAAAAAGTACGAGTAAAAGGACCCAATAATATTACAAGTCGACCTTTAGGTAAAATTATGGTATTTTCGCTTAGTATTATTACGATACTACATACTGAAAACTATGAAATAATGTTACAATTAGGATAGTAATTATACTACGAAATCCGACCCTGGTTACGTCGTGTTATGATATGACGTTTGTATTACGACAGATGCGCTACTTTTTCTTGTATGAAAAAGTTTTGAGTAAAATATTTGGACGGCGACGAGGTTCGCCACCTGTTACGTTCTGTCTCCCGGAGGGGCGAAAAGTGGATTGCGGAAGCCCGTCCTGCTACGCTGAATGTATGTGGAGCAATGAATGATAAGATGGATGAAGTATGCGAAATGATGAATGACAGAGGAATAGATGTGTTATGTGTGAATGAGACGAAACGAAAGGGAAAGGATGCCACTGCACATGGCACGTATACCGCGTATTGGTCTGGTGTAGACGAGACCAAACGGGCATGCCAGGGAGTCGGTTTCATCCTTTTAGAAAGAATGGGTCAATGTGTGAAATAGTATGAATGTGTAAGCCCGAGGCTGCTATGGATACGAATGAAAGTAGGCTTAAAGAAGCTGTTCCTGCTAGGGGTGTACGCCCCAGACATGTCCAAGCCCACTTACATCCGAGAGCAGTTTTAGGACATGGTAAGGATGGTGTTGACAAAATGTAAGGAAAATTAAAATATTATTATGTTAGGAGACTTTAATGGAAGGGTTGGGATGAAGAGGTCTGGTTATGAAAGGATATTGGGAACGTTTGGTGATGAAAGTATAAATGAGAATGGTGAAGACCTCCTTACCGTATGTGTGTAAAAGAATCTTTTTGTGACGAATACTTTTTTTCGTCATAAGAAGATTCACATGTATACATGGGAAAGAGGTGATGATAGAAGCATGATAGATTTCGTAATTGTGGATGAAAGAATGAGGAGCGCAGTCGTAGATACAAGGGTTTACCGGGGGTCCAACGTAGGGACGGATCATTACTTGGTCTTATGTCGAATTAATGGTCTTTTCAAGCGTTGGCGGCATCAGACATCTGTGTCTACCACTGCGTTACAGCGTATAAGAATAGAGAAGTTACAAGATGAAGATGTGAAAGAGAAGTATAAATGTAGACTGAGAGAAAATATTTGATGTCTGAATGAGTTGTGTATGAATGATTAGACTTGAATACTGTGTGAGATAATATTAAGAAAGGTTTGGTGGATGCCGCCACCGACATATGTGGTGTAAGTAAGAGAACAAATGAAAGGAAAAGTATTACGTTGTGGTGGGATGATGAATTACGGGTGGAAGTTGAATCAAAGAAGAAAGCATGGTTAGATTTACTAGCAACCAAAGCTAGGTAATTCTTCTGGTATGAATGATGAGATTGAAAGAAAAAAGGCAGAATTTAGACGTCTAAATAAGAGAGTAAAAGAAGTTGTTGAAAGGAAAAAGAAAGAAAGAACGGATAAGAATGATAGAAGGATATCTGATAATTTCCAGGCTAACATAAAAATGTTTTGGAAACTCGTAAGAACTGCCAGGGGAAATACAAAACAGCATATAATTAATGCTATAAGAGACGAGAATGGATGTATTCTGAATGATGAAGTTTCGAATTTAAACAGATTTAAATGAACTAGAAATTCCGAAAGAAGTGGAAAGGGGTATGGAGATAAGTGTAGATGAAATAACGAAAGAAATGAAAAGCATGAAAGCAGGTAAGGCAGCTGGATATGATAGAGTATCACTCGAGATGCTAAGGGCTGGAGAGGGAGTGGTGGCAGGCCTGCTGTACACCTTGTTTAATTTATGTTGGGAATTAAAACGGGTACCGGATGACTGGTGTAAAGCAGTTATAGTACCAATATATAAAGGAAAAGGGTCACAGCAGGCCTGCAAAAACTACCGTGGTATCAGCTTGCTTAGTATTGTGGGTAAACTGTATGCTAAGGTGTTAATTGAAAGAGTTATGAAAGAAACTGATGGAAAAATTTGGGATGTGCAAGCGGGTTTTAAAAAGGGAATGGGGTATACAGATCAAGTCTTTTCCATGCGCATGATTGCGGAGAAGTTTTTGGCCAAAAACCATAAAGTTTTTTGTGCGTTCATGGACTTAGAAAAGGCTTATGACAGAGTGGACAGGAATGTGTTATGGCAAACACTGAACTCATGTGGGTTGAGCGCTGGTTTGATACAGGCATTAAGGTCTCTTTATAGGAACTCTAGTGCTTGTGTCAGGATCAATGGGGTCTACTCGGACTGGTTTGGCATCCAAAAAGGTGTCAGACAGGGCTGTGTGGCTTCCTCTTGGCTGTTCAACCTATTTATGGACAGGTGTTTGCAAACTTTGAAAGATGAAGAATGTGGGTTAAGAATGGGCGAGTTAACCGTCAAATGCCTTCCGTATGCCGATGATCAAGTCATATTTGCGTCATCGGCGGCTGAGTTGCAAATGGTGGTTACATTAATGAACTGGGAATTAAAAGAAAGGGGAATGAAAGTAAACGCAAGTAAGACGAAAGTGATGGTTTTTGAAAGAGAAGAAAGCAAAACGGTATGTGAAATAAGAATAGAAGGAGAGTTAATTGAGCAAGTGGATGAGTTTGTGTATTTTGGATGTGTATTTAGCAGGCATGGTAGATATGATAGGGATATAGAACGACGAGTAAATGCAGGGAATAGAGTGAATGGGGCACTACACTCTATTATGAAGAACCAGAATGTGTCAAAAAAGGCACGTATGGTAATTCATAATGCTGTGTTAGTCCCTACTTTAATGTACGGTAGTGAAAGCTGGGTGTGGCAGAAGAAGCACGAAAGTAGAATAAATGCTGTAGAAATGCGGTCTTTAAGGAATATGCTAGGGTTGAATTTGAATGACAGGGTGAGAAATTGCGTGATAAGACATAAATGTGGTATGCAAGATGATGTTGTTTATGATGATGACAAGGATTGAGAAAGGAATGCTTCGGTGGTTTGGTCATGTAGAAAGAATGAATGAGGAAAGAGTGACAAAGTAAATTTATATGGCAGATGTGAACGGCCGAGTCGGGAAGGGACGCCCTAGAAAAAAGTTTATCGACCAAATTGGCGATATTTTGAAAATGGGCCACGTTAGAAGTACCCTTAACCGTAGAGATTATGCGTATAATAAACCGTGGATGTACAGGAGGCGAAAGAGATGTGTCAGGATCGTGCCAAATGGAAGTCCGTAGTCTCTGCCTACCCCTCTGGGTGACAGGCGTGAGTGTTTTATGTTATGTTATGTTTATTTGGATGGGCCTATCCTTCCTTTTGAAATCATTGGAAACGAGACATTCCAATTAAGTCCTCAGGGATGACAACGCATCTGCATTTTGATTCTTAATCGAGGATAGATGTCTATGGGTCACAGCATCCACTTACAATCAGGTGGACTGTGTGCTCAATTTTCACCCTTATTCTATTTAAAAAAAAAACTCGTTTACGCCCTATTTATGTTTGCGAATACTCACTGCACTCGTTGAATTTTAGCCGACTTCGAAAAGGAGGAAGTCCTGCATTTTCTTTTTTATAATTATGATACTCGCGATCATCGCCCATTATGAGATCCCATGTAAATTTTTAGGTGGTTAAATATATATATGAAAATAGGGGATATTGGGATAACTTGTGATATTCTTTAATTCACTCAAAAATTTTAAAAATTGGACTTATAAGAAAAATAAAAGCCGAATTCAAATAACTAAAAATAATAATATTATTTATTATATAATAAAATATTAAGTAACAATTCGACTTTATATCAATGTTACACTATATATTCTTCAACTGTGTACTAATTTCGATAATTCTTTTTTACTAAACAGATAATACTTTAGGAAAAAATCCACCCTTGAGGGTGGAAAATTAGGGGATAAGAACTTTATCCCAATATAATTATTTAGACAACATTGAGTTTGTAATAACTTTGTAAATTTTTTAACTAATTTTAAACCAATATATATTGTGGGACATACATCCATCCATTACATCCTACAAACGTTCACTGCTGAGCATAGGCGTCCCCCATAAATTGCCTGTTAAAGGGGGATTTTGCCATAGTTGTGCACGCAGTGCGAGCGACTCCACTTTTTTAGCTGAGCTATCAGGAAGATGTTCACCTGTTCCAGTTTCCCTCTGCCGGCTCCTACGTCACCCACGGGACGATATGGGGTAGTAGTCTTACACCGCCACTACACGGCATTAGATACATACATCATGCACCATGTATATATAAATATATTTTAATAAAATGTATACTCAACTTACTGTCACTTATGGCATCCTAGCAAAGCTATGAAACAAAGTATATTGTCTAAATATGTGCTCAATCGGTCAAGTAGTTCAGAAGTTACACGATTGCTAACAGACGCGTAAACAAATTATGTACTAACGACCTGCCCTGGTTTCGCCTGGGTAGGATCTGTTAATATGGGGTAATTTAAATATAAGCTTTGGTTATATACCTGTTATATAATCAAAAGATATAAGGTATTTAAAGGGCATTTATTTATTTTTTTAAATGTCCAAGTTTTTCGGATAAAATAGATTTATATTGGGTATCCTAGATCTCTCCTAGCATTGCTCTGTATCTTTTTGTGAAGTTTCATTATAGTAGGGGAGCGCTATAGGGGATTTAGGGATTCACTGAAGCCCAACACATTATTATAAGGTGGGATACTTTACAACCTGTTGAGTACCTCCACCATATGTAAGTCCTTTATGTAGCGCCGTGGGTCTAGGACAGTGGATCAGAATAGTAAAAAAAAAATCTGTTTTTCTGAGTTTTCCATATTGCCTTCCGAAGGGCAATTTGAGAGAAGGAGAGGTTAAAAAATAAAAAAAACAAAATCAAAAATTTTGTACAGTGAAATAGTTAAAACTATACATATAATAATTAAGAAAACAACCTTTCAAAGATTCATGAACTTTATGAATTTCGATTGAGAGCCTAGTTTAATTAAGGCCATGAGTTCGAAAGCAGAATTGCTAGTAGGTGCATTAATCAAAACCTGTTTTCAACGTTGCATATGACGAGCTTCGAGTTATATAATACATTGATACGGCTGAATGATTTTGGTATTAATTACAGAAACAGAAACTTTTTTATTCAATATAGATTTTAAACAATACTTAATGAAAGACAATTTTTTGTAATTTACCACTGGTTCAGAAAAAAACCTCTATCCTGGGTAGAACCAGCAAGAAACTATTTTTTTTAAAGAGCAGCTTACAATCATGTATGCTACAATTAACGACAGAAGTCAAAACAAGAAGACGTACAAGAAGTAAAAACTGACTTCGAAAAAAATATTTCTACATGATTTAATAGATAATGAAATTGGGAACTTAATACTTCGACATCGTGTAGTGGTGATGTAAGGATATCCACTACCCCATATCGACAGAGGGAAATGAGATGGACAGCAACACCCTCCCGATAACAACTGGAAATAATACAAAAAATGCGTCTACCTTCCTGACTGCCAAGCGTAGAAACTATGGAAAATCCAACTTATGGGGTATTCTATGAGGAAGGTATATGTCCAGCAGTGGACTTCGTGCCTGCACTGCTGTGTTCCGGTCCAAAAGAAATAGAGAGCCAGTAAAATTACAGCCTGGGAGGAAATCCATCTTGGTTATTACGATTTTTTATTACGATTACTAATAAAAGCACTCATCCACACAGTTATCCAATTAACCGAGGTAGGATTTAAGGAACCGAAACTGATATATTGAGCCATTCTCGGTATCGCTTTAATACGGCTTGCACTGAGACAAGCATGGCTTAATCTTTGAGACAAGCATATAACTACTGGCAGGATCAACTAGGGAGCTGACTGAGAACTTTGAGTATCGTTCACTCCGAGACACACGTGCAACGCGACGCGGAAGCGTGTGAACGCTAAAACGCACCGGTGCCGTATGAATTTATGAATTCGTATTCAGTCTGAGGAGAAAGTTGACAAACGAGCCCACAGCCCACCTGATGGTAAGTGGTTGCTGTGGCCCACAGACATCTACAATTATCCGCGATTACAAATATAAATTCAGATGCGTTGCCTCGCAATGCAAGATGGAATGCCTCGTTTCCAGTAAAAAGGGTCTCCGGTTCTCAACACTCACCATACGAAACACAGTAGCGTTAAGCTATCATTTTACGTTGGTATTCTGTGAGAGTGTGGTCCTGCCCCGGTCGACCCATTCGTGCTACAACTATACTACTAATATAACTGCAGTATGGCTCTACCAGGTAAAAGCCTCTTTTATTTTAAGTTGGCTGTAGGTGTCTATTAGCATTACATCACATAGTGGGATAGGAATCAAGCACTGGCTTATTGAATACTATCTGTTCCCCGCGACTTCGTTCGCATGAAATTTATTACGGTTGGATTTAATAGGTTTCGATTTTATAGTAATAATAATAATAAATATTTATTTACATAAAACATGGTACATTTTTAGGTATTATTTTTAGGTATCCAAATATTACGTCAACGTGCAATTGATTAATTAAAATTATATAAATACAAAATTACAATATTATTTCATATTAAATTGAATAAAACAGTAGAAGTTTTAGTTTATTGCGCGGAACCCTACCTAACTATTTTTCTAAAAAAGTAACTCCTTATATAATCATATATCTGCCAGTGAAATTCGGTCCAGAACTGTTAGAATCGATTCAGCCATTTCGGCGAGTAGCCGCAACAAACAGACAGACAGAACGACTTTCAGACAGATTGACAGACAATTTTTTTTAATTGTTTCTTTGTTAAAAGATGTTATTTTGACGCTACAAGCAGACACTTCAACTTTTAGATAAAACAAAATCGGTATAGTTTTAAAACACTCTTTATAGACAGGTCTAAATATTCGAATTATTGACGTTAGCTAACTATCGCATCGTACCTGACATAAAGTTCATGATGTGATTTCCCTATTCGACCAGTCACCGATTTATAATCGATTAACTATACCCGAGATAAGCTATTCCACGATTAAAATCTCGAGTAAAGACGTGTATCGTTTTTCCGTGCAATCTAAAGTCGTGTAGCATAGCTACCTAGGGGTTTAAGGTTTTATTCGTTGTGTTTATTTTATTGTATACATTAGTAAAGTAAAGCTACAGCCAATACTCGTCCCACTCCTGGGCACAGGCCTCCGCTCATTTCTGAGAGGGTTTTAGCGCAAGGAATTGTCAGCCACGCTGCCCTAATGCGTGTTGGCGAACTTCAACGTCTTCGGAATACATTTTTTTTCTTATTTCACAGATATGCAGATTTCCTCACGATGTTTTCCTTCACCGTCGAGCACGTAGTAAATCAGCACTTAAAATTGCAATTAACAATTTTATTGGTGCGGGCGGGGATCGAACCCGGTTTGCTCGCGTACTATGAAATTTACAGTGGCGCTAACCATCTGAGCTACCACGGCTGTTTGTATGTGTATTATTTCTTGATATTATTCGGTGTTGAAATACAAAATGAGTGAATATAATCACAAAATATTAATATCTATATCTATAAGAAATCAACTTGAAATTGACCCTAATAGTGTCCGCTAATAAACTGTATGACGTCTTAAAATACTCTCGGAATAACCCTACTCCTATTCCAGGCACAAGGGTAGTTTAGTAACTATTTCAGAATTCGCTCGTTATCCTTAGAATTGCGAAAGGTAATACATAAAATTGATTTATTCTCGAAAAAATGGCGATTTATTCTAAGAACAAAATTATATCTCGTTTGGTCGAACCCACCTTAAATCTTAAAAATATCGTATATTACTACAATTTTTTAGTTTTTATGATATTACTGAAGTTCTTTACATGGGGGAAATACCTACGCGTACACGCGTTAGCGAGGGCAAGAACGAATTATGTTGGAGTCGCACAACCTCACGTGTGTGAGCGCTTTTGCACGCATCCGCGAAGAACAAATCTTCCCTCTTCTCATTCTTAAATAAAATGCACCAGAACACAATTCATTCTTTACTTGGGTAACCAGCACTCCCGAGTCCGCTTCGCGGAGGTTATGGGGTCAGGAACAACGAGCACTCGATAATAACCATCCTTCCTGACACCAGCGGCTAATCAGGTCTATGGCTCTACCGCCAACCAAGCTTCAGCCGTGGTATATAGTTAATAAAGAAAGCGGCGCCTTACAATACCGACACATCTCTCCCCCGCGGCCCCACCTCCGGCTGAGGTGGAAGGAAGAAGGGACACCCCTCTCGCCGCAGTCCACCAACGCACATCAGAAGTGGGCTAAATAAGCAAAACTGAATTAACAAACAAACTTACTATCTACCCGAAGGTAAGTGACTTCTGCAGTCCACGGCCACATCAGTGATATATTATTTTACGCGGGTTTTTATTGATCCAACATCCAAAGATGCGTAAAAAACCCCAAGTAAAAAAAGTTAAAATTATACGTGATAAAATTTGTAATTTATTCCATGTGTAGTATTCACATAAATATAAGAAAACATTATATAACTGCATGTATGAAATTTTGCAGTCTACTAGAACGTAAAAACAATATTAGCATTTATTTTATGATGCCAATCAATATTAAATGGGACCAATGATATACATTAAACATCGTAAATAAACATCATACCGTAAATTAATAGACAACCATGAAATTCGTAATTTTTTTGCTAAAACTAAATTTCATCAACGAACTAACTGATGTGATCCACTCTGCATGTCGAGCCAGAATGCATGTTAAATGCCGGGGAACAAAGCCCAGAGCTCCTTGGTGGACGGAGGAGTTGGAGACCCTCAAGCGGGAGGTGGTGGATTTAAACCATCAGCTTCACGCTGCCAAGCGCCAGGGTATGCCTCTGGAACATATTTCAGAAGCGAGGAAACAAAAAAAGGAACTATACGCCAACAAGATGCGTGAGGATTCGACTAGGCATTTTCATGAGTTTTGCGAATTGCAAACTAAGGAAAATGTCTGGTCACTCACGAACAGACTCCTCAAAAATGCCAGCCCTAGGCGCCCACCAGTCACCTTCAATAGGGGCTCCACCTACACCACAAACAGTCAAGAGACTGCCAAAGCACTCCTTGACCACTTCTACCCTGATGACTCATCAGACACCTTAACGCGACATCACGAGCTCAGATCAGAAATGAACCTACCTTCTACCTTCCTCAGTCCCACGATGACCCTCCCTTCACCCAGGAGGAGATGTTAGACTGCTTAAAGCAAATGAGCCCCAAGAAGGCTCCCGGAATTGATAACTTCACATCCGACATATGTCTGCAATTTGCAACAGATTACCCTAGACTTCTGACAGATATACTGAACCGTTGTCTAACACTGCCCTGACAAGTGGCAAACAGCATACGTAAAAATTATCCCGAAACCGGGCAAGTCCGACTACAGCGTATTAGAGTCCTTTCGTCCAATAGGACTTCTACATGTGTTTGGCAAACTGTTGGAAAAGCTTTTTATTAAAAGGGTCGTATACCACGCGCAGCGAAACAATCGAGTAAACAAATTTCAGATCAGTTTCCGGGAACAGACAAACACGTGCGAAGCCATTAACACAGCTCTTAATATAATTAAATCAGCCAAATCAGAAAAACACCTCAGCATCGCGATATCTCTAGATATTAAAGCAGCCTTCGACAACGCTTGGTGGCCTGCACTCTTCCACCGGTTGCGGCATATTCAATGCCCTAATAACATCTTTGGACTCATCCAGGATTATGTCCGCGATCGGGAGGTCATCCTTGACCATGCGGGGAGGCAAGTCACCAAGACGATGTCTAAGGGCTGCATACAAGGTTCCACGTGTGGGCCTGTTCTCTGGAATATGATACTAGACGAGCTGCTCGATGCGAGGCTTCCAGCGGGCTGCCACATACAGGCTTTTGCGGATGATGTCTTGCTGCTTGTCATGGCCGCGAGTGTTAGCGAGCTGGAGAGCGCTGCCAACTTAGCTCTCCATCATATAGTCGAGTGGGGAAGGAGCGTCAAGCTGGCCTTCGGTCCCACTAACACTAAGCTCATTGCCTTCACTCCCAAGGCTAAGGTAGCCAGCATTAACATGGACGGTAGTCATCTTAGACGAAAAACTAAACTTTGGGAAAAACGTGAAACATGTTATCAACAAGGTCGTGCGAATCTTCAACACGCTTTGTATGTACTCAAGACCCACATAGGGAGCCCATCCTGAGAACATCAGTACCAATTACCACCAAGTGATCGTGTCAACTATCACCTACGTTGCTGGAATTTGGGGACACGTTGCCCAGAAAGGTGCATCAGGAGGGCACTCGGGAGCATGCAGCGCGGATTTGCCATTAAGGCTATTAGGGGATTCCGCACGGTATCTTCATCCGCGGCCCTCGCGTTAGCCCAGTTTATGCCTCTGGACCTGAAAGTGCGGGAAGTTTGCGTTGTGGAAAGTGCTCGGCCTCTGGGTACCTCTGACTACATCCCCAGCGACATCCCTCTAGAAAAACCAACTCCCGTCTCTGAACTCCTGCATCCTACCCAACGTATTTCCTTCATTCCCAAAATATTTACAAACTGCACATCTACGGGATCTGCATCTGAACAGACGACACATTTTATATTCACTGACGGTAGTAAGCAGGAAGACGGTGCAGTGGGAGCCGCTTTCGTGGGCTATCTCCGTACTAATCTAAATCAAGTGGCTTACATAAAGAAGTTTAAATTGCACAACACGTGTACAGTATTCCAAGCGGAGCTATTTGCTATTCTGCAGGCATGCAGGTGGATCAAAGAACACAAATATACACACACAGTCACCCATACAGATTCACTCTCATCTATACACGCTGTACAAAACAGAAGCAACACACACCCCATCATTACACAAATACACAAAACTATACACGAGTACCGAGAAACAGGCATCATAGAATTGGGATGGGTCAGGAGTCATTCTGGCATAGCTGGCAATGAGGCAGCTGATAAGGCTGCGAATTCTAGCTCCAAGTTGCGCAAACGACCTGACTACTTGGCCTGTTCCCATTTCATACCTCAAACACACAATC
Source organism: Parnassius apollo (assembly GCA_907164705.1). Taxonomy (NCBI): domain Eukaryota; kingdom Metazoa; phylum Arthropoda; class Insecta; order Lepidoptera; family Papilionidae; genus Parnassius; species Parnassius apollo. The sequence goes on along the minus strand of CAJQZP010001459.1, from coordinate 3,213,638 downwards.
AGAACTCAAAATCGCGCGACCTGGCAAGCTAGGTATTATAGCGCAGAGCAGGGCCAACATACCTTACGACTACTTCCAACACTGGAGGATATCGAGAAGTTACGCACTATCACCAAACCCAGTTTTTACCTCACCCAGGTGCTCACCAACCATGGTTTTCACAAAGCTTATCTTTATCGCTGCAAAATAATTGACAATAATTATTGTCCTTGTGATAACGTCACCCCACAAACTCTGGAACATTTCATTGAGCATTGCCCAGCATTTTCAGTTCAACGATTAAATCATGTCATACTTTGTGAAAATTTAAGAATTCCTCCATTTAACTTAACCGCATTAATAAAGAAGGAATCCCTTTTGGACTCTTTCATTCAATTTGTTAATAACATTTTTAAGACTTAAGAACCTCAATAAGAACTGTGCATCTGTACTTCTCTTTAATTTGTTTTCTTTATTTATTCTATTAGGTATAATTAATAATTATTATATGTTGTAATTGTTAAACGTTTGATTATCATTAAAAATAAGATCCTTTGAGCTTTTAATATTTCAATTTTCACTGTTATCAACCTTATTGTACTCACAATTTTTATTCATGTGCCTAGAACTAAGATTGTTTATTTCAATTAATTTCATTATCATTATATTATTTTATTACACCACTGTTACTATAATATGTTTAGAATTAAGATTACTCTATGAGTTTGTTTCCTCCCTTTTTTGCTGTCTTTATACAACGTTATCTGTGTTTATAATTAATATTACTTAATTGCCATTATATTATACTTTTTGCTTAGAGTCAAGATTACTCTTTGTTTCTAGTATTTAATTCATTTTATTCTTTCTTTTTGTATTTTCATCACTCTTATTTTGTTTTTCTGATGTGACTACGAAAACACAAGAATATTTATGTTAACCAAATGATAATTTTATTAGAATAATAACTATGTACAAAAATTTCAAACTCTTAAACAAATTATATTAATATAAAGAGAAGTCATACGCAATATGTATCAAATAGCAGAAACGCGTAGCCTTCTACATGTGTAATAGAAATAAGTAATAAAAAATGTTTAAAAAGTGAACAAAACTGTGAAAACTGCTAATATACTCCTGTCGGTGGGGGTGTACCCACCGGCGGAAACCATTAAAAAAAACTTTAATGATGAAAGTATGTAAAGTGTTATTATATTGCAATTTTGAACCTTGCTTATGGATAAATTGAAAGACAGGCCTGATATAAAAAATAGCAGTCTTTGAAAATTCCAAAAAAATTCTTTAACAAACAGACATACAGACACAGGCACCGACGTGACTCTGATATTGATTGAATTTTGTTAAATATGGCACGAAACAACATTTATTAATGTTACTAAATTAAAACCTACGCGAGCGAAGTCGCGTATAAAAAGCTAGTTTATTTTATAATAATTATTCTTATTTTTCCGTCAAGAAATTCTTAGTAGCTGCCTGGAGTCAGTAAGTTGGCGGTGTCTAACCCCCGTGTCTCGGAAAGCACGTAAAACTGTTGGTCCTGCGTATGATCTCTCTCTGATCGTCACGGTTTACTGTCCCGGACTATGAGAGTTAGATAATAGAGAGTGCACCTACGAGTATGCTTGCGTATACGCTTGGGCGCTATAATCCTGTCTTGTGCAGATGGCTAGTCTTCGTTTTGGCCGCCGTGACCGAAATTCGGTCTGGAGGATATTCTTCTGACTTGTGTATGTGACTTAACTCCTCCTAAACGGTTGGGGCGATGTTGATGAAATTTTGTGTGTGTGATTAAGATGATCCGAGAACGGTTTAGATTCACAATGGGACCCTGTAGGTGGCGCTGTTGTCGAGATACAGGAATCACCCGGGCAAAGCGGGGGCGCATCGCTAGTAACGTTAGAAATGTGAAAGTTTGTTTGTTTATTACGTTTCCACGTAAAACTTTTCGATGAAATTGGATGAAATTCTGCACAATGATAGACCTGCGTAGGACATATGATACTTTCATCCCGATAAAAGGATCCCTTGGGATTATTTTCAATATTTTCAATATTGGTCCATACCAGGCGAACGAAGTCGCGGGCGGAAGCTATTAAAAGGTAAATAATGACGAAGTAAATTACAGTTAATAATCTAGTAGAGAATAAAATGAATTTTTTTAAATGCTGAGTTTATGTACCGGAGATGGTAGTAATTTTAATGAATTATGTAATTTCAGTAGCGAGGTTTGACGGCCGTAAATGTTGAAAATTCTTTATTCAACTAGAATATCATATAACTTTTTTGAGAATCGTTCATGGAGGCAGAGGGACCCTTTAAGCTTGGGTCCCCGGGCCACTGCGGCACCGCCTAGCCCTACAGTAGCTACGGCACTGCGGACAAGTAACCCGATTGAAAATTTTTGTAATTTACGTGGGAGGCTATATCTTATTCTGATGTCTTAAAAATATTCCATTGTATTACGCATTTTGTGAAGATATCAGAATTCATACTGATACTTATAATCTTCGAAAGTTGTAGTCGTAATATTCAATTCAAAAATCTAAAACTAACATTTTGCAATAACACTTCGTTGTCCTGTTACCTGTTTATAGAACAGAATTTACTGTGAAGTGGTGGTATAAGAATATCCACTACCCCATATCATCCCGTGGGTGCCGTAACAGGCGACAGAGGGAAACAAATCAGGATATTGGCAGCAGAGTCTTCCTAATAACGACTAAAGATAAAAATCTGGGGTTGCCAATTCGCATTCTATGGGGGAAGAGTAGACTTTAATAAGCTGTAACGGTTTGTAGAGTAGAATAAAATAAAACACTGGGTGCGTTTGGCAGAAAAAAGCGCTAGCAAGCGCTTACAAGCGCTGAAATAGTTTTCGGCCAGGACACGATTGCTACTTCAGTAGCGCTGACACAATGCGCCATTTTGCTTATTTAATTTGTTTGTTTTGAAGTAGAGTTTATAAGTTGTTTTGTGAAATATTAGTTTTAAGTAATATAATGACGCGAATAAACACATACATGTTATAAAAAAATTCATGATTGGTAAGTTTTTAATATGAATACTTTACAAACATATATTTAAATTAGGTTAGGTTCCCCGGTTAAAGCTCACTTCGTGTCCTAGAGGAAAATAGCTACTTACGATTTGACAGCGCTTACCGCTTACGATCGCCATTTTGCTTACAAGCGCTTGCTAGCGTTTTTTTCTGCCAAACGCAGCCATTATATGTATTCTTATTTAATATAGATTAGATACATAATATGGTGGTAGGTTAGGGTAATATGGGTAGCAAAACTAGGAGAAGGGCAGAGACAAAAACACAAAGTCGTATACTATAACTAATATATTAAGAAAAAAATTGCAAACAAGCTTATAATAATTATGAACATTTCAAACATTAACTTTAAAAAAACTAACAACATTGCACCGTACTAAAATCGACTAAAATATTTACTATAATATCAACTGTCAAAATGGCGTCGCAAAACGCTTTTGACCCTTTAATTATTTGATTGAGCGATGTAGAGCTATCCAATATAAAGCCATCCAAACAAGGCTACAGTTTTTGTCCACATTACCCTCACGTACTATAGTCAATTTTTAATTTACCTGTGTTTTTGGAAAATTTTTGCTTATAACTTTATTTAGTTATGGAAATACTTTCAAAAGGAAGATAAAGGACTACCTCGGTTGGTTGAACCAAGAAATATTTTCCCAACTAGTTCCAAAGATAGTAAAGGAACCCAGAGGGGTAGGCAGAGACTACAGACTTCCATTTGGCACGATCCTGACACACCTCTCTCGCCTCTTCCACATCCATATTCCTACGCATACATGCTCGTCGGTTAAGGGTCTTAATTTGTCACCTTTTCAATATATCGCCAATTTGGTCGGCAAACTTTTGCTTAGGGCGTCCCTTACCGACCGCCACCGACTTCCATTCACTTCTGCAACATAAATTTGCTTTATCACTCTTTCCTCATTCATTCTTTCTACATGACCAAACCACCGAAGCATTCCTTCCTTAATCCTCGTCACAACATCATCTTGCATACCACATTCATAAGTATAATAAAAAGGTTGAAAAACCCGGCAGGTGGCGCTGTTGTCCAGATCCAGAAATCACCCTTGCGAAGCCGGGGCGAAACGCTAGTAAATTTGTAAATATAAAAACACGCTTAAGTACTGTTCATTGAATAGACTATCTTTAAATCCTACGTTATGTTTCTTTGCATAGTTGTTCAAGTGTGATACATGACAAGCTCGGAAGCCCCGCAAGGACTTGTGCAATACAACACGCAATACAATGGGTAAAGGTCAGGTCGCGCGTGTGCAGGCTGAGAACGTCTATCTAAAGTCGATACTGTACTGTAATTCATCCCATCAATCAGTTTCACAGTGGTAGAACCATTCTGCAGCTATATTATATTTGTAGTACGAATGGGTTAGCTCTACCGGGGAAGGACCACGCTCTCACAAAATACCTGAGTAAAATAGCAGCTCAATGCAATATTTCGTATGGTGAGTATAGACAACCGAAGACCCTTTTTACTGGAAACGAGGCATTCCATCTTAATGCTTAAGGCTGACAACGCATCTGCATTTTGATTCTTAATCGAGAATACATGTAGATATCTATGGGTCACAGCATCCACTTACCATCAGGTGAACTGTGTCATTTGCCACCCCTATTCTATGAAAAAAAATTCTTTAGGCCAGACGTAAATACTTAATTCGGCGACACGGAGCAGGATCAAAGGTGCGAGACGTCTGGTTATGCAACTGACAATCTGCCTGTCAAACGTGGCTATTTAGTCAAAAACTTCTTCGAACTGAGCTGTGGATCTCCAGCTGGGTATGATAGAGTATCATAAGACATGCTGAGGACTGGGGAACGAGTAGTAGCAGGCCTGCTGTAAACTTCATATAATTTATGCTGGGAACTTAAGTAGTAACTGGAAACTGGTGCAAAGAAGTTAAAGTACTACCATATTAGGGCAAAAGGCTACATAGCAGGACTGTAAAAACTACCGCGGAAGCTAAACATTGTTGGAATACTGTATGTACAGGTTTTGATTAAAATAGTTATAAAAGAAACTGTTAGAAACATTTGGATGTACAAGATTGTAATCTGTTCGAAATAAAACTAGATTTTACGGATATTGATCGCATATATTAACTTATTTTGTATTCCCGACGATTCGACAACATCAATGGTAACAGGGGGACTGAGATGTTAGACGTTCCAATGTCAGTTAACCACGGCTACTTACAGGTTAAAATTATTAGTTTTTGGTCAGATTTTTACAGCAATTTATGCTGTAGATATTCGCGTAAACTTACGAAATCATTACGTTATCAGGCCTTCCATATATATTTAAGATAAGCCAAATTAGAGTACCCTAATTTGGCCCATCCCCTTGCGTAAACATAACAATAAATGGACGTAAAGGAGTGGAGGGGTGTCAGGATCATGCCAAATGAAAGTCCTTAGTCTATTTACCCCTCTGGGTAAAGAGCGTGAAAGTTTATCTACAATGCATGTACGAATAGTTTTTTTTTAAATTCAAAAGTGAAAAGTCATCATCATCATCATCACGGCCTATTGGATCTCATTTCCGAAGATAAGCCTCTTTTCTTCGCTTCCTCCTATTTTTTCGAGTTTTTGCTGTTATCGAGCAGATGCTACTGCCCACCGGCTTTTGATAGACTTAATGGTAAAAATATAAATCGCCAGTCATTAAAATAGCATACTAAGAAAAAAATATTAATATTATCTTACGGTAGAATTAATAACAAAATAAAGTACTATGAATCTCATTTACGACAATAGAGTTTTCATTCAATTGTTTCAAAATTGAAAATGACTGATATGAAATTCACGTTGAAGCTTACTCCGTAAGTAATACATCATCATCATCATCATTACAGCCCTTCAAAAGTCCACTGCTGAACATAGGCCTTCCCCAAGTAACGCCAAAAAGCACGGTCCTGAGCCACCCGCTTACTGAGCACCTTACTTACGTTCCTGAGCAGGTGGCTCAGGACCGTAAGTAATACACTTTCACGAAAATTATAATGACTAATAATGAAATATTTTAAAGTGATAGTTTTTTAATGAATATCACCACTATATAGAATCTTATATAATATAATAATCCACTACCTAAGAGGAGTAGCTAGTACACTAGTAGGAGGCGACGTAGGGAATTTAAAACAGAGTCAGCAGCACCTTTCTGATACCAATTTAAAATAATAAAAAATTGTGGTTCCCAAACTGACTGCCAAGCGTGGCAACTATGGCAGAATCTAGCCCCTATCAGGCTGTTATGGATGGAATGAAGGTCATCATGATCATTTTCACTGTCCACAGCTGAACATAGGCCTCCCCCAAGGTATGCCACAAAACACCGTCCTGAGCCAGCTGCATCCATCAACTTCCTCCATGTCTTACCAAGTCGTCACTCCATCTAGTGAGGGGACGCCTACACTTCGCCTGCGGGACGAGGCTGCCACTCGAGAACATTTCTTCCCTATCGGTTGTCGGTTTTTAAAGATATATGGCCGGCCGGTCGCTTACTTTATTCTACTGCGGATGTCCTCATTTCTAAGTTTATCACGCAGAGAGAGAGAGAGTGAGAGACGAAATAAAACATTAATCTCTGTGTAATACGAGTATTTTTTATAGAATAAGGGTGACAAACGAGCACACAGTCCAACCAGTGGTAAATGAATGCTGTGGCCCATAGACAAATCCTCAATTAAAAATCAAAATGCAGATGCGTTGTCAGTTGTCATCCCTGAGGACTAAGATGCATTGCCTCTTTTCCAATAAAAAAGTGTTCGGTTCTCTATACTCATCATACGAAACACAGCAATATTAAGCTGCTATTTTACGCTGCTATTTATATGCGAACGTGGCGCTCCCTGGTTGTGCCGACCTGTTTGTGCTACAACCATAATGTAGCATGGCTCTTCCACGTATAACGTGGTTTAGGAACCAACATATAAATTAATAACACTAAGCTTGAGGTAAATATATTATTAAAAATACATGTAATCTTCAAGAGACAATCCGTCTTTAATTAGAGCTTACAGATCGACTTTTATAATAAATTATATATTTTTATAAAAATCTTGTATAGCTATATTTTTGGTCATAGGCTGCGAGCTCACCTGATGAGGATAATGGAACTCGTGGCGTGTGCTGCGACGCATTGTGATTATCGTCCCGTGGTGGGCTGGCGACTGCACCCTCGGTGTTGTTGTTCGGGGGCCCGGGGCCCACTCCAGCACCCGCTTCTATCTGCAGCTGAAAAATTGTATAGTTAAATATGATTACAATAATATAAGAATACCCACTACCCCATACCATCTCGTGGGTGTCGTAAGAGGCGACAGAGGGAAACAAATCAGGAGATGAGCACCAGCGTCTTCTTAATAACGACTAAAAATAAAAATAAACTGCGGTTATCGAACCGCTTGCCAAGTGTGGTAACTATGGCAAATATTCCCCCTATGCAACAATCTATGGGGGAGGCCTATGTTCAGCAGTGTGGAGGCATATGTTTATTGCATGATACGTGGTGGAGCCATGCTGTAGTTATATTAGTAGTATAGTTGTACGGATGGGTCGGCTCGACCGGGGGAGAGACCACGTTCTCACAGAATACCAGCGTAAAATAGTAGCGTAATGTTGTTGTGTAGTAGCGTAATGGTAAGTGTCGAGAACCGGAGATCCTTTTTACTGGAAAAGAGGCATTCCATCTTAGTCCTCACTGGTGACAACGCATCTGCATTTTGATTTGTAATCGAGGATAGATGTGCATGTCTATGGGCCGCAGCAACCACTTACCATCAGGTTGACTGTGTGCTCGTTTGTCACCCTGTCCTAGAAAAAATATGCTTTTGTTATTTTATCAGTATTTTTACATCTACGAACATTTATTTCTCTATTTCGATTTAGATTTCGAGATTATTAGGCCAATAGGACCTTAAGACGACACATCGAAAAAGTGGCTCCAAGCTATCGTCGTACTGATCCAAGTGAATACATAATTTCTATAAGAACTTGAAAAAAACGCCGTCATAAGGTTTAAAATTGCGTAGCGCCCGCGACGAATAAAACCGCTTAGAAATTGTCAGAATCTTAAAATATTTTTTTAAATTATTGATTTAAGGGATCAAAATAATGAGCAAGTAAATTATGAATATTGATGTTATGAATATATTTGAGTAAGTCCCAAGGATATAGATTGAGTAATTTCGTTGTAATTTCAACTATAGTGATTTTAAGAAGTGTTTTCGCAAATAATTATGATCAAGTCAAAATTATACAATCGTGTTTTTGAACAATCAAATTCAAGATAAAGACGTGAATTCAAGAATTAAAAAGGCTAATGAAGAAGAACAATAAATATTATATATATATATATATATATATATATATATATATATATATATATATATATATATATAAAATTTGGGGGTCCATGAAATTAAAATGGGGGTCCACGATAGTGGATCTCAACACATACACTGATAGTACCTATTTAAAACATGTACATTATTTATAGAAGTACCTATTAAGTAAAAAATTTATTATATATGTTTATAAAATTGTGTAAGTTGTAGGATATTGGTATTCGCTTTGTGGTCGCAATACATTTTGAACTTGTAAAAACCTGAGAGTCGCAGTCTCAGAGCTTCGCTACCTTGCACTGACTTGTTCAATTCGTCACTCTATAAATACGAATGTGGGACAAATACGTTTATTCGTTTCCTGAATCTTGAAAAGGAAAGTGCTAAGAAAATATTTTAAAAAATATAAACAGATAGTATAGTGTTATTTTGTTTGAGAGTGCTGGAGAAAAGTAAGTACATTATTTTTTATTAAATTTTAGTTTTGAACTCGTAGTTAGCAAAGATATATAAATTACGCCAATCATGACTTTAGTTATTAGTAGTTTAATATTCAATCATGCAAAATTACACGAGCACTCCTCAACAGTTTCTTTTTGAAAGTTTTAGCAATCGGTATTATAATTACAGTGCAATCTCTGTAATTTGAGCTAATTGTTGCAAGAAGGTGTTCGAATTATGGAATGTTTTCGAAAAAATCAAAAAATATTTTTAATATACACCTGCTGGATTTTCTGTCTTATTTAAATAATTTAATTTTGCCCACAGATGACTGATGCCATGTCCGAATCTAAAAAGAAATGTAGACAATACAGTGTGGATTATTTGAAATTTGGCTTCATTTCATCATTGCCGGACAAACAATTACCTATGTGCCTTTTATGCAACAAAGTTTTGGGCAATGACGCTCTGAAACCATCTAAACTGCAAGATCATCTGAGAAGATGCCACCCTGATAAAACAGAGAAAGATTTGAAATACTTTCAAACACTCAAAGATAAACTTCAGATGAGACGTACACTGGACAGAATGTTCGCTTCGACGTCACAAAAAAATGATGATGGTTTGCGGGCGTCTTACAATATCTCCTTACTTATAGTAAAATCCGGAAAACCGCATACTATCTTAGAGAAGTTAATTTTGCCAGCCGTTGAAGAGGTTTTAAAAACTGTTTTACAAAAACCTGCATCTGATATCATTAAAAGAATTCCATTAAGCAACAATACTGTTGAAATACGTATTGATGAAATGAGTTCTGACATTGAAAGCTTCTTATGGAATTATTTGCAAACGACCCATTTCTCTCCACAACTGGACGAGTCAACTTTACCTGATAATGCAGCATTATTATTGGTATATGTTCGTTTTATTATGAATCAAGAAATCTACGAAGAACTGCTCTTCGCAAGAACTTTGATAACCGACACTAAAGGTGAATCTATATTTCATGTTTTGAAGGATTACTTCATTGAAAAACCAATTTTTTTATCAAATATAATATCAGTAGCTACAGATGGAGTACCTGCCATGGTTGGACGTTATCGTGGATTTATAAGCTATTTAAAACAAAATCTGTCAGGGGTGTTAGCAATACATTGCGTCATCCATCGACAACGTTTAGTTGCTAAAATTTGAGTGCTAGATTGCATGAATCACTTCATTTAGTCATTGATGCAGTAAACTGAATCCGAAGCAACGCGTTGAATACGCGGTTATTTGCGCAGTTGTGTGAAGAAAGTGACGAACACTTTCATCAATTACTCCTTCACACTGAAGTACGCTGGCTGTCGAAAGGCTTATGTTTGACAAGATTTTTTGCACTTTTTGAGACTATTTTAGAATTACTGGATACTAAAGATAAAATTTTAAAAGAAAATTTAATGAAGAGGAAAACAGACATCGCCTATTTAACAGATTTGTTTACAAAATTTAATATGGTTAATTTGCAATTACAAGGCGACAGTTTAAATTTGATTAAAACAAAGTCCATCTTATCAGCGTTTCTTGCCAGAGTTAAACTAATGAAGTAAAATATTGGATGGGGCGAATTTTCTCAGTTCCCCAATTTGTCACAGACAAGCTGCCAGGAAGACGACGTTTCAACTTACGTTCAACATTTAAATGCCCTCTATTCAGATTTTGAATCTAGGTTTGAGGATATTTTGACTATGGTAATACCACCGTGGATAATTAATCCATATGGTGACATAGAAGAAACGAATATCATAATACAAGAGGAACTGACTGAACAAAGTACAAACGAAGAACTTAAGGTTCAGTTTAAAAACGGATATCAGCAATTCTGGCTGCAAAACAACATACCCGTTACTTATCCCGTATTATGGAATATAGCGAGGAAATTTTTAATTTCCTTTCCGGGGGGGGTGGGCGCTGCTACCTTTCTATGTTTTTTTGTTCTTACAAAATTGACGCCAAATGTTGATAATTTATTATTAAAGCATCAGGTCCATGCTTCACACTAAAAATATTGACTTAAGGCTTATGTTATTTTATTTATAGTTTATTTTATGTTTATTTAATGCTACGTATATTTTACATAACAGATACATAATTTTATTTTGAGTAGTTTTAATTTAAATTCAATTAATAAATGTATAAATTAACATGTGTTTTTACTTTAAGTTTTTAACACTAAACTTCACTACAGTTAGAAATTTACAGGAAATCAATATCAGGTAAGTCTACCCAACACGGAAAAACATGGCAAGATGTCTACGACACAAAAAAGTTTGGGGAACTCTGTTTTAACGTTTGGCATTAAAATTTCTTGCTTGTAGCTTTAATAAGTTAGAAGTCAGTCAGTCAGACAGTCAGAAGTTAGATCACCCGATTAATCTGATGCAAACTAGTGACGTTGCATAAATAATACTAGTCTTATCGGATAAAAATCTGGCATCATATATCGTAAAAGCTAGTCTACGATATCGTAACTTAGCCTTTTTATAAGCAAAATTGCGCATATACTCTCGTGAGCAATGAAAATGGGTCAGTAATAAAAAAACATATTTCAGAAAATATAATTGCGAAATCTGTATTATGCATCTTACATTCACTGTCCAATATTATAGAAAATTATAAAATAGTGGCTGTTATTAGAAAATGCCATTAAAATTATAAGGCCTACGTGACACAGTTGCTTAGATTTGAGTTGCTGCTCTAAGAGCGGCGGATTCAAATCCTTTACAGAACAAGTATTTATATGGCCTACAAATAATTGCTCCACGTCTTTATCGTGAAAAGTGAAAAGTAAATCATGTCCTTTTCATGTGTGGAATAAACCAGAATCGTTACAATGCTAGGAGGCAGGTGGAGTCAATGTACGTAATTGGATGACGTTTAAAAAATGGGTTGTCCAACAGTCCACATATATTAGATCCAACCTACAGAGACGAAAAAAGGAACCCAGGCATATACAAAGTGAAAAAGGGTGCTACGAGGGCGGCACTGAAAATTTCGGGAATCAAGGAAGTGAAACACATTACTATATAAAAATGTATTTATTGATTTTCGAAGTATTCTCCGCGAAATTTCACACATTTTTCCATACGATGGAACCAATCATTGAAGCAACCATTCCATTGGGAAGTTGGGGTCTCCAAAATGGCCGTTTTGTAGGCGTCCACAGCTTCTTCAGGTGATAAAAATCTCTGTCCACGCAATTTATTCTTTATTTTAGGGAAAGTATAGAAATCATTAGGGCTAAGGTCGGGGCTGTACGGCGGATGGTCTAATAATTCTATGTTTTCTTGCTCTAAAAACTCTTTTGTTCTGTGTGCGGTGTGAGAAATCGCATTGTCGTGATGGAGGATGATGCGACGGTTGCAGTTCTCTTTACGGAGTTCAGAAACGACCTGTGGCAAACAAATGCTAGCATACCATTCTGCATTAACCGTTCTTTGTCCCTCAAGAGGAATAGTCGTAACATGGCCGGTTTTGAAGACAAACGTGGCCACCATTTTTTTTGCAACACTCTGTGAATGAACAATTTTTGTTGGCTTTAACTCATTTTCGAACACCCAAACTCGTGACTGGTTTTTTGTTTCGGTATACGCGTATATCCAGGATTCGTCACCTGATACGATGTTGTATACAGCATTTGAGGATCCTGCGTGGAATCTTTCGAGAGTTCTGACGCACCAAGTAACGCGAGCCACCTTTTGCTCTTCACAGAGCGAATGCGGTATGCGGTCAACACACTGTTTTTGTGTTAAACCACTTCGAAAGTGATAATAAATCATCGCTCTTGAATTTTCTCGAGTCGATTCCATTTTCTCAACGACTAAACAAGTCTGACAAAACCTTGTGACAAAACCGAGCATCTTTTTTTAAATATATAAATGGTATTCGATTTTTAAAAACAAGGAGTTTTCAATTAAAAAGAATTTAATATGACAGGAACAGTGGAAATATTCCATTCCCGATACTTTTAGTGCAGTTTTAGTATTTTGCCATGATAGTACTCCGAAATTGGTTTGTCAGCTATTGCGCATTAAAATCGATTTTTTCTCGGCGTTATCAATTTCAAGCAAAATCAAAGGCGACATTTTACTGGTGATTGTTTGAAGCTATTACCGATCTGCAAATGGCCTTTAACCGGGGAGGGAACATCACTGGAGAGACGGATAAGCTTACATGAAGTTTTGCACTGTTTACTTGATTTTTGGTCAAAGCGTCATGTTCTCAAACGAATCCAGAGTCATGTTACATGAAATTCATCCACGGCTTTTAATTTTGATCAATCATTTTATTGTATAGTATTTTAAAAGTTCAGTTACCCAGGCACATGTGATTTGTAAATTGATGTTATGTGATAATTTACCGGTCATATAGCTGGAAGAACAGATTATCAGATGGGCGAGAAAGATTCTCGAGTAAGAGTTTCGTGCTGCTAAGTACTTTGTTAGGTGTTACTCCATCTACTGAAACATGCACCACGTAGACGGATGGAGTTTGCTCTGAAATTGGTCTCTAAAAATCCTGTCGTGCTAAGTAAAGTGGGACAGTTATTCATGCTGGCACATCGCTTGCAACTTTACAAACCGAAGTTCAGCCTTACATGGAATACTGTTTTCATACCGGGACATCCCAGTGCCAGCTCCTTCCACTTGACTGCAACCAGCGCCGAGCAGCTCGAATCGTCGACCGATTTCTTTCTGATAGGCTTGGCTCACTTACGTTGCGAGAGATGCTGTGGCCTTTGCATATTCTATCGCTTCGCTGTTGCCATGGGGAGTGTACTGGGTAATTGTTCGGACTAAATTTCATAATCTAACATCGCGACAAAACTTTTCTTGCCTTCTATATCATCTAGAAGATTGGCGGTGTACCGCTGTGCGACTACTAGTTTTTTTCCCTCGCACAACGATAACAACGGCGATTGTCACTTACCATCAGGTGAGCAACATGCTGGTTTGCCCTTTCTTATATAGAATTATATATAATTTGTTATAAAAACTCTTTTGTACATGGTAGAGCCTGCTGCAGTTACATTAGTAGTATAGTTGTAGCATGAATGGGTCTGCTCAACCGGGGAAGGACCACGCTCTTACAGAATACCAGCGTAAAATTGCAGCTCAATGCAGCTGTGTTTCGTATGGTGAGTGTAGAGAACCGGTGACCCCTTTGTACGTTGTGATAATCTTTTTCTATAATGATGTTCATGATGATGTTTTGTGAATGCTTTATAAATGATATATAGTTTTTAAGATTGTTATATTTTGGTCGACTGTATCGCTTTTAACATATAAAGTATGGTCAATATGCTAAAATCTACCGAAATTGAATAAAAGGGGTGCACATCTAATACGGTAATTGTAATAATAGAACAAACATACAAGGGAGGCACGTGCAGATTTAAATTAGAATATCTCTACCTCGATGTATATCATATAGAGATAATATTATTTCATACATGTAATTGATACTGTTTACTTATCCTTCCTGACAATACAAACATAGACCTTAAACTCACAATATTATCATGTTACATTGTTTGCGTTCGAACGCTTCTACTTGTTGATTCAACAATCGTAGCACTTAATTTACTTTTGATGGTGACGTCATAGAATCATCCAATTTCTTTCTGTATGTGTCATAAGAGGCATGGCCTCAATAGACGGATGTAGCAGTTCCGGTTACCTCGGATATCTAATACCCGGACCGTCAACGAGCCGTAGCATCAATGGTGTGGATCATATGCATAGACTTTTCTTATAGAATAAGTGTGGCAAACGAGCACACAGTCCACCTGATGGTAAGTGCATACTGTTGTATATAGACATCTACATTTATCCTCGATTAAAAATCAATACGCAGTTGCATTGTCAACCCTGAGGACTAAGATGGAAAGCATCGTATCTAGTGAAAAGGGTCTCCTGTTCTCTACACTCACAATACGAAACACAGCAGCATTAAGCTGCTGTTTTGCGCTGGCGAGAGCGTGGTTCGTCTCCGGTCGAGCAGACATATTCGTGCTACAACCATAATAAAGCTGCAGCGTGGCTCTACCACGTACTTCTATGTATACTTCTAGACGGGTTCTGCGGTTTTAATACGCTGCATAATAAGTTACCAATTGTATTACGTCTAGAAAATTGCGAGTTTATAAGAAGACTCGTTTATTGTTTTATAAATCACGAACGTTGTTTTCGACAATCTGACACTAATTCTAATCTTTGTAACTACGCAAATAGTGTCATTATTTATGTGCGCACTTTGTCAACATGATTGGAGGTTCATTTCAGATAAGTATAAAAGTTTATTCGTTTTTGCCTAAAATCAGTAACTGTCGTGAATAATAATACAACTGCTTGGCATATTTATTGTACTATATACCTGCCAGGCGGCGCCAGCTGGATCCTGCTCGAATTCTTTGGTCAAACTTACGCCCATTCGGCTGTCAAGCTTTACATTTATTTTCAGTGATGTCAGTTTTGTTAGTCATTTGGCTTTACAGCCACATCGGAAAGAGGGATTGATGATGCCAATGATGACTTAGTACCTACATGACCGAACATCAGGTCTCCGATGTCAAGTCATCTAATCGTTGTTCGAATAGGGGTGTGCGGATTATTTTGGGTAGATCCTACGCATAAACTGATTATACTTCAATTTTAATCAAGTTTATCAAAATTTCTATATTATATAACTTTTAAGGGTTTTTTCACAACAAATATTATATTTTCGTACAAAATTTAACGCAGTAAGTAACATTTCAAAGGTCGCAAAGTTATAATGCGATTTTTTTAATTGGTCGCCCACCGTAATAATATTCTTTGACGACGGTCTTGTCAAGTAATAATTAAATTTCTTCCTGTACGTACCTTGTTATACCTTGATTAAATTACGTGACGGCTGTCTGATTCAGTAGCTACTAGAGCAAAGACATTATCACTATCACAACCTACAAATGTCTACTGACGAACATAGGCCTCCCACATAAAATACTATAATACATACATAATAGAACGGGGGTATGTGCGGAGTCCGTGTAGCTACTAAAATGCCACTAACACGTCAATTCACACGTATAAATGTCAACACGAGATGTGTTTTGACGTTACAATCGTTTCCAAATTTCTCATGCAATTTTTTTCAAAATGCCAAATTGCACGCTATTTACAAATAAATATGTATTAAAATCCGTCTGTCAACACAGCGAATCGGGTGTGTAGTAGTGATTAATTGATAATACGACGTAATTGCTTGTATGTGTGGTCCCGGCGGCGCCAAACCTCGGTACAAAATAAGGTTGACAGCCATTCTATTATGTATTATAGTATTCTATGATCTCCCCCATAAATTTCATCACAGTGTGGATTTTTTAATACTAGAAATGCTATTAACATTTTAATATTCCCTTTAAGCACTCCTGGTAAGCTTTGAATGCTTAGAAGTGGTTCACGAAAGAAGTTTAAGAGTGGATACCTATTGAGTGCGGTCTGCACGCCCATTAGGCTACTGTCGCTTCAATTCTTGATATTGCCAGCCACGCCTGGCAGACGGGTTGACACCTGCAGTTTTTTTATTATTTTGGATTGTTATAAGGAATATGCAGCTGCTAATCTCCTGTATAAGTTGCCTTCTGTCGCTTCTTACGACATCAAGCGGCGATATAAGGTAATGGATATTCTTACATCGAGCAAGGACACCACCTTCCCCAAAACAAAATGGTTTTAATGTCAGTCGCGTTTCTCTGCAGCACTATACCACACTATAATATATAAACGCTATTGAAATAACTAAAATAAACTAATCTAGCTGTTTCATACACTTGTAAGGCTTCTAATCTTTATTACAGCGTATGCTGTAGAACTAAGTCCGCAAGTTAGTTTAGATGTGATTGGTGCTGTACTGAAGCTCCGCATTAAATGTTATTTCGACTGGTATTCGCGTAATGATTTCTTATATTTACGCGAACACTACACATTTACATAAAACTAGTTCTTATGGATTTTATCGCGTATATTAAATTATCTTATATTTTCTAGTACTTCGGAATATAATGCTGTAAAGTACTCGAAACGTCTGATATGTAAAATAAGTTAATATACGCGGTAAAATCCGTAAATACTAGTTTTATTTAAATGGTATTCGAGTGTTTACTATTGGGCTTAACATTACGGATTTACATAATGATTTCTTATATTTACGCGAATTCTTAAATATTGAATGAAACTACCTTTACGGATTTCATCGTGTTTAATGTGTTTAGTTTTGTCAAGGATGACACGTGAGTCTATTTAAATAAAAAAAAAACCCTTTAATTTCAATAGAGTAAGAGGCTAGGCACTACCATTTGCTTGGGATCCTGTAATTAATAAAATTAAAACTAAACCCAAGCATACTACTGCAAGATTTCAAGATACGGAAGCTTCATTTTGCGTAGATCGGTCCATAAGTAATAATTAAAAAGCTGTAGGTACTCCGGGTCAACACTGACATCGGGACGTCAATCACCTCAGTACCCAATGACCACGGTTCTTGTAAAGTACCCGAAACGAATTACAATCAAGTAAATTAAACGCGATAAAATCCGTAAAAGTAGTTTCATTTATTAGGGATTTAATAAAGGAGGATGCCCATTTTCGGCCATGGAACGCCCAACAGTGTGCATTTGTTAAAAAAATATATCTTTATTTATGGTTATTAATCGCGGTATTCATTTATCCTAAAAAGATGGGAATATTTTTGCACAAATTAAAAGTACCGAAAAGATAATAATAAAATTAGGTAAATCATTAATTCATTAGTTTGTGAATAAAATAAAAAGTGTTGCGAATCACAAATCTCATTAAAAATCGATTCCCCTTTTTGATCGATTACTTATGGTGTCATTATTACAATGCTAATATAATTTCTCGATAATTATTATGATGTTACGATATATATTTAAAAGGACCGTTGACAATGGATATTTATCCAAAGCAGCCGATACGCAACCGTTATCAACCAGTTGTTTATCCGACTACAGACGAAAAAGGATGGTTATGTTTTTACAGTGTGTGCGGGTTAGGCTATGTTGAATCGTTTTTTGTTATGGTGTTTAAAAAGTAGGATGCATTTTATTATAGAGGGCGCTACTATCAAAGTAAAATACTTGACCAACTTTGAGAATTCTTTCACCACTAGATTGTTATGTATAATTTTAGATATCCAATATAGGATGAATTTTATTATAGAGGGCGCTACTTTCAATGAATACGTTTTTTGGCTAATCTCAAAAATTACTAGACCGATTTTGAAAATTCTTTCACCATTACATTGCTAATGAGGGCATTAGTTGTGTGATAAAATTATATTATTACAATAATTAATTGTGAGATTAATATTTTCTAAATAAATAAAACATCCTACCTAAGATGTTCAAATCCAATTATTATTTTTACAATTTAATATTCGTATTTGCACACTTTACTTACTCAGATTGATTATTATAGATAAAGAGGTAATAAATCTAAAGTAAAAGAGCTCCGCTTAAACAAAAAAACTATTTATTAAAATAAAACTAAAAGTGGAAAAAAACTGGTTCAGTGCGAGTCGGACTCGCAGACCCATGAAGAGTTCTGTAGTAACAAGCATATATTTTAAATCGAGTCAAAAATACCACTATCATTATCGCCAGTAACAAATTATTTTGTTTTTCATAGTGTTTGTGTTAATAATAAAGTTGTTTTTGCGGTTCTTTAAAATGTGCTACTTGTATCTAAAAAAAAAGGACTATTATACATTATACGGGTTTCTGTGCTTTATTCATTACCAAAGAGAAAAAACTTATTGCACAAAATGGGTTTTTATCCATTTCAAGTCATCAAAAGCGGTAGTTAAAAACAAAAACAACCGTTGTTATAGGCTCGGTTGAAATCGATGACAACCTTCACATTTATAGTTATGATAATTAAACAAGCGAATTACTACCTGATTTACCAAGAATTCTTTAGAGTATAACAAAACGCTACTGCACAATTTAACTGTTATTCTTATCTGTTCTTAACATAACATTTAAAATGGAATTATGTTATGATGATTCAAGAAGTTAATTTCTTGATTTACCATGAATTCTCTAAAGCATAACAAAACAATACAGCACAAGTTAACTGTTCTTAAAAATACGTTTGAAATAGAATTTCAATAAATACAGGAAGTTATATTTTAAAAAGCGTGCAGAACTTAAAACGCGTCAAAGATTATTCTTTTTATGATATTATTAATCGAATAAAAATCGATATCGTTTCATAGATTTTATGACAGTTAAGTGACAACAACGAATCTGACAGGTAGGCCCCCGTCACTGTTATGTCACAAGAATTCAATTGCGTGTTATCGTGTTATTTTGTTTTGTTGGAAAATGCAATTGTTGATCTCTCAACAATTGGATATAATTTTGAAGGTAAGTGTTTAACATTTTTCAATTTATTAGTGTGATGCTCATACCTGATAATTATACATGTTTTTACACTGATTGTACTATTACTAACTTTTAGTACTATTGTACAAGCTATATCTGACAAATATACTAGCTTATTTATGAGATTGACCATTTTTATCAACTACCAAGAAAGGAGACCGTTGATTTTTCAATGTTTTTGGACTGCTGGTAGTCTGTCAGGTCTTAATTATTAAATAATATAGGGCATTAAGTCCATCCTTATGCAATAACGTTTAACTTGATAAATATTTTATATATATTTGAGTTTAAAATAAACAAATCTATTTTTTTTTCAATTTGACTTCATTTTTTGTATTTTACATTATTTCAGTTGCCGTTGTTATGCCGTGTGTATCATAATTGCTGGCAATGAACTGATAGAACAGCATCACATTCAACTGCAGAACGGGAACCGTCTGAATCATCTAGTCCATCCTCGTTGCAATCTGAAGTGAGTAATGTATTGCACCCAGAACAATAAAGCTTAGATCATACATCACACAGTGTACTGCTAATTATTTAAAAGCGCCACTAACACCAAATCAATGTTTTTTACCTGGTTGTAACAATTCCAATGGACTCAATGTTCCATCAGCATTGCGAGTATGTCTCTTTTGTGGTTACAATTACTATGTACGTGTGTTATACGTGGTAGAGAAATGCTGCACTTATATTAGAAGTATAGTTGTAGCATGAATGGGTCGGCTCGACCGGGGGAAGGACCACGCTCTCACAGAATACCAGCGTGAAATAGTAGCTTAATGCTGCTGTGTTTTGTATGGTGAGTGTAGAGAACCGGAGACCCTTTTTACTGGAAACGAGAAAATGATCTTAGTCCTCACGGGTGACAACGCATCTGCATTTTGATTTGTAATAGAGGATAGATGTGGATGTCTAAGGGCCGCAGCAATGTCTCCAGTAGATTGTAAATCTCAGTTAATGACAAGATATGCTAATAAATCCAGAGCCGTGACTGTGTGTCGATATGAGTAGTAGAGGTGGTGAATGGCATTTTTAAAACTGAATTTAAAATATTTCATCAAAATTACTATAATCAGGGCTTCTACACATTTGATGATAGACTGCTGTGGCTGCTGCTATAATTAATAAATTCCACACAAAAATAAGGGACAGGGATGATGCGGCTCAAATACTTGAAATAGTTCACCAAAATATGGAGACAAATAATGATTTGTCTGAGTATGCTAGGGAAAGCAATCTAAATAGAGCTAGGGCAGGCAGACTTTAGAAATATAAATGTAGACTTTAAAATGTTTGGGAATTTCCTGTTTTAACTTACAGCGACTTAATATTAATTGCTTGTGTCACATACCAATTAAAGCAAGCTCGCTACTATTATGGTGAGCATATAAGATTTAATGGTTGCTACCGGATAGAACTCTGTGATAACCAGAGGAGCAGCATTATGGAAGGAATAAACTTAAGCTCTGGCTGATCTTTACTGAGGGCTAGAATTGCAAGTCATCACCATTAGTTGTAAAGTGTATTTTATGTATATTTTAATTAGTGGCAATGGTTCTGGTAGAAGTGCAATTAAAAAGTACTGTCGGCCGTCGAACTGTTGGATGCTGTGCCCATGTTATGACAGTAATATGGTATTTGGGTTGGGCATGGCATCAGACTAATATTTTGCTTCCTGCTCAGTTCCTGAATGATTTATTGATGTGTAAATTAGAGGCAAATAATTCCTTAGCTTTCCTAGATGCGTTGGTCATCCAAAATTCTAACAACACCATAGGTCACACTGTGTATAGAAAACAATGAATTTCGCCATTATCCTTCACAGTTAGTCACCGTGAGCAAATCTTTGTTACAGAGAGCACAAGGGCTGTGGCAGCAAACATCGAGCCGTCGAGCTTCAGCACGTCAAGCAGGTTCTGCACGTCAACAAGCTTCAGGCCCGCGCTTACGTCACAGTGATCGAGTGAAGCCGGCCACAGTCAAGCATGTGCAGTACTAGCATTTGTCAGGGGTGTCACATACAAGATTGGCTACATCTTGAAGCGAGCTGACATGAAGCATCAAGGTTCTGGGAACTTTGCAGTTTGTGATCATATCCTGGACGGCCCCAACCAGATAAACGTATAAAAAAGATTTGATAGACCACAAATCCTCTAAAAGGTACATCAATTCCTATCAAGGACTGATACCTGAGACTATTGAAATAAAAAAAAATTCAATAGAGAAGGAGGCTTGGTATTACCACCTGCTTAAGACCCTGTAATTAATGAAATTAAAATTAAATCCAAGCATACCATTGCAAGACTTCAAGACACAGTAAGTTCATTCTGTAGATCGGACCATAAATAAAAATTAAAAATCTGAAGGTACTCCGGGTTAACACTGACATTGGGACGTCAGTCACCTCAGTCCGCCGTAACCATGGGTGTTGGAAAGCACCCGAAAGGTCTGGAATTAAAAAACAAGGAAAAAAAAAACGCGATAAAATCGATAAAAATAGTTGTTAAAAAAACTGCATTTGTGAAAATAAAAACTTATATATCTTCAAAACCCCGACTTTTTTTAAAGCAATTCCTTAACCATTTCATTGTTTTAATTGCATATTATCATATCTATATGCTTTTATATGTGGGCACCCATGGCCGAAGTGTCTATGAAGAGTGGGCAATCCCCTTTAATTATTTTTTCGTTCAAAAGCATATTGATCAAGGTAAACTAGTATACTGTTTTTGATATAAGATTATTTACGTTGTCAGAATTTAACAATCGCATGTACCTACATTTTTCCGACCTCGAGAAACTCCAGAAATATTAATAATAGACATCTATATTACTGGAAGTATCTCATAGTTAATATCAATAACAATACTTCCTGCTGACTTTCGACACTGGTTCCCGTTGCCGGTGTGGATATTTCACGCCTTACCGTCGTATTAAAAAAGAATTCAATAATCATACGAAATAGCTTCTTTGCTATTTTACACTGGTAATCTGTGAGATTGGGTATATACCCAATAGATTACGAGTGTATACACGTGATATGGTGTACCACATTACCAGTAAAAAGGATGAAGTGAAACACAGGAGTATTAAGCCGCTATTTCACTTTGGTATTCTATGAGAGTGTAGTCTTTCCTACTATCAGTAGTAGCCTACCCATTTGTACTACAACCATAATATATTTGCAGCATTGTCTTGGAAATTGATATTATTATCGAATAAACCAGAGGGGAGTGGGGTTCCAAGCTGGAAACTGTAACAACATTTTTGTTACAAAAAAGGTATTTAGCACGGAAAATATATAGAACTAAGGAGATGAGGAAACCTGAATGTCTTCGGAATCCAAATTATTTCTAGTGCACGTGGAGTCCGCCATTTGTGTTTTTTTTTGTTGAAGTACTATAAGCGACAAACTACACGATTCACCTGATGGTAACTGAGTACTGTAGCGGATAAACACCTAAATATAATCAGAATGCTTAAGCGTAGTCACTCCTGAGGACTAAGAGAGACTGTCTAGTTATAAGTAAAAATGGTCCCAATTTCTAGTCACTCGCCATACGATATACAGCAGAATTTTGATGCTATTACTCACTGGCATTCTATAAGACAGGTGAAGTGGTAGCATTAGCGGCTAAGCACTCGCCGTGAAGAGCGAGTAACCCGGTTTCTATCCCCGCTGGCACCAATGAAATCTGCAATTGCAATTTTAATGTATGTTTTACCATATATGAAATGAAAACTAGAAAACCTGCATGTCTGAAATTATTTAAAAAATCGAAAGACCGCCAATATTCATTGAGACAACGTGACGGTCCTACCAGACCTACCAGAAAGAAGTCTGTGTCCAACAGTGGGATGTGTATAAAGATTGTTACTCATACTTTTACTTTTAGACAGCTGCACCTTGACTCAACTGTGTATAAATGTGTAGTGCAACGAACTCTTACGTCGTCTTAAATCTTCTCTTAATTGAAAAAAGGCGTATTTTCAGCTGTGAAAACGTATATGGGCTTCGCAAAAATCTTTTTGTAATCATAGACTCACAAAATACTAACTAAAATATAACTTGTAAAACTATATCCCAAAAGATACACACAAATTTTCTAATACAAACAATACTAGAGTATTATTTGTTGATTCTCCAAATCACTTGTTGATCAAGTAAACACGGCCAGCTAACGGAAAATGAATGCCTGTGTTCTAATAAATAACTAAGACAACTCAAACAATCAAATAACAAACTTCAATTGAATAAAACAGGCAATAATATAGCCACGACAATGATACAATTGTTTGGTTATGTGGCAATTCATCCCATTACGAAACTGGGACTTCGGACCTACTTTTAGGATAAATTTAGTTCTAGCAGAGTTGGAAAGGGACATCCTAGGCGAAAGTTTATCGACCAAATTGGCGGTATATAGAAAATGGGCCAAATTAAGAGTATCCTTAACCGACGAGCATGTATGCGTAAGTACGAGCGAGAAAGGTGTATCAGGATCATGCCAAATGGAAGTCTGTAAACTCTGCCTACCCTCCTTTGTTAAGACACCTTTGACAGGCGTTAGTGCTTATGTATGTTTATTTATCTATTTAGTTCTGATCATGTATTAAATAATTTATTATTTGTTAAGTTCGACTAAAGCGAGGATGTATAGTTAGACTTTTTTGTCATACGCGTGTAAATTCTCACAGAATACCAGCGTCAAATAGTAGCTTAATGCTGCTGTGTTTCGTATGGTGGGTGTAGAGAACCGGAGACCCTTTTTACTGGAAACGAGGCATTTCACCTAAATCCTCACGGGTGCCACCGTATTTGCATTTTGTTTCCTAATCGAGGACAGATGTAGATGTCTCTGGGCCACAGCAACCACTTACCATCAGGTGGACTGTGTGCTCGTTTGTCACCCTATTCTATAAAAAAATCTATCATACAATTAACTATAAACATGTGTATATCCGGTACTCGGTTTTATTTATTATTACTTACAGCATTTAACGTCCATATTGCACCCTACGTTCTGGGGAAATATTACCCTCTTACCCGGCTGCTTAACAAGATTAAGATATCATGATGTATATAATCATTACGTTGTTACTTGTTACGCCATGGCATAATCTATACTGCGTGCAGAAGTTTGTATAAATATCAATATATATCAGTGTAGTGTTTTGTTATAATAATATAATAATATCATTATTTAATTAAGTTTCAATTGTATTTTTCCTATTACTGGGTTTCTATTCAAAATACAAAGAAGAAGTCTTAAATATATGAAAGTAAAATTAGGTAATAAATTAGTTCATATACCTGGGGTGCCTGACATAGGCAATGGGTACATGGACATGAACCCAGTGCCTCAAAAAAGTACACTCGGGTTACTCACTAATTACGTTAAGAATGCTGTTGGTGCTCCCACGAACCCTGTGCATCAGTGACGCAGTTCTTTTGCGAATAAGTGTTGAAAAATTGTCTACGTGGGCGTCAACAAACATACCTAATGCACTACAGTAACGTGGGAGCCCCAGCAACAATCTAAAAGCGTTATTATATTGTATACGTAGGGTGTTGTATGCCAGCTGCGTATATCTGACCCATAAGGCACACGTATAGAGGGATTAGCAATAGGCCTTAAATAAAATAACTTTTACCTCGGCTGTACAGCGTGAGAACCGACGGGCCAGCATATTGCAGCGGAGAGCCAGTGCTCTCTTTTCTCTTTCAATGTCTTTATCATCTTATAAATCTTCGGTAACAACATGGCCTAGGTACTTAAATTCAGTTATTCGTTTAAGTGCAACACCCCCTAAAGTTACAGGTGGTACGAAATTTGGTTTCTTCGTGCCCACCTTAAACACTATGAGCTCACTCTTCGCAACATTATATTTTAGACCGTGGGCTTCTGCATAAACCTCACATATGAACAAAAGCCGTCTGAGTGCACTGACTGACGGGTTCAGAAGCACCATGTCGTCTGCGTAACTGATGTTGTTCATGCAGAGTCCATCAATAGAGCAGCCGACACGTGCACTCCCGATCAATCAGTTCATTTATATATAAATTGAAAAGCGTAGGCGAGGTTAATCTCCCTTGTCTCACACCGCATTCCAATCTGTACTCGTCCGACAGTGCACTAGACCACCTTACCTGCTTAATTTGATGATCGTACCAATAGCTAAAAATACTAATGTACGAGACGGGTAGACCAGCCTTTCGCAATTTATCCCACAGAATGTCATACCTGACAAGGTCGAAAGCCTTTGAAAGATCCAGGAAGACTGCGTACACTGGCGTATTCCTTACAGTGTAATACCCCACAGTGTACTTCAGCGACAGTATTGCACACTCAGTTGATAGATTTGGTCTAAAACCAAATTGTGCATCGTTTAACTTAATATGTACTTTTAACTGTCTCTCAAGCACACTGTCAAGTATCTTAGCCGCAGTTGTCGCTAATGAAATGGGCCGATAGTTGCACATATCTGAAATATCTCCAGTTTTGTTTTTCAAAATCGGAACTACGACCGTTCTCATCAGCTCTTCCGGCAAATACGAGTGCCTCATACATAGGGTGAAAAAGAGCACCAGTAGTCTAAGTATAAGTGCGTACCAGCGAACTAAAAGTGATCGATGCTAAGGCAATCGTGACCAGGTGACTTTCCTCCAGTCATGCGATTTATCAAAACAGCGATGTCCCTGGCGGTGATGCGATCGGGCACATGAGTTGATGCACCAGTGTGGTGATGAATCTCAGCATCGACTTTAACATTTACACCACATTTACACCCCCAACGCTCACCGGTGTACCTGCTTTAGGACTCAACTGCTTAGTATGCTTCCAAAATCCACGAAAATCTTTATTCTATGTTGATACGCTAGTTTATTCATCTTGATCTGGTTTTGATTATTTTGACAAAACTTAAGTTTTCGTTTATATACTCTTTTAGATTCCATCATATCATTATAAATATACCCACCACGCGGTTTCCCATGCCAAATCCAATTTAGGAATTTTTGTCGAGCATCCCGGTGAGCATCGCGCACGTGGCAGTTCCACCCTAGTATAGGTCGACCACGCCTTTTGACTATCTCCCGCTCGCGATCACTGTCGTAACTGTACTTAGAGGCCTCACACAAAGTATTAACAATGGACATATATAATTTATCTATTACAGATCGATGTGCTAAAACATCACACATACTATCACAACACTGAATTTGTCGTTACAGTATTTGCTATATATGTCAATTTGGTTTAATTTTACTTTATTGACTACAAATTCCTGAACCGACAGTGACCTACGCCTAACCATTGTAAGATCACACTGCACTTCTAATGGGAAATGGTCTAACCAATAAACGTCATTATGAATTTTAATTGTAACTACAGACTTTCATGCAGCTTGAGTTGTTAAACAATGATCAAGCCAGCTACAACTACCATGTATATCACTCATAAAGGTATAAGAACGCGAGTCAATTCCTATCTTCATAATATCAGCTGACAACCAATTTTGTTCTTGACAAAATTTTAACATTTCGTTACCGAACAATGTACCTGCGTGCGCATTAAAGTCTCCTAACACATACATAGTTTCAATATTCTCATTATCTACTATTGCAGATATTTCACTTAAACACTCAACAAATTCTACGAGACTGTCTAGCTCGTCCGTAGGCATATACATATTAAAAATTAAATGAACCGATCCGAAACGCATACTTTAATAGCAATAATACGCTCACTCATACACGGAACTACAGTTACAGAGTCAAACACGTTGTTTTTCCATAGTAAGCCGACACCGCCATAAGGTCGTCCTCGCAATAATCCTTCGATTGTATCAACCGCGGACTTCCCGAAAAAATAAAAATCCTTATTTACTTGATCCAAGTCAGGAATCTCATGGGGAGAGAGAGAAGAAGCCATGTCTCCTGAAGCGCAATTATATCCGCCCTTTCACTCAAAGACTTTAGAAAGTCTGCAGATCTTTTAAAAGATTTACAATTAAAACTTATCAACTTGATAGTTGTATTGTCCCAAGCATCATTATTCATCATTTTTTTTTAATAAAGATAGGTTACTCGATTTAGTTTCATTTAAATTACTCAGCTTATTAATCCTAATAAATTTGCGGAAAGATACTCCAGTGGGCCATAGGTTTTCATCCATAAACACAGGTAACTTATCCTTTGGAATCATAAATTTGTAAGCTCCATAGTCCTTTTTGAATTTCATATTTACTTTCTCGCACTTAGTCGTACTTAGTCGCACTTCAGTGTTAGTTTTACATTTAATATAATTCATTATGTCGTCATCAGTCTCGCAGCTGTTATCAACGTTATAAATAAAAAACGGGATTTTTATATTTGCTGCTTTAAATTTGCAGTCTCCGTGTATATCAACTTTGCCTTTTAAACCTATAAATTTACTTTTTACGCGCTTGTTTCGCACTAACATCCAGTCGTCTTTTTCCATTTCATTATATAAATAATCATGAGTATCGCCCGCCCCCTTATTACGAACTTGTTCAATCACTGGGTTATTCGATGAAACCGCAGTAGCCTCTTTATAAGACAAAGGCGTGTGATTATTCTGCATTTCCGTCGACATAACCGTGGTGCGGGCTTCCATTCGTACTGGTTGTGATGAAAGTGGCATATCTTCAATACTCGCTTTACCGTATGATCGCATTGAGACAGATAGGAGCGGGTCAGTGTTATGATCTTCTGTCGACGTTGCGGGCGAGTCAGAAATATACGTATGATTCAATAACATATTATTGACTTTAAGGATTACAGTTAGAATTCTCAGCGGTCGTTAACTCGTCATATTCAGATTGATTTGGTGAAATATGAGGTATACCACATTAAGACATGAAAAATAATTTAAAAATTTCTATCTGTCTCGAATACTCCAAAGGGGAGTGGCTGAACCGATTGTGGTGAACGAACAGATATCAAATAAATACCAGAAAGGATTTGGTCATATTATCTAGGTTATTCGGAAAAGCAATTTTTTTTGGAAAAACGAAAAATTAATAAAATAAATGTTCTTTATTTTAAACCTGAATAACAGGGCAAAATCACACGTCACAAATAAAAATTGAGGTAAGACACAAATTTCACACCGAAAACCTGAATGACAGGCAATTATCGCTCGGTTATATTTCGTACACGCGATCGGTAATTATCATTTATTTGAATTTCAAACAAACGCCTTATGAATTTCTATAATTATCGTAAATGATATTCCTATGTAATTGTGTATGTGAGCACTGAGGAATAATGCCGGGAATTCGCGAAATGATTTCCTAAGGACTTATTAGTAGGCCTAAAACAATTGTAGAAATTCGTTCTAGATACATGGAATTTGTATAACAATATATAAAAAATTTACAGCCGTTAAAGTGTGGTCCCTCAGTAAGCACAATTTTTTATACATTTGCGCAAATTTCTTAATTAAATTGTTTATATCGTACTTTTTTCCAGTAGAAAATTTAAAGTATTTTGTAAAAAAAGAAATAGGGATAAATATTGGGGCAATTTTAAGATAGGTAGTTAGTTAATTTTAAAAATTGTACCTCATTCTACACGTCTCGAGACACATATCTTCTTCCATGAGTCAACTGCAAGATGACTTTAACATGTTAACCAAATAGTCGCATAATATGGGCCTGGTAATTAATTTTAATAAAACCAAAGTTATGTACATCAGTAGTACCAAAAACAGAAGCGACGAGATACCCAAACTAATAGCTCATAGCCACCAATGCATACACACTAAAAGCGTGCTTTGTAGCTGTGTCAAGATTGATGTAGTGGAACAACATACTTACCTTGAGCTTATCATCGATAATCACCTCAGCTGGAAAGGGCATATTGACCATATATGAATGATAAAGAAGACTTCGAGGAATTCTGGCCAAATTCACATTAATAAAATACAAAATACCATACGATATAAGAATACAATTATATATCTCATTAGCAGAATCTATAATATCCTATGGTCTTTCTAGCTATGGTAGGACCTATAAAACACATCTAGACCGAATTTACACCTTACAACTCCGTATTTTAAAAACTCTAGTACCAAAAAGTGTTACAAACAAATTTAAAGACCAACAACATAATATCTTTGAATTCTGTAAAATACCTGTACATAATAAAATAAAGTATATATTACTTATTGAAAATTACTTTAATAAAAATATACAAATTCCAATACAATATAATTTTAACACACGACAGTCAAAGAAACCTACCTTAGAATTACCAAAATACATAAATCTATATGGAAAACGAACATTAGAATACATGATTCCCGATATCATAAGCAAACTTCCATCACAACTAAAAAAAGAAATTAATCAACGCAACATCAAAAATATATTATAGAATTACTTATTAAGTAACTTATAATAAGTATTGTCAAATAAAAATAATATATTATAAGCTACACATTAATACTATAAAAACGAATGTTACACTTACAATAATAATTAATAATATAAAATAAGTTTATCTTTAATATCATTAATTAGTATCAAATTATTTGAACAGCCTGTACATGCGAACTCGACGCGTCATGCCATGTAGGCAAATAACGCCACCGAGAGCAAACCGGTTTATTGACTGTAACGGGGAGCGCGGTTCAATGCGTGCATCACAACAATAAGATAAAAAATGACATAATTATTAGGCATAATAATTATCATGCTATGTATGTTGATGGCATCAGTATACGGTAAAGCTGTATAACTTACGTTTATACTGTAAATACCAATCTAAATATTGTAAAATATTATCAAATAAATAATTATATAAATGAATAATAATACTTTATTAGAACTTAAATAAATGATACACATATTTCAATTGAGTCATACTCCTGAACTAGGAATCCTGTATGCCAAGAACTAGCCCCTTCCATACTTTATGCACAAACAATATTAACAATCATTACATTCTACTTTATTTTATTGAAATTAACATACTTATTAAATTAAAAATTAAAGTGAAACATTAAACATAAAAAAAGAAATTTGTGTAATAATAATGTGTAACAATGACTTAGTAATACTTATGACAAATGTGTGGATGTATGTAATTATTTTTGTATATATAAATGCTTTGTGTACCTACGTTATAATACGTGAAGTAGTATGGTTAATGTGTGGAAGTGATGAAAAATATATATTCGATCAATTATTACTTATTTACATTCAATAGATTTTCGCAGCTATCATAATAGTGTTCATTCAGCCACGATAAAAATACAACTTTTATTTGTTTTTGGTTAAGTTTCATTAGTTTTATAATTTTATTTGTATATAAATATGGGGCCTGGAAATTATAACATTTTCTAGCACAGGGCATTCTTAAAGTGGAAATGGATTAGTTTTCAACCCTCTTTTCTGTAATTGGATTCGTTGGTGCAGTAACACAATGATATTGCATTATTCTGTGAAACACGTGGGTCTTACATATACTTAATACATTAAACTTTTTATATACTGGTATGGTAAAATGCTTGTAAGGCAAACTCATAACAACCTTTAATAAATCTTTCTGTACACGTTCCAATTCAATCATATGTCTAATATCTCTCCCAAGTTACTAACACGGTAGGAAATTAAGCTATGACAAAGCGAATTACAAATTTGCATCGTACTGTATATAAGATCATTGTTAGCAATTGTGCGTAATTTTTTAAAGAAAAATAATTTTCTTAATTCTCTTGGCTACATTTTGAATATGAAACTTCCATCTTAGTGTATCATCGACATGGATACCCAAATATTTTAAAGAGTCTCATGCTCTACCGACTGCGCTAGCCTTATACACCGGCCGTGCCAATATTTCTCGGGAAAACGCCGCCGAGTACCGGGAAAAACTTGTGTCTGAAGTACATGGAACACTAAATAAGTTTTGAGATATACAAAAAATATTCTAGATACTATTAATATTTATTTTACATCTTTTCAAAATATTCTCCATCATGATCTATACAAAGTTCAATTCGCCTAAACCAACTCTGAAAACACTTTTGCCAGGCTTGATCTGATAGGTTGGAATTCGCTTCTTCGTAGGCAGTCTTGGCTTCTTCGGCGCTTGAAAAACACTTTCTGGCTGACCTAAAATTTTCCAGCATTGACGTCGACAAATGTCCACTCGGCAAAAAAAAACTAGCCACCATTTTTTTGCCGACGATGCGAGGTCTTTGCTGTTTTGTCGGTAACTATCCTTCTAAGTAGACTATACAGATGATTACCTTTTTATTCTCCGGATCACATTGATAGATCCATGTCTCGTCACCAGTAACACTTTCTGAAAGACGCCTAGATGCCCCGTTTTCAAAACGTAGGTGCATTTCATGGCACCAATCCACACGAGTCTGTTTTTCGCTTTCGGAGAGCAAACGAGGGATCCATCGACAACAAAGCTTCCTCACTCCAAGATGTTTGATGTAGGATGGTATGAATGCACCCCGAACTAATGCCTACAATCTTTTTGATGTCCATATATGTGATTTGTGGATCTTCTCGCACCAACATTTCAGTAGTCCATACATTTTCTGCCGTTACTGCTGTTTGCGGGGCCCCGATTTTTTGATCATCTTTAAAATTAATTTTACCCCTTTTGAATCCAGCAAACCATCTAAAAATTATTGCATGTGATGAGCTAAGTTCCCTAATACTGATTGTAACCTTTGTAAACTTAATTGTTCGATTAAACCAAATTTAAAATATAATAGGTCTTAGCGCGCAAACGTTTACGGTTAAGATCCATCGTTTTAAATGAGAAGCGCGGGAAGCGTTGAAGCAGGAAAATTAATAAAACTTTGATTTTTTATACTAAGGATTTGGCTTATGGAATTCTATTTTTAAATAAATTTGCTTTTTAGAAACATGTAACACGGTAGGAACATATAGCAATTTCCGAGCATCTCAAAAATTATTGAGTGACCTACGTGGAGTCTTTGCTGAACAAGGTCTCGGATTGCGACTAAATCTAATCCAGTTCAATACCAATACCAATACGCAGTAGAGCCATACAGAATTTCATGCCAGCACATGGCTTACAACTTAACACCCCAGTGCCAGCTCCTTCCATTAGACCGCATTCAGCACAGAGCAGTTCGAATCGTCTATGACCGACTTATTTCTGATCGGCTCGATTCACTGGCGCTGCGTAGGGATGTTACATCCCTTTGAGTTTTCTATCGCATCTACCACGGGGAGTGATCTGGGGAATTGTTCGGATTAAGTCCAGACACCAAGTTTCATGAACGCACATCGCATCAAAATCACGATACCATCAGGATGCTTGGCAGTACACCACTGTGCGTTTTACTAGGAGTTTTTTTTTTCATCTTAAAAATTTTCTGTGGAATTTTTTACCACGGGCGATTATATTAGACTTGGGAACCTTCAAGAAAAATGCTTACTCCTTTCTAAAAGGCCGGCAACGCACCTGCGATTCCCCTGGTGTTGCAGTTGTTCGTGGGCGGCGGTAGACACTTACCATCAGCTAAGCCGCATGCTCGTTTGCCCCCTCTTATATAAAAAATATTTTAAAGTGTTCGTTCTTTCTAACATGGCACATTTACAATCACGGATCTCCTTAGATCTATTACAAGGGTAACTGTGACTTTTATACTAAAGTTTTGAAAACCAGATGTATTACGCTTTGGACACATTTATCGTCATTATTTTTTCCTATTGTACAGAACACTTGTAGTGTTTTCAGGGTTCGACAAACGTTCCTTTGTTATCTATATCCGCGCAAATATTATCTCTAATCCGATCAATCACATTTAATTAATAAATTATTCTTAATCGAGGATAAATGTAAATTTCTACACACCATCCACATACCATGAAGTTGACTATGTGCTTGTTTATCACCCTCATTCTATAAAAGGAAAAAAAAACCTTTTGTATAGATTTTTTCCACAATACTGAAAGAAACAATTCAGACCATCCCACTGCTGGTAAGTGATAATATAGCTTGATACAAACTTAAAACATAGCACGCTACAGATGCGATATCAGCTCCTAGACTACAATGAAAACAATGACTTGTTTAAAACTGGATATGAAAATATACATCGGTTCACAAAACTAAGACCTTCTCAGAGAAAAACCAGCATGAAACGCTGGGTTTTTTTAAATTTCACTAGATGGTAGAACTCTTTCCACTACCTAGAAGTCCGCCTGGGTCTGGTCCACCACACTGTGCCATGCCATACTGTGTTCCAGTCTGGAGGGTATAAAGATCTAGTATAATTAGGGGATATGAGGCAGTTATTCTTAGTCCTCAGAGGTGACAACGCATCTGTAGTATGTATTTGTTTAAAGTATGCCGCAGGTGTCCATGGACGGCGGTAGCTACTTATGTTTATTTTTTCTTATTTAATAAAAGCTTTACCGCCTCACCAGGATTTTCTCCTATATCGTGGGGCTAGTTTGCAAAGGTAAATTACACAAGGACAAACATCCAGACCCGGAACAGTTATCTGTAGTGTAGACCATACAAATACCTGTTTCGTTCGGACTCAACCTGCGGCCCTAAGCGCTGCAATTCGAAGTTAATCCACTGCGTCACGGAACCGTCACCATGGACGGTAACTTCATGTGTCACTTCAGTTTTAAAAAAAAAAGTATTAAATCCGTGTTACAGTTTCATTTACAATAATTACAGCTTCAGTATAAAACATTTAAATTTTGTTTAAATGTGAGTTTTAACAAAAAAATCATTAGCCAAAGAATTTGCAAGCGTAGTGCTATTAGACCAGCATCGTTTTTCTTCATACAGTGATCTATTTCATCGTTGATAATTAATAGAATCAGGCGTTACTTTACGAAAATCCATTATTATAAAGATGTTAAGAATTATTTCGCAACCATCCGCTCAATAAAATAAAATGATGCGTCTTACCTAATTTGAAGAGCACCTACCCCCCCCCACACACAATTGCGTGCACTAATCCCGTCACCACTAATCCCAAGCCAATTCGCTAAGCTTAGCTAAGCTCAGCTTAGCTATGCTTAGCGGTTGGTGTGTCCTTCCTAGAGTAGTAGTGTAGGGAGTAGTGGTGCTGGGATTAGTGGTGACGGGATTAGTGCACGCCATTGAGGGAGGGCGGGAGGTGCTCGTCAAACTAGGTAAGATACATCATTTTATTTTATTGAGCGGATACAACAGTAAAATATATTAAATATTTTACTGTTTTTTTTTAACAAATTTCCTTAGCAATTTTTTTACTTTTGTACCCGATCGTAGTTTTAGGAATTTTCTATTTTAAAATAGAATGTCTCACAGCCAATATAATTACAGGCCACGAACATTCTATTTTGGACTAAATTAATTATAAAGCCTAAGGTATCCGAAAACGACCTTTTTAACTTCAAATCCATTTTTACATAAAAGGTTTCTGTTTTTATAAATTTCGTAGGTAATAAAATTGATAGTGTGATAATATATTTTAAATTGGTTTTATAATAAATGCTTTTTAATAATAAATACTTTCATTTATCAAAAATTAAATATACATGTTTTTGAGACGATCGCGTCCCAGAGAGTAATTTCCATACTCGTATTGGGGACGCCTCGCTCTTCAAACAACCCTTTTGTAATTTCTATAACTAAATCTTCCAGATGCTATGGATGGAATCGCGAGTTTCGTTGCGATGTGCGATCGTAAAATTGAGCGGCTTGTATTAGTCCGAACAATTCCTCTGAGCACTCTCCGAGGTAAATGCGATAAAATACGCTAAGATATGCAACATCAAGAAGCCGATCAGAAAGAGCTCGGTCGCCAACTATTCGAACCACTCTGCGCTGGATGTGATTAAGTGGAAGGAGCTGGCACTAAGGCCCGGCCCAGAGACAAGAACAGTGTTCCATGTGAGGCCGATCTTGCGCCTTGTAAAAGTTGCAAGCGGTATACCGGCATGAAGTACTGTCCTGCTCTACAAAGCTTTTTAGAGGCCAATTTGGTCTTCCCTTCTAATTAATCGCCGAACTGAATGTCATTCGATATGACAACACCGAGGATTCTAAAACTGCCTGAGGCAACGAGGGGAGTGCCTTGAAACAGAGGAGATACGACAAAAGGGGTTCTTTTTAGCGGTAAACGCGCAAACTTGTGTCTTCTGGATATTGAACTGGACTAGATTTAGTTACCTCCAATCCGAGACTTTGTTCAAAAAAGACTCGACTTCAGACGCAAGTTTATTTTTCCAATCGACGACGCGTTCTCTAGAAATATTAGCACAGCCGGCGTATAAGGCATCGCCAGTGCTGTCATCTTCATAACAATGAATTGTTACTGGTGTGTAACGTATCGTTGACGTACAGAAGGAACAGGGTAGACGGTAGTATATTTAGAAGGTACGGTATAATCTTTAACATAAAACAACATTAGTTTTTAATGCGAGTAGTACCCGAGCCGACGTCATTATGTGACGTCATACTGCGCGCTCTACGGCTGCGGAACGCTACGAAAGAATCAAAATATTTCTTTTGTAATTGATGTTATTTACTGGTATGGTTTTATTTAAGTTTAGAAAAGGATAGAATAAAATTCAGCTGATTTCATTCAACGCACAATATAGGTACCGTGTGTGGCCGTTGTAAGAATATCCACTACCCCATATCGTCCCGTGGGTGTCGTAAGAGGTGAGAGAGAAACTGATTTAATAGATAGGCAGCTGCGTCTTTCTGATAAGATCGCCTGCTAAGTATGGCAACTATGGCACACACCGCCCCTAGGCAATCTACGGTGAAGGCCAATGTTCAGCAGTGGACTTTTATAGGCTGTAATAGATAAAGGATCATAAGGCCTACTCGTATTGGACACGAGAAGATAGGGGGGATTGTAATGCGCACGTACAGTTGGGGGCCACGAAGGAAGGCGCGCTTTATTATTTTGGTTTACCTCACCTTAGAAGGAAAAGTGTTCTCCTAACTTATGCGGCGAAGGTAGAACACCATGGGGTTTTAGTCGATGCAAATCTGAAATAACCTATCCTTGTCCTGGCAAAGCGGGTGTGTGTAGGCATTTCTCCTTTAAAAAATAAATCATTGTTCAGACAATGTCTTTTTTTGCTTTGCTCTGGCAAGAGACAATTACAACGTATTTTAAATCTGGCGTGAACGGTATGGTTATACGATCATATGTCGTAGCCCTTAAGATATATAGCATAATCCGCCTTACGACATTCAGTAGAGATACTCATAAAGATTTTTGGGGTACTCAAGTAGAGGGACTTGTCATGACACGTCAAGGTTTTTGGACTTTTGCGAGTGCGGTTTTTCGGTACTGCAATAATAGTAATATTAACACTCCATTAGTCGCGCGTTCTACTATTTTAGAACAGGCATGCATTTCGTGGGATTTTAACATTAATTGTGGGTGTCTAACGCACTCACTCATAGTATTTCTCTATTACTAGCTGGTGATCACAATTAGTACCCTTTTGGCAAACTGTGCGATCGCACTTGTTAGAAATTTCGCACTAAAACTAAAATTCTACAATAGTAAAGCGCGCGAGCACTCGCGTGTAATTTTTGTCGGAAGTTTACCTATCGTTTTTATTTTATGTATGTGTTTATCCCACCAAAAACATTCTGTAAAAAACTAGCCAAGTCTCGATGGAGCTGCTTGTTTATCTCTAAAAAGTAATGAAATCTAGACAAAGTCGTGCCAAGTCTAAGGTTCCTTACTGCGATTTCTTTATTATTATAGTTAATGTTGTGTGACTTGGCTGTTGAAGGGTAGACAAGGGTACAAAACCAGGTGCTACATGACCCCCTTGCACCAATCTGTCGCCAGAACCGCTATCCATTGACGATGGAATATTGCCACTTGGAAAATGTTGATTGAATAACCAGTCAATTGTAGGCGTCAAATCGACCACCGATCTAACATAAAATAGACGTACAGACGGACTTTTATCAATGATTCGAAGTCCGCCTGTACTGGAAATAATTTTTTATACTGTTTGTTTCAGGCTCGCCTATACAAAAGTATTATTGAAATACGCAGCTTTATCAAGCCTACAATTGACTGGTTATTCAATCAACGTTTTCCAAGTGGCAATTTTCTATCGTCAATGGGTAGCGGTTCTGGCGACAGATTGGTGCAAGGGGGTCATGTAGCACCTGGTTTTGTACCCTTGTGTACCCTTCAACGGCCAAGTCACACAACATTAACTACAATAATAAAGAAATCGCAGTAAGAAACCTTAGACTTGGCACGACTTTGTCTAGATTTCATTACTTTTTAGAGATTAACAAGCAGCTCCATCGAGACTTGGCTAGTTTTTTACAGAATGTTTTTGGTGGGATTTCACTTCTTTTTGTAGAAACGTGGGCACATTGATTTATTTTATTAGATTTTCTTATTCGACACTTTCTTTTTCTTTTTTAGGAGTAATTTTTTTATTATTACAAATCTTTCTTTACTTTTTTTCTGGTTCTGATTCTTGTACAGTAGCAACAGTTTTTCGTATTGCTCATTCGCGTTCATTATTTATTCTTTTAGACGGTTTAGACGGTTTAAAATCTGAAAGATCGGCGCGGTATTTACGGCTAAGCTAGTTGTATTCGGTGATCGCTGAAGCTTGAGCTTTTATACTCTTGAAGTCAACATTTATGAGATGCATCCCATGAAGATTGGTTACTCGTGAAAGCGCCACGTAGGCTTGGCCACAAGTGAATATGGAAGTGCCAATGTCCATGAGGGCATTATTTAGACTTAGACCTTGGCTCTTGTGAATTGTTAGGGCATACGCCACACAGATTGGGAATTGTTCCCTGTACACGTATGCCCGGGGTATGATCTCAAATTTTGACTTAATAAGCAATAATTCGTGAATCAAATTCTTAACGAATTTTACTACCAATTGTTTTTAGGCTTTGTTTGGTCTTCCGGGTCTCACCTCACTTTTTGTACAACGCCTAATGACCCATTCACTAAACCTAAACTAACATCAATATTTCTCCTAAGCATTACTTTAGTTCCCTCTTTAATGATTATAGTTTCTTCCAGTCCAGCAGTCATCGACGCATCATCTTCATATTTTTGTAAACACGCCCGGGCTTTTGTTATCATACATTTTGAACAATCCAAGGAATCTTTAGCAACTAACTTTGTCTTGGGGTGCGGAATCGCTTTTAACATAGCATTATTTAAGTGCATACACATATTTCTAGTCGGTAGTAAACAAACAGTATCTTCTGGTAAGTCTAGTGTAATTTGTTTATTTAACCTTTCTCTTACTGCGCCCGCCGTAACAAAAAACAGCTTTGTCACCTCAGCTGGCGGCACTTGTTATAAATATTTATGTTTCTCACTTATGTTTAAAGAGGTTTTTGTTACAGTTATTTAAAGCCGATAAGATTTTCGATAAGTAGAAACAATAACCATAACATTTAAATGTTTATTTTATTTCGTTACAGCTCTTTCTTTCTAACGGATCTTGATAAAGTGTACTTACTGTCAACAAATTTTATTTTATGAAAGAAATATCATAATTTTTTATTTTATTTTTATGTCCTTACAATCAATATAACATATTCTTCCTAAATGAACCGAAATTATGCATTTAATAATTATAATAATTCTACTTTTTCACTTGCAAACATTTGCTAAAAATTCGACAATAGACAGTTTGCGCGCACTTTGTAACCTCATTTTCAAAACCTTTTTGTGTATATATTATAGCATCTTCCTTTATTTTTCTTGTACAATCATATAGATATAACATTTAGCAATTTCTAGTAAAAGTATTTACTATCGTATTCAAATAAGAAATATACTATTATTATCTTATTAGAAATCTTGACCGTTATGAATTGTTCGCGTAGAGGTTTTTTGATTCTACTTTTTTTATCAATTGAAACATAAAAAGTTACTGTTGTTGTAACTTAGATCATTCAAAAACATTACGTAGTAAAGATAAATAACATTACTTACAGTTTTTTGAAAGAAAATCCAACTAAAATCACAATCACAAAACTTCAACGATTACGCAACTAACAGCACCAACAGCACAAAAGCGAGTGGCTGTTATATTTGATTTTGTCTACGTAACCGAGTGAATATAATTCTTCAGAATACTCTTTAGTTCGTTCAGAATCGAATGAAATAGTGTTCAATTGAAAATATACTGTATTTTTATATCAATTAATGAAGAAAATAGCAGCACGTAATGCGGACATGAATTCATTATCGCGGTACTCAATGGTCTCGTCGAGATGAATTCATGTCCACGGTACCTTAAAGGAATTTGAGTAATGTTCGAGTAGAATAAAGTTAATCGTTCGACTATTTTTTTCTTGTAAACTTGTAAGTATAAGTATAAAAGCCAATCTAGTGTTATCCAGAGTTTTCCTTTAATTTTATTTATATGCGTATTAAAAGCAGAAGGGGAGCCATTCGCCCGCTATAGGCTAGATTAAATTAGATGTGTCCCACTACGCTGGATTTTTGCAATGACAGTAGATTTTTATGTACCAGTGGTAGAAGGGGGCATTACCATATCTCTAATACAGCTGAGACCAGCTGAGGGTTCTTCATCAGATACTTTAGACCTTCGATTTTTGACATCAAATGAAGCGGCCCACCAAGTTGAATATTTTTTTGTAAAGGCGGTATGTCGATCTCTTCTAATAGTTTGCTTGGGCTCTTGTGTTTTCTAATCAGGGTCAAAAGGTACTCCAGATGTTCGATTATCCTAGTTTTTATAGTTTTCCCTTTATGTGGCCATTAAACCCTAACTCTGTACCAAATTTCAGCTCTCTGAGTTTATGGGAAGTACTAGTTCTATTTTGATGATCATGAGTGAGTGAGTGAGTGTCTAAAATGCGAAACTTTGCTTTCGCTTAACTTCGGAACTAAATGACCTACAGACTTGAAATTTTGGATTTTAAGTATGTGATTATAGTTTACTGGATGACGAAAATTTCTGCGTTCTGGTATTATCCAGAGGTTCTCAAATAGGGGCCTGAAAATGCGGCGAAATGGTTCCAGTAAAGGATGGTACGGCAGTGTTTGCTTCGCGCTCGACTTGGCGGGGGCACTGCCGTGCCCCCCGATATTATGTATAAATATTGTTATGATGAATTTTTTTGTTTGATAATATTATTTTTAACCGAAGTAACTATATTTCGCACAATGATGGCACATATTTTGAGATGGTTGGAAGAAGTTATTACTGATGAAGCAACCAGCAAAGTTTGGGATAAACATATTTTTACTAACGGATACGAAGGTACCTTATGCCTACCATATGGAAATATACGCAGGTGCTCAGCCAGATGGTCCTTATGCATAATCAAATAAAGTTGTGGACATTGTGTGACATTGTACTACGAATGCTTAACCCATTGGATGGTTTAGGTTATAATGTCACAATGCACAATTGGTTCACGAATATACCTCAATGCTTAGAACTCTTAGGTAGCAAAATTACTATCGTAGACACTGTGAAGAAAGATAAGCAACAAATTCCCAAAGAATTCATAATCACAAGAAACAGAAGCGAAACGAGTTCAATTTTTGGCTTTCAAAAACAAGGTACTTTAGTATCTTACATGCCAAAATCAAAGAAAGTGGTGCTTATATACTTAACTATGCACTATGATGATCATATCGATTTACAAACAGCAGAGAAACGTAAGCCGGAAATAATAACTTTTTACAACAATACCAAATATGGCGTGGACATTGTAGACAAAATTTGTAGTATTTATGACGTCTCCAAAAACTCTAGGGCGATGGCCACTTACCATTTTTTTAATTTAATGAATATAAGTGCTATAAACGGTTATATTGTAGTGTACAATAAACAAGGACTACAGAAATAAGGCCGGGAAGAATTTTTTATATGAACTTGGTTTTCACCTAGTCGCGCCATGCATACAACGCAGAATAAATTTACAAAATCATTGAAAATGAAAAGGAAAATGCTTTTGGCGATGAAAGAGCCATCGGAATTACAACCATGCCCAGCACAGCTCACCAACATTAGTCGAGTCGGGAAATGTTCATTTTGTGGCAGAGCACGCAATAAGTCCACTAGAAAATAATGTGACACCTGTAAAAAGTGGATTCGTCCTCAACATCAAGTTCTTCAATGCCTTGACTATTGTAAAAATGATAAAGACTGTGTGGGAGATATGAGCGAGTAAAAA
Source organism: Parnassius apollo (assembly GCA_907164705.1). NCBI lineage: Eukaryota > Metazoa > Arthropoda > Insecta > Lepidoptera > Papilionidae > Parnassius > Parnassius apollo. Next base: position 3,172,074 of record CAJQZP010001459.1, on the reverse strand, counting down.
AAGGAGACTGAGAAGGTTTGATGCCAAAAAATTATTGATTTTTTCTCAAAATTCACAAGAAGTCTGATATTAAGTGCCTAATAAATGGTAACAGTTATGTTTCGTTTATTTTAGTTTCTTATTAAAGTTTGTTTTCACATGATATTGAAGTATTTTTATATTTGTTTATTGTTCCTGTAAAATCTTTACACAAAATAGTTCTACATATGTAGAGCGCGCGAGCACTCGCGTCCCAAACAGGGGCGCGCTTAATGGAATGTTAAATAATATAATTTTATTTTCCACCACATAAATATATATTTACAAATGATAGGCTTAATATAGTACTAGCTAGTGACTAGTCTTATGTGAGAGACTGTTGTCTGAGTAGGTTTACGAAAGAACCTGTTACATAGCGCACCAATAAAATATAGTAGATATTTTACGTGGCAGGATGAAATCTGCGACACGGTTTGATCTCGTTAGCAGTGATCCACACTAAATATTTACGTTTGCAGCAAAATTTCAGGAATTTTCAATGAAAATCAGGTTATTATTTTGTTTCATCTGGTAACCCTACCCTCACGTGATGAAATAGTGCGATGAATTCTCTTTCGCCGCAATTACACGGTTTGCGTAACAATTTATTACAAACTGCTTACGCGGTGAGACTGGTTCCATAATTGCATGTCATATAGTTCAGAAATACAGGTAGTATACGAAATTAACGACAAATAAATACGGCGTGTTCATTAAACTCTAAATTACACTAATATATGTAGCTACAGCGTAGTACAAAGGAATAGGCCCATCTAAATATTTTACTCATAACTTTTTCATATAAGAAAAAGTAGCGCATCTGTCATATACTGTTACGCGCTCAAGTCGACGGCACTAGCGCCATCTAGTCTCGAACCGAAGAACTAAACTTCTTGAAGTTGAAACACGAACTCTCGGTACATTGCGCGTGTTTACTTGAATATTCTGGATATTTCGCTGCTAATATATATAAATAGGCGCTGCAAGATGCGATCAGGGAAGTATTGAAGTTGGCGAGACAAGCGAAGCTTCGGAGCGGAATAAAGTGAATCAGTGTGATTAATTATTAGTGTTTTTAAGTTTTAATTGGTGTAAAGAAAATTAAAGTGTTAATTTAGGTAATTTTATCGGCAATTTTTATTGTCACGAACCTCAAGCTCGTAACAATACAAACGTCATATCAAAACACGACGTAACCAGGGTCGGATTTCGTAGTATAATTATCCTTATTATACATTATTTTTTTATTATATTATTTCATAGTTTGTAGTACATAGTATCGTAATAATACTAAGTGAAAATATCAAAATTATTTATTAGGTAAAATAATAATTTATTGGGTCCTTTTACATTTTAATATTAACCCTACGATATCGAGAATTTCTGTATTGTACATGAGTACCGCGTTTTTTAATAAAATTAGAATTAGCTCCCTTTCTGGTCTATCGATGCATGATCGATCCTTTTCTTTTGTACTCTTTTCGTTTTACCCTTATTGAATATAAAATATATTAGGTATCAATATTTAAAATTTAACTTACACAAAGTTCTTTAGACAAAAATTAAACGGAAATAAAAATAAAACCATCAAAAAACGTAACGTATAGATAAACTAGACGCGTGACGCCAAAATCCCGGCACTTTGGAAAAAAGGAACATGAAACGTCAAACGTGCACGCAGCTAGACATATTTGTTACAGGCAAATCTGTCCTGCGCGCACCACTGTCGACCGATTCGCGTTGGCCCTAAACTGTAATTTTAGGGCGAACGCATTGGTCCGTTTTAGTTGTTCGGTCGGCCCGGTCCTTACGTCTAGTAATATATAAGTCAAGGAGTAATAAACGTTAAACTGCTACGCTAGCAACGCACAGTAACGTTTGAAGCTATCGACAAGCATATCGATAGTACAACGAGCTAGTATCTTATCGTATAACGAGCACTCAATCAACTTGATTACTTTAAGCGATGAAAATATTTTTCAGACAAAAAGTTGAGAGTTCAGTTTCGGAAAGTGGTAGATCCGTACTGCAGCTATATTATAGTTGTAACACGAATGGGTCGGCTATAACAATTGAGGACATATGGAAAAATTTTTGCGTATGTATCCATTATTTTGTCGTTCGCCCGAAATTTGAATGATCATTTTCGTAACCACACGTTACCTTCTAATTCTTACTTAACTATGTCGTAGTCAGTTTCGGCCTACCTTACAATCGTTGATAATCGCTGGTATAAATTAAGTATTGATTATCTCTGTAATTGTCTCTACACTCATTTAATTAAAAGAGAGAGAGAGAGAGAGACTTTAAGCATTTCTTAAATTGACGTTTCTTATGACCAAGGTCGTTTGTCTTTTATACATTCTTAGACAACACCTTTTCTTCAAGTACAAGAGGCGTGCATAAGATTTGCACATACCAAATACACCCCTCATTTCCGATAACCGCGTCCGGTGCTTCACTTTTCGTGGTTACGCGGTTTGGTATTCAAGATAACCTAATAAAAATATAAAAATGAATGGCAAAGAAACATTTTATTTGTTTGATTTTAGAAAGTCTACATTGTTATAGAATAAGGGACAAGAAATCACACAGTCCCACTTTTTTATAGGATAGGGTGACTGCGGCCCATAGAGATGTTCTCGATTACAAATCAAAATGCAGATGCGTTGTCACCCGTGAGGACTTTAATGGAATGCCTCGTTTCCAGTAAAAAGGGTCTCCGGTTCTCTAAACTCACCATACAAAACACAGCAACATTAAGCTACTATTTGACGCTGGTATTCTATGAGAGCGTGGTCCTTCCCCGGTCGAGCCGACCCATTCGTGCTACAAATATACTACTAATGTAACAACAAACCAGTGGTAAAATCATAAATGTCTTTCACTAAGTATAGTGCCACCAACTATACTGTTTAGTTGACAGTCACTAGTGGATAGTTTACTAATGCCACTTATGAAATTTACCGAGGAAATAGGTGGCTATCAAACAAAGCACTCTCCTCACAGCACAGAATAAATACCTAAAAGCTTATAGCGAATATCATTTATAAAATGGGGGCCTTAGTTCCTGTTTTGTCTACCTGAACAGATAAGTTGGTGGCACTGTACTCTTGTAATCTATATTAAATAAAAAATATTCTATATATTTAATTATAACCCACTCATCTCATTTACAACATGTAAATACAGACACATTACGCTGAGATTAAGCAGTCAATGTATTTTTATTGACCGTTCAATCTAGACGTCTCTAATAACTGTAGTGTCTGAGACTGCCAATTTAATTGACTGAGGGTAACTTTGTTTGAGGAATGGTAAGAATTTAGGACAGTCCTTTGTGCCAAAAAGAAACGGGGTTGTGCTCCATTTTTCCTCTTTTGTCTGACGCTAACGTAGGTTACTTGATGTATTGACACCCTAAGAAATACCTCGTATGTATATGTTTACTACAAAAAGATGGACAAATAAAAATGAAAAATTTTTATTTTTGAAAATTATTTTTAGGACCATACGTCAGTGCAATAAATAACATATAAATAAAATTAACGAGTCTGTTAGTGATACCGAAATAACTCCCTTTTATTGAGCTTGAGAGGAATAACAATTTTTTAAATTATGGTTTGTCTGTCCGGGTTTATCTCCGGAATGGTTGAACAGATTGTAATGAAAACTTAAAAAAATAGTAAGCGATGCTATTATAGGCTATATTTTATTCAGAACACTTGGAGAACTTCTTTGATTGTATGAAATCTAAATGACGCCACATTAATAGATCCGTGCGAGCCAAGGTGTAGGCTAGGTGTAAATACATTCAGTATATTAGATTGAGCTATTATGTACTACGTACTAGAGGCGACACTGCATGTAGTTACGCTGTTGCATTCGATAGCGGTGTTAGCGCCGCACAGTGTTGGGAAATATACAATAATTATTGGATTCTTACAATAATTTGTTACAAGAAACTAAATTGTACCATAAAACATAGCTTTCTCATTATTGTACGCTTTTATACAATATTTTCCTATTTTTACACAATATAAGTTCAATACTAGACACACGCAACTTTAAAATGTATGAACGAACGCATCACGTACTTATACCAAATAATGTAGTTATCGCTTCTAAAAGCGCAAAACTTCTTGTATAGGAATGTATATCATTTGAACCCACGAAACAATTGGCAAATCAAATTGTCTCCAATGTCCTGTATGCAGTAACTTCTAAGCAGTCCAATCCTCTACATCTACACGTCGAGATTTCGAACTCGAAGACGACTTAAAATTTTCCATTTCTGTTTAGTTCATATTTTAAATCCTGTGCCCTAAGTTTTATTATTTTAATAAAATTTAGTATAATATATATAATAATTATTAACATGTTTTTAGTTTATGCACATATAAATAAATAGCAAAAACCTACTAAATTTGAATTTAGACAGCTTAAATAAATAAAAAAATCTTTAGCAAAAAAATACAATAATTCTACCCAAAATACAATATTTTCTAGCTTGGCAACACCATAATTTCGCATCAACTATTTCCCAACACTGGCGCTGCACTTTACTCAGTCACTCCCTAGGCGTTAGTAAGTTGATACGTGTTGATTAATTATATTTAAAAAAAATCTCGATAAAATATGCCTTGGTGTGTTTCTAGATATTGCACAAATAATTCAAGTAATGTTAGCAAATACCAAGGAATAACTTTTATCGGTTAATAAGATATTTTATCAATAAAAAAAGTATTATAGATTTATAATAAAACAAATTGTTCCCAAGACGTAATCTCGCGTCATGTAATATAGATTATGAAATTAATTTGCTCAGATGCGACATTTCTGTGGGTGCTTAAGTATAGGACGTATATATTATTACTTATTCACAATTTTTTTGTAGAAACATATATAAGTTATCATAATTAGGCTAAATTTTTTATATTTAAATCTGCTCATTATTCTTTTATTTTACTTTTAGGTTTCCACATCAAAGTTAAAGTGGAATAAATTCGTCCATTTTTACCTCTCGCGTGCCCATTTATGAACAACTGTTATTCTAATTTCATTAAATATATTTTTAATTTAAATTTTATATTAATAAGTTTTGTTAAACATACATTACAGTAAGTATGTTTTTTTTATATTTGACATAGTCACCTTTTAAAAAACTCAGGTATAAATATCATTAAAATGTAATTGTGATATAATATTATGCAATATTATATTAAATAAGCAAATATAATATACAAAATAAAACAAAATTAAAAAAATGTACTCGATATAATTTACCTATTTAACAATACAATCTATTATTACCTACTAATCATTCTACCTATGTTTATTCTATGATAAAAACCAATCGCGCGAACACAGAGTAGCGCACATTTTTTGTTTGAAATAGCTGTTCTAGTACGTAAGAACATATTATTTCAATGGTATGTTATAAAGAAGTTTTATATTATAAGGACGTAGACAGAATTCTCTGTCTACGTATAAGGATGACTTTTTTACCATCTGCAAAAAAAAACAAGGTGTAACAGGTGAACGGAATGGAAGCCTGTGGCACTAATATTTTACTTTTTTTATTTTTACATTAACATATTATGAAATTAAACTATCAATAAGTACCACTAATTTAAAATAAACTTTCGGTAGGTAGTAAAAAAATAAAAACAAAAATTTTGAACTAAATAAATAAATCTGTTAAAAACTATCGAAATTAAAATAATACGCTCCCAATTAATAGTATTTATTGAGAGATCAATTTCATATTATGTTAACGTAAAAAAAAATTGAAATATCAGTGACAGGCTTATATTCCGTTCACCTGTTACACCCTATTTTTTCCAGACGGTGAAAAAAATCACCCAGTATAGTATGAATAATTATTATCGGAATAGGTAATTTGTAACCCTTATGAATGCTTATATTAATGATTTCTTATATTTACGCGACACACTATGACATTTGGACGTTGAACATCTCAGTCCTCCCCGTGACCATGGGTGCTGTAAAGCGCTCGAAACGTCGGGTATTTATAGTTAAATATACGCGATAAAATCCGTAAAAAAAACTAGTATTATTTCAATGCTTATATTATTTTTTATAGTTAATGTTTAACATCTTTATAAATAATGTTCATCATAAATATTTTAAAATAGAATAACCACTGATTACCACAAAGAGGTACCTGTTACCACTTGTGTTTATCGATTGCCTACGTTCATAGAGGCCTAGGGTCCACCAGTGGACTTGTGATAGGTTGTTGTGATAGTGATATTAATAGAATTGCTGTACGATGGTAGCGTAAGAGAGAATCCATTACGTAATTTCGTCCCGCGGTAGTCGTAAGGGGCAATTATGGTATGTGGCAGAGAGATCATACATCTGACTAATGGCGACATTACGACATTGGGAACCGGTTCTTTGAGACGCGTCATTTAGGGTAGGGTTTTCTATCCGGATACCCGGTTCCTCGTATACCCAGGCATATGAAATGTTTAGTACTCGGGTACTATTACATTGTCAGACCCGGGTACCCGGGTACACACTTTAATCGAAGAATTCATCAAAATTCTCGGAAAATTATTAGTAAGTAGTGACTTAAAATATTATTAAAAATGTGCAAGTAACTCTAAAGGAGGCGACGCCCACAAGGCGTTTTACAAATATGCAGTAAATTTGAGGTTAGGTTTGGTTATGTCGCTATATTCTGTTTTTATTTCGTTGGAGTTTGATTAAAAAGTTTTATTTCTAATATTTTCATAGGAATGTAGAAAATATGAGATTGGCAATTCTATTATTTTTAGGTGAACGGTGAATAACTGAATTACTTTTAATTAATTAATTCATTCATTCATTACAGCCCTTCACAAGACCATTGCTGAACATAGGCCTCCCCCAAAGTAATGCCACAAAGCACGGTCCTGAGCCACCTGCATCCATCGACTTCCTGCATGTCTTACCAGGTCATCACTCCATCTAGTGGGGGGTCGCCCTACACTACGCCTACCGGTACGAGGCTGCCACTCGAGAACCTTTCTTCCCCATCGGTTATCGGTTCTTTGAGCTATATGGCCGGCCCATTGCCACTTCAGCTTACTAATCCGTTGGGCTATGTCGGTCACTCTGGTTTTACTACGGATATCCTCATTTCTGAGTCCATCACGCAGAAAAACTCCGAGCATAGCCCTCTCCATAGCTCGCTGAGCGACCTTGAGCGTCCTCAAACGGCCAGCAGTGAAGGACCACGTCTCTGATCCGTAAGTCATCACTGGCAACACGCACTGGTTGTACACTTTAGTTTTCAGAGATTGAGGTATACCTGACAAGAAGATGTGTCGTAATTTCCCGAACGCTGCCCAGCCGAGTTGAATCCGTCGATTGACCTCTCGGTCGAAGTTGGACTTACCTAGTCGGACTATTTGTCCCAGGTAAACGTACTCGTCAACAACTTCGAGCATAGTACTCCCCACAACTACCGGCATAGGTGTGACATGGACATTGAACATAATCTTTATTTTGTCCATGTTCATCTTAAGACCTATTCGTTGGGAGACACCATTGAGGTGATTGAGCATAGTGCTAAGGTCCTCCAGCGATTCTGCCATAAGGACTATATCGTCGGCAAATCGAAGGTGAGTGATGTACTCGCCATTGATGTTAATACCGTATCCTTTCCAGTCCAGTAGCTTGAAAACGTCTTCCAACGCAGCGGTGAAGAGTTTCGGGGATATAACGTCACCCTGTCTTACACCTCTCTGCAGTTGGATAGGTTTCGAACTCTGGTTCTGTACTCGGATAGCCATCGTAGCCCCACTGTACAAACACTTCAGCACCTCGATATACCGACAGTCAACTTGGCACTGCTGAAGGGACTGTAGCACCGCCCAAATTTCGACGGAGTCAAAGGAAATTTCGACGGAAAAAAAATCCACATAGGCCAGGCAAAGTGGCAGATTGTACTCTTCGGTCTTCTGTACAATCTGCCGCAGGGTATGTATGTGGTCTATGGTACTGAAGCCTTTTCGGAAACCGGCTTGTTCGGGAGGCTGGAAGTCGTCGAGTCTGCGTGCGAGACGATTCGTAATGATTCTCGAAAACAGCATGTAGACGCGGCTCAGAAGGGAAATCGGTCTGTAGTTCTTCAAGAGAGCGTTGTCGCCTTTCTTAAAGAACAAGACCACCGCACTTCTGCTCCACGCCTCCGGAGTAGTCATCATGGAGGACGGAATTGAAGAGCTTCTGAAGGACTTCAAGTACCGGTGTTCCACCCGCTTTCAGAAGCTCCGCTGTAATTCCATCCTCGCCTGGGGCCCTGCCGTTTTTAAGGTGCTGGAGAGCCATTCTAATCTCGCTCAGACTGACGTCCGAGATGTCATCGGAATAGTGTCGGGTAAGACTTGCTCTTGTATCGTTACTCACACTTGCGTGTGGCTCCAACGATGATGTGTACAGCTGCCCATAGTACCTCTCAATCTCACTCAGAATCTCAGATGTCCCGGAAACGATGCTGCCACACTCAGTCTTCAGCTTTGACAGTTGGCTCTTTCTGGCAGACAGATCTCTGGCAAAGACTTTGGAGCCCTGGTTCCGCTCGATCGCTTCTTTAATACGAGCAGTATTAAAGTTTTGCCGTAAGTCTTGCCGCATGCATTTGCTGTCTGTTCAGTTGTCTGTACGCTGTCAAATCTGTTGACGATTGCAGCCTCATCTCCCGTCTAACAGCCATGAGATTAAGAGTGTGATCGGAGAGTTTTTGTGTTCTTCTGCGGCGGGTCTTGCAGAACTTAGCTCCGACCGTATGGACAGTTTCCACGAGCTTGTCATTCATATCATCCACTGCATTGCAATCTTCTAGGCACTGAAAGCGGTTACGTAACTCGAGCTGAAAAGTCTCGGGATTCTGGATTAGAGCACGAGGGGGACGGACCGTTGACTTCATTAGACGAGACCTCTCCAACTTAACGTTTAGGTTCAGTGTGCCTCTAACCATTCGGTGATCGCTGCTGGTTTTCACCCTTGCGATCACTGAGACATCACTGAACAGTTGGCGTCTGGTCGTCATAATGAAGTCAATCTCATTTTTTGTCGAACCGTCGGGGCTCGACCAAATCCACTTTCTGTGGGGCCGCTTCTAGAAGAAAGAGTTCATCATAAAGAGTCCGTCTTTCTCCATAAAGTCAGCCAGCTGCTGGCCCCTACGGTTCCGTTGCCTTACTGCTAAATTCCCTAACTTCAGCTCACCGCCTTCTCTTGTGCCTTTAATACAAAATAATAATTCTATCTAGTGGATGACCTATAAAATGTTACTGCAGACTTCCCGGAGCGTCGATTCTTCACATCAGCTATATGTACTATATATAGTATATATAGTATAGTATAATAAGTACAATGTTCAATATGGCCAAAAAATATTATCCTATGAAGGCTCTTCAACAAATGTTTTTGTAAAATATTTAGATAAAGTACATGAAATAAAGATCGAAAAACCGAACTTTACGTGCGAAAAAGAAGTGCCATCGACATCGTCTTGTTGCACGCTTGGTTGCATAAGACGGTGTTTCCATTCGGGCCGCCACTCGTAGTAAATTCCTCCGAGAAGATTTTCATCATAAACAGCTAACTCTACCAAAAAACGACGGCAGGACAATGGAACTAGTTTTAGAATATTATGAACAACAAGAATCAGGTATATTTAACAAGTTGCAAACAATAATTAACTCTGACCGTAGATTCAGTCTAACTCTTGATTAATGGACAAGCTTAAAAAACTACCGTTACTCAAACATCAACTTGCATTCTGATGACAGAACAGTATTCAACCTAGGGCTGGGTTTTATACCTGGAAAATAGTCGTAATAGTAGTCGTTCGACTGCGTCGAACCTTGCTGAATTCGTGGCAGATATTAGTCGGTGTGTGGACAAGAACAATCAAGTCGACACTATTTACACCGACTTCAGCAACGCTTTTGACGGAGTGGACCACAGTATTCTGCTGTCTAAACTGACAGAGTATGGTTTCGGGGATAGATAACTTAATTGGTTTTCTTCCTATTTATCAGGTCGAATGGCAAATGTAGTTGTTGAAGGTTTTACTTCTGATCCACATTTAGTTCTTTCAGGCGTACCCCAAAGCTCTCATCTTGACCCAACTCTATTTAACATCTTTATAAATGATAAAGTCTCGGTTTTAAAGTACTCAAAGGTCTATCTTTTTACAGACGACTTAAAACTTTGTAGAGAAATCCATTCAGCCTCTGATGTTAAGCTTCTTCAAGAAGATGTTGATAATCTGGCAAACTGGATTGAACAAAATCTAATGGAGCTAAATGTCGATGAAGGTTATTTTATTAGATTTTCACGGCAAAGGTTGCAAGCACCACCTTCGTACTACGTCAATGAAAAACAACTTAAAGAGGTAGATTCTATAAGGGACCTAGGCGTTATTTAAGATAAAAAACGTCGCTTTCACAAACACATTGAAGACATAACGTGTAGGGCCTTCAAGATGCTAGGATTTGTAATTCGTAACTGTAACGAACTAAAATTAAGTACAAATTTTTTATTATATAACGCATACGTTCGTTCGATTTTTGAGTATTGCAGCCCGGTTTGGTCACCACACTACGAAGTGTATATTAAGCGACTAGAACGTGTGTAAAAAAGATTTTTATGGCATGTGTCATTTCAATCCGGTCTAGCTAAGCAGTTGCCTTCGTACGCTGATAGACTTTCAAAATTCAAAATGAAAAGCTTAAAAAATAGGAGGCTTATATTGGATCATTTGTTTTTATATTAAATTGTAAGAGGTGGTCTGGATTGCCCTGGACTGCTGGAATAGGTTCGGCTTAATACACCCTATAAAATCTCGCGAAAAGGGAAATACACACCATTTGCTACCAAGGAATCCAAAAGCAATCTCGGCCATTACGCGATCATGGACAGGCTGCAACGGCAATGCAATGAGCTCCAGAAAAAAACGGACGTAGACATTTTTTCAAATAGCCTCTCTAAATTCAAAAAAAATACTTCTAGGTGTAAGTTTGAGTACGGAATAATTTTGGATTGTTTAGTTTTTGTTATAAAAATATAATAAGTAATAAGTAATATTTAAAAAGTAATAAAAATTACTTTTTAAATAAGCATTAAACACTCACATTTGCATGTCGTGGCAGCCTGTAATTGAATCTGCACTTAGCTTAAATATTAGATAATAGCTTAAGAATTTAATATTTTTGGTGTAAGATTTGTTGGCTGTCCTTAATAAATAAATAAATAAAATGCGGCGCAGTTGAGGTGAGAGATATGGTTCTTAAACATCTCGACCGTCACATTGTGGCCTAAACTGCGGATGGCGCAGCGGTTATGCAAAAGTTGGCAGGGAAAGCCCGACAGAGATGATGCCGTGCATAAATCACGCTGTGTACTTAGCTGTAATAGATGTCATATACAAAAGGGAAATCTACTAACTATTACAGAAGAAAACATGATTATTATAAGAAAATTGCCTCTTTTTCTGCTAAAATTGCAAATACCCGGTTTTATGAAATAATAGTACCCGATACACGGGTTTATGAAATAATAGTACCCGATACCCGGGTATTAAAAAAAGTCGGGTATGCGAAAACCCTAGTCTGGTGTCGACATTAGTCAAGGTAATAACGTCAATATATATCATTTATACCCCTATAAAATTAAAAAAAGGAAAACGAGATTTATAGACGTATAACATAATAACTTGTGACTTGTGGCTTTTTTACATAATAAGGGTGATAAACGAGCAAACAGTCCACCTGATGGTAAGTGGATGCTGTATACATATACATCTATTTTCGATTAAAAGTCAAAAGCAGATGTGTTATCGCCACTGACGACTACGATGGAATGCCTCCTTTTCAGTAAAAAGGGTCTTCATTCCCCTATACTGTCGAATGGTGAGTCAGCATTGAGTTGCTATTTTACGCTAACCATTCCAAAATATCAAACATTGCACAACGTTAATATTCAAGTTTTCACTTCTTCCGGCACTCCCGGAGTGCAACACGTCGTTTTTTTTATTTTACCACTTGTGTTTCATGTGAATCCAATCGAACGTTATCAAATACTAGCGGCCCGGCCCGTCTGCGCCTAGATGATATCTAATAATGATTTCTTATATTTACGTAAACGTTAGACACAGAATAAATTATAATAATATTTATAGGGATTTTATCGCGTTTAATTAGCTTATTTTTAGTTCTGCTTGGGATCCTATAATTAAAAACATTAAAACCAAACCCAAGCATACCACTGCAAGACTTCAAGATACTATAAGCTCGTTCTGCGTAGTTCGGACTAAAAGCTAATATTAATAAACTGAAGGTGACCGGGCAAACTATGACATTGCGACATCAAACATCTCGGTCCCTCCGTGATCACGGGTGTTGTAAAGCACCTGCAACGTCGGCAATTAAAAATACGTTAATTAAACGCGTATAATAATTCGTATAAATAGTTTTATTCAATGGATTAGATTTATTAATATTGCGTTATTTAAAATTAATTTATTTTATCATATTTTTAAAATCATTAAGTTTGTCGTTGCTCTTTACCTGTTTGTGAAATTTCATTACGGTATAGAGCCGTGGTAGCTCAGTGGTTAACGCTCGCTGTAAATATAACAGAACGCGAGTAACCCGGGTTCGATCCCCGCCGGCACCAATGAAATTGTTAATTGCAATTTTAAGTGCTGATTTACCACGTGCTCGGCGGTGAAGGAAAACATCGTGAGGAAACCTGCATGTCTGAGGAATAAGAAAAAAAATATTTCGAAGACATGTGAAGTTCGTCAATACGTATTTGTGCAGCGCGGCGGACACTTCCTTGCCCTAAACCCTCTCAGAAATGAGGGGAGGCCTGAGCCAAGCAGTGGGACGTATATAGGCTGTAACTTTACTTTACTTTACTATTACGGTATCGGGTTGCCATACCGAAGATTATTATTTTTTAATAGTTGTTTATATCCTAATACTTAGCATGTAAATAACCCCCAAGCTTAATAAAAGCCATTTATTATAATATTACAGAGAGATACTCCAATTTTATTTATATATAGCATTATAGATAACCTTATTTACATCGAGCTTTATGATAGGTCACAGTAAAATTGTATTTATATTTAGAAGCGAGATCGCAGGTGCGTTTGTTGTTATTTCACCTTTTTACGACTAACAAGACGCCCACCATCCTCTACTATCCATTTATTATCCATAACATTTATGTAAATTTTCACGCTTTGTACATGATAACGCTTTTCAAAAAGTTCTTTCAACAGTGAAAACTACTTCAAAATCCATTGTGTATTTTTAAAGTTTTAAGTGAATTTACTAACAGACGCGGGTAATCAACTTTGTTCTTAAATTATCTTAGTGCTTAATGATTATGCAGAGTACACACTCGAATGGGAGTGCTCGAAACAAAGTGATAAAAGAGGCCAAGTGTGAATCAGGATTCCGTACATTTTTATTATTATGCCCAATTCACTTTTTTAAACTAAATTTTCCGTTCCCGGTTATGTGCCACGTAAAAGTTGGTTATTTGTCGGACTACACAGGATTATTATTTGCCAATGTGTCTTTTTTGACACATTCTGACTTCCCAAAATTAATTAGCTTCGTTAAATGTATCCTTTTCATATAAACTTTTCGTATAAATTTTTCATATATTTTTACTTGGTAGAGCCTTGCTGCAGTTATATTAGTAGTATAGTTGTAGCAGAATGGGTCGGCTCGACCGGGGAATTTCTCACAGAATACCAGCGTTAAATAGTAGCTTAATGCTACTGTGTTTCGTATGGTGAGTGTAGAGAACCGGAAACCCTCTTTACTGGAAACGAGGCATTCCATCAAAGTCCTCACGAGTGACAACGCATCTGCATTTTGATTCGTAATCGAGGGTAGATGTAGATGTCTATGGGCCGCAGCAACCACTTACCATCAGGTGGACTGTGTGCTCGTTTGTCACCCTATCCCATAAAATAAAATAAAAAACATCCCTCCAATCAACCAACAAACAGCCTAAATACGTACATTATATTACAGTCACAGTAATATTAATTTAAATTTCAGTGTCAACCACAAAACATGGCAATTAATTACGCTACAAATTGTCCATTCATCCTCCGTTTCTGAAATTCAATGAACGTACCGAATTTAGTCGTTCGTTTATTTCGCACAACATTAATGTTTGTAGAATTATTACATGACAATCAATACAGAATGAAACACCGAATAATATAACCGTGAAAATAATTAGTCGTGCATACACTTTTGACAACATAATGTTAATATTCCTATACCTTTAAACGAGCAATTCTTGAATATATATATATATATAAATATATATATATATATATATATATATATATATATATATATATATATATATATATATATACAGTGTGTCCGGTCACGGACTAGCGATATTTTAGGTGCTTATAATACAGCTATTTTAATATAAAAATACACTACACACTGAGGTCTAATCCCCTCCCCCTTTATTTGGCAGCCATTTTGTTTTTCTCTTGAGATATTCTCTACGCGTTTACGAAAAAGTCATATCTCTCAAAGTTTTAGTCCTACTGAGATAAAAATTAACTCATTTGGAGGCCAATAATATTGTTTATCGTTTACATTATCAACATTTTTGTTGACATGCTTGTAACTTTGAAGAAAAAAAATTTAACTTCAAATAAATATCAAAAAAATATGCTAATCGGCAAATTATTGTAAATTACTGCAAAAACAACCCCGTTTACCCTTCTTATTTTTATACTAGATCGACAGATTTTGAGTTAAGCTACAATGCAACATAAAGTTTACAGCTGTATGTTTATTACTTTAAGAATTATTGTTGTTTGAACATGGCGTATGCCCAAACACAAAAGGCCTTTGTTAAGTGACAACTGGCACTGCCTGCCTAGGAGTAATAGTGTTCATCCGGGTACTGTCTTATAAAATACATAAATGAAAACTACCCCTGGGAATGAGGTTCTATAAAAATTTATTTAAAAATTGTACACACAAAATTATTGTAAAGTGATGAAATATGTTTAAAAAAAGTCTCACTGGGTTACTTGGTGGCTCTTCCCAGGACAACGGTATTTTCCGAACCAGTGGTAAATAAAAATGACTTTCAATAAGCATTATTTATAATCTATATTGAATAAAAATCATTCCATTCTATTATATTCTATAGCTTTCTTATTCGGAGACTTGCCATGGTTTAAATCGGCTAAAAGCGTTTTAGATCCAGTTAAGTATACAATAGAGTTTAGGGGGTTTACCGTCACCGTTTCAGCATATCAAAAGTCCACTGCTGATCATGGACCTCCACCATATATGGTTTCATATATTTGCCACAGTTGCCACGCTTGCAACTGCTGCAAAAAGTTTGCAAAAGTTGACATGCATGCTTGTACAGAAATAATTATCAACAATTATTTTTTACCACCAGATTTATATTGATAGATATCATATGATAAAAATGACAATGCGACGCACATTTGAACGCATCGCATCGCTGCCTCGTCGCGATGTATACTGAAGAAATATTTATTGATTAGTCCTGACATTGGCTTTAGATGCTAAATATATGTTGGATTGCCTTTTTATAGAATAAGGGTAACAAGCGAGCACTCAGTTCACTTGATTGTAATGGATGGTAATGGCGTATAGAGACCTATATTTATCCTTGATTTAGATTTAAAACCATCATAAATTTACTATCACCCTTCATGTCAAAGATAAAATGCATCGTTATATTTATTTATTCTTAAAACTTACAATTATACAACTGTCATTACAGGGATATCCTATCGCGACATTAATAAAATTATGTAACGTACAGTTTGGTTTCGTTTTCACCGACTATCCGATATTGAAATATAAAGGAACAAAAGGAAAAAAATAAAGAAATTTCGCTAAATATCAGCTATTGCGTGTTGTGAATTTGGAACATAAAAAGAATTGGTTTACAATGGATCTAATTTTTTACGTGAGACCATTTACACCTTTTGAATTCCTTTTTACGGGGTTTAGAAATAGAAAGTCTAAAAGCAAACTTTTGTAACGTACGTTGAATTGGCACATTTGAAGGCTTTGTCAAATGTCAAATGTTGACTTCATTCGTCATGGCCCGTTCAAAGTAGTTTTATATTTCTACTATTTTGACGCTAGAAAGGAAAGTGAAAGGAAGGTTTCCTTTTATATCAATTTGATATTATTGGAACAATTTGTAAATCTATTGTGTGTATATATATATATATATATATATATATATATATATATATATATATATATTTTGTACGTTCGTATTTTATGCGCTGCCATACCGTTCATCAGATTGCGATAAAACTTTGTCAACATATTGCTTGCACTTCCGAGAAGTTTATAGGCATAGTTGGACTCGGTAGACGCTGTTGTAGATCGCTATTCACAAATATGCAAGCGTTTCTCACAAAGAGTACATAATTACCACTCACTTAAAACTACGTACTTTAGTTGTCAATGACAGAGTTACTAATAATTTATTTTAATTGGATTTTTAACCATAGATTTTTTTGTTTCGTCGTCGTAAATATTTGGGTCGATAGTATTATGAGTTTACATATTTATCTAGATGAAGTTTCCCTAAAATATTAAACCGTTATATTTTTCTACATGTTCAGCGTCGGAAAAGCGTGAGTTAATTTTTCTCTGATTATAATAATGCTTGTCCAGTGAATTCAAACCATTTTTGAGTCAACTTAATCAACACACACAAAATGTCATCAAAATTGGTCCAGCCATTTAGGAGTTCAGTCACGTACAAACAGGTAGAAGAATTATATGTATAAAGGCAAAGATGAGTAATATAAATATAATAAGTTATGTAAAGTAACAGCTTACATACATTACAGGCAATTGAAGGCCACTACTGAACATTGGGCTCTCCCACGGATAGTCTAATAGGGAGGAGGTTTTCTTATTATTTTGAGTTGTTATCAGGAAGTTGTTGCTGCCCATCTCCTGTTCCAGTTTCCCTCAGTCACCCCTCTTACAATGCCCGATGGACGCCATATGGGATGATATGGCGTAGTGAATATATTCTTTCTAAATTAAAATAATCGACATTACACTTATTGTTTTCAAATGTAAAACACCTTGCTTCGAAATCCAGAATAAAAGCTCTTTTTCTAGCATTGGGTGACAAACGAGCATACAGTCCACCTGATAGTAAGTGAATGCTGTGGCCCAGAGATATCCCATAGACCCATGACCCATAGACATTTATCCCCGATTAAGAATCAAAACGCAATTGAGTTGTCACCACTGAGGACTTAGTTGGAATGCTTCGATTCCAGTAAAAAAGATCTCCGGTTCTCTACACTCACCATACGAAACACAGCAGCATTATGCTGAGTATTCTGTGAGAGCGTGGTCCTGCCCCGGTTGAGCTATACGTGCTACAACTATAATATAGTTGCAGCGTAGCTCTACCACGTATTAAACAGTTTACAGAATAAGCTGTATGATTTACCACAAAATTTTCGAAATGATAATTTAAATTTCGAAAGTCAAACTGTAAAACTTTCTCGGAACTTCTATTGATTCTAAGTTTCATTAGGGAAAACATATTGTTATATTCGAAATTAAATTCCACAACTTTCCCTTTTATTAAAATTTTCATTTATTCGAAATGAATTTCAGCAATTTTCGCTATTACTATAATTTTAATTTTCGATTGCATTAAAAGTATTAGAAAACTGACTGATTCTATTCTACAGTTTGTATTACTATGGGGATCTACAACCGAATTCGAAACAATATTCATTTCGCAAAAGAAAGCGATTGTATCGCTTATATATATATATATATATATATATATATATATATATATATATATATATATATATATATATATTATCGCATTATGTAACTTAGGGACTCGCTGGTTAACACATTTTCAAGGAGACTAATTGTTGACGCGAAAACACTACGATGACGATAATTTCAATATCCTAACCCGAGAAATAGGACTGGACTGCCTTGAGGCATTCTCTACCAAACTACCCACCATACACTACACCCATGGAGTGGTGAGAATTTGACTTAGGTATAGCAATATAGAATGAAAACAAAATAAAAATGTTCCTTAACTACGCAATATTATATAAATTACAAAAAAAAATAAACTGTTGAAATATCTCCTATTTATACATATATACAAATCCACATATATATCCACATCCGTTTTCACTCAAGAACCATTCTTCCCCAATGGTTTTCAATGGGTCGAGCTATATAGCTGGCTCATTGCCACTTCAGCTACATTGGGTTATGTCAATTACTCTGGTTCCATTGCGAATGCAGAGTAATCCGCAAACGTTACGGGTTCTATCAGGCGGAGAAACGCCGAGCATAGGCATTCTCTATGCAATTCCTGAGTGATAGAAGGCTCCTTACTAGTTAGCGGATTGTAGGGCGGCTCGAGTGACACCCTGGTGAGGCTTGCGGGAAGTCAATGGAAGTGTTTATGTTTTATTTATTTATTTTATCTTTATTATACACCTTATAGTAAGGGTTATAAAGGACGGACTTAACGCCTTATGACATTCTCTGTCAGTCAACCCTGGACGATTTGAGATTTGATGTTCAGTAGTGGATGAAGAGCTGTAATGATAATAATATAAGTGAAGATGTCTTTTTCCATTCCAACATTAAATAAGTTAAGATTTGAAAAAATTTACGAAAATATTGCAGATCGGTAGCACTGTTGCTAAGCGTTTGGTTGCAGCCTTGTGAGCACGGTTTCAAATCCCGCTAGCAACACAAATATAGGTAGACCCATGCTGCAGCTATATTGTGGTTGCAGTACGAATGGGTCAGTACGACCGGGTTTGGACAACGCTCTCACAGAATACCAGCGTAAAATAGCAGCTTAATGCTGCTGTGTTTCGTATGATGAGTGTAGAGAACCGGAGACCCTTTTTTACGTTTACCATCAGGTGGAATGTATGCTCGTTTGTCACCCTTATTAAAAAAAAGTATATGTAGACCGTATTACAGTTCCGTAGGCCCCACAATTCAGGATACCAGCAACTCGGCTGCTAAGCATGACGAATATAGCAAATATCCCCCCTATGAGTTCTCGTATGAGACAACATCAATCATGTAGTAGCGATATAAGAATATCCACTACCCCATATAGTCAATATATAGTAAAAAGCAAACCATGAAATAGGCAGCAGTGTCATTTTTTAAGCTATTGCATAGTTTCTATCGCGGGCCTCGAGCGCGGGGACCGAATCCAGAAATTCCGTAACGAAAAAAACCTCACGCTGCCCACTCCGACGGGCACGGAGGTGTGGCGTTGAAAGCCGTGCATCGTCTAACGTCGTTTCAGTTCGCCAGACTTCGGAACTCGGCAGACTTCGGCACGGTGTTTGTGTGCGTGCGACTAGTCGTATGCGTGTACACTAGCTGCTAACTGAATGATAAAAATTCCTGAATAACCTACATGTATTGTAAGATATTAAAAATATTTTAAACAATATTAACTTCTCATTTATACAATAAGAGAAAAAAAATTGTTTTCTTATCGGTCACCACGCTCAAAAAGTGTAACTTGATTTAATGTCAAAGACTTAACTGCATAAATAAAATAAATAATTAATTATAATTGCATAAGTTGATAAAAAATGCTATGCAATAGCTTTACCGCGGCAGTCCCCGAGTGCCACACGTCTTTTTTTAATTTATTAGGATCAACAAACAGTTTACACAATATTTATTAATCTAAAATACATTCGCTACAGCAAATATAATATAATAGTGCAACCAACACCGTCGACCACCAATTGCTATCAAATGTTGAGATTGAGAATAGCGTACAATTTTTTCATCTAATACAATGATTGTGTTTTCAAATAACACAATAATGAAGAAAAATCCTAATAATTGTAATAACCAGTTACACAAACTCATTCTCCTCTGAGTACTGAAAGTAATTCTTTTTTATAAATACCCACCTTGTGAGCAAAAATGTCAATATTAGCAGTGTCATAAACTACTAGAAAAAAAAAACTATGGTCGCCAATCCGACAGCTAAGCACGACAACTATGGCAAATATCTCACTTATGAGGGAGGTCTATGGGGGGGGGGGGGTTCTATGATTAGCAGTGGTTTTTGATAGGGTGTAATTATAAGAGAATAAATACTTAAAAAATTCTAAAGTTTTAAAAATAAAAAAATGCTAGATAGACTTTTTGGGTTCCTCGGCTGAAATCCTTTGAAATTATTACTCTACAAATAATCGCGCTGTACGCAAAACAAATTTCAACACCGCTAAAACATGCCCCGTTGATTTCCGAATTGAAAAGTTCCTTAGTTTTACGTAACGAAGTAGGGTCGTTATATAAAAATTGCTTGAAATGAATGCTTTTGAGAATTGCGAATGCTGAAGAAAACCTTTTTAAAACTTTGCAATTTTAACATTTTTATATTACATAACGTGGTTGGGTTTCTCGTAATTTGAAGTGGCAATAAGCCGGCCATATTCTCTACGTGGTTTGACTAGACTAGGGAAGGACCACGCTGTCACAGAATACCATCGTAAAATAGCAGGTTAATGCTGCGTTTCGAATGGTGAGTGTGCCCTTTTTACCGGAAATGAGGCATTCCATCTTAGTCCTTAGGAGTGACACCCTTTTACTATACTTTGATGAACTATACCGAACCTTAACAGGAATAGATGTAGACAGTTATGGGCCACAGTATCTGTGTGCTCACTTCTCACACGTATTCTATAAAAAATATAGTTCGTAGATGTGACAACCGAATGCAGAGAAAATTATTTTTTAGAAAACCTCATAGCGGTAAGCGAAACGTAGGGTGACATTAAAAACCCAAAAAATATGTACAGGAAGTGGATGCAAGTAATCAGTACCATGTTTTGTAGCATTTCTTAGGGGAGGCCTGTGTTCAGCAGTGGACTTGTGAAGGGTTGTAATGATGGTAATAATAATGAATGCTTAATGATGTTACTTAACTACGATTGCATAAATCATCTTTGATCGTTCGACTTACGGAACTTTTCTTTTCTTTTCTTCTTCGCAGGCTTTTTCCGATCAGAAGTGGTAACAAAGGTAACAACGCTTGTGTAGCCTTCTGTGTTTAAAATTAGTCGCAGTTGTTCAAGAGCTGACGTAGCTACCTGCTATCGAACCAAAGTGATAAAGGGACGGTAAGTTCTTTTGTCACATCGGTTTCGTAAAAAAATAATATTTATTAGATACCCTCATATTTGGCATAGTTGCCACGCTTGACAAGCGGATTGGCAACCGCAGTTTTTATTTTTCGTGGATTTTAAGAACACGCTGCTGCCTATCTCCTTATTTGTTTACCTCTGTCTTCCCTTACGACACCCACTCGGTGATATGGGGTGGTGGATATCGTTACTTCACCACTGCGCTGTCTAAATTAATATTAAGATTTATAAATAAATTTAAATGGTATAAAATACTATATATGAATGATAATTAATACACAATAATGTAGCTACTTTACAACGTGCCGTTTTCCGCAACTACACGTCAAAGCGCGTATTTTGCGTGTGGGCAGGAATACTGTGATTATTCGAGCCTTAAACTTTAACTATTATATATATATATATATATACTTATCATCAAAAAAATCGAAACAGCTTGCAAGTTTATATTTTGTAAGGATTATCAGTTTTTTTTATTATTTACGAATAAATACCAAATGTCGCTTAATAGTGAGTTTTATGAGGTTTTCAAATTCTAATATTATTGTTCTAAATTCGTTTACGAAAAAGTCATATCTCTCAAAGTTTTAGTTATACTGAGATAAAAATTAACTCATTTGGAGGCCAATAATATTGTTTATCGTTTACATTATCAACATTTTTGTTGACATGCTTGTAACTTTGAAGAAAAAAATTTAACTTCAAATAAATATCAAAAAAATATGCTAATCGGCAAATTATTGTAAATTACTGCAAAAACAACCCCGTTTACCCTTCTTATTTTTATACTAGATCGACAGATTTTGAGTTAAGCTACAATGCAACATAAAGTTTACAGCTGTATGTTTATTACTTTAAGAATTATTGTTGTTTGAACATGGCGTATGCCCAAACACAAAAGGCCTTTGTTAAGTGACAACTGGCACTGCCTGCCTAGGAGTAATAGTGTTCATCCGGGTACTGTCTTATAAAATACATAAATGAAAACTAACCCTGGGAATGAGGTTCTATAAAAATTTATTTAAAAATTGTACACACAAAATTATTGTAAAGTGATGAAATATGTTTAAAAAAAGTCTCACTGGGTTACTTGGTGGCTCTTCCCAGGACAACGGTATTTTCCGAACCAGTGGTAAATAAAAATGACTTTCAATAAGCATTATTTATAATCTATATTGAATAAAAATCATTCCATTCTATTATATTCTATAGCTTTCTTATTCGGAGACTTGCCATGGTTTAAATCGGCTAAAAGCGTTTTAGATCCAGTTAAGTATACAATAGAGTTTAGGGGGTTTACCGTCACCGTTTCAGCATATCAAAAGTCCACTGCTGATCATGGACCTCCACCATATATGGTCTCATATATTTGCCATAGTTGCCACGCTTGCAACTGCTGCAAAAGTTTGCAAAAGTTGACATGCATGCTTGTACAGAAATAATTATCAACAATTATTTTTTACCACCAGATTTATATTGATAGATATCATATGATAAAAATGACAATGCGACGCACATTTGAACGCATCGCATCGCTGCCTCGTCGCGATGTATACTGAAGAAATATTTATTGATTAGTCCTGACATTGGCTTTAGATGCTAAATATATGTTGGATTGCCTTTTTATAGCATAAGGGTAACAAGCGAGCTCTCAGTTCACTCGATTGTAATGGATGGTAATGGCCTATAGAGACCTATATTTATCTTTGATTTAGATTTATAACCACCATAAATTTACTATCACCCTTCAGGTCAAAGATAAAATGCATCGTTATATTTATTTATTATTAAAACTTACAATTATACAACTATCATTACAGGGATATCCTATCGCGACATTAATAAAATTATGTAACGTACAGTGTGGTTTCGTTTTCACCGACTATCCGATATTGAAATATAAAGGAACAAAAGGAAAAAAATAAAGAAATTTCGCTAAATATCAGCTATTGCGTGTTGTGAATTTGGAACATAAAAAGAATTGGTTTACAATGGATCAAATTTTTTTACGTGAGACCATTTACACCTTTTGAATTTCTTTTTACGGGGTTTAGAAATAGAAAGTCTAAAAGCAAACTTTTGTAACGTACATTGAATTGTCACATTTGAAGGCTATTTCTAATGTCAAATGTTGACTTCATTCGTCATGGCCCGTTCAAAGTAGTTTTATATTTCTACTACTTTGACGCTAGAAAGGAAAGTGAAAGGAAGGTTTCCTTTTATATCAATTTGATATTATTGGAACAATTTGTAAATCTATTATATATATATATATATATATATATATATATATATATATATATATTTACGTTCGTATATTATGCGCTGCCTTACCGTTCATCAGATTGCGATAAAACTTTGTCAACATATTGCTTGCACTTCCGAGAAGTTTATAGGCATAGTTGGACTCGGTAGGCGCAGTTGTAGATCGCTAGTCACAAATATACAAGCGTTTCTCACAAAGAGTATATAATTACCACTCACTTAAAACTACGTACTAGTTGTCAATGACAGAGTTACTAATAATTTATTTTAATTGGATTTTTAACCATAGATTTTTTTGTTTCGTCGTCGTAAATATTTGGGTCGATAGTATTATGAGTTTACATATTTATCTAGATGAAGTTTCCCTAAAATATTAAACCGTTATATTTTTCTACATGTTCAGCGTCGGAAAAGCGTGAGTTACTTTTTCTCTGATTATAATCATGGTTGTCCAGTGAATTCAAACCATTTTTGAGTCAACTTAATCAACACACACAAATTGTCATCAAAATTTGTCCAGCCATTTAGGAGTTCAGTCACGTACAAACAGGTAGAAGAATTATATGTATGAAGGCAAAGATGAGTAATATAAATATAATAAGTTATGTAAAGTAACAGCTTACATACATTACAGGCAATTGAAGGCCACTACTGAACATTGGGCTCTCCCACGGATAGTCTAATAGGGAGGAGGTTTTCTTATTATTTTGAGTTGTTATCAGGAAGTTGTTGCTGCCCATCTCCTGTTCCAGTTTCCCTCAGTCACCCCTCTTACAATGCCCGATGGACGCCATATGGGATGATATGGCGTAGTGAATATATTCTTTCTAAATTAAAATAATCGACATTGCACTTATTGTTTTCACACCTTGCTTTGAAATCCAGAATAAAAGCTCTTTTTATAGCATTGGGTGACAAACGAGCATACAGTCCACCGGAGAGTAAGTGAATGCTGTGGCCCATACACATCCCATAGACCCATGACCCATAGACATTTATCCCCGATTAAGAATCAAAACGCAATTGAGTTGTCACCACTGAGGACTTAGTTGGAATGCTTCGATTCCAGTAAAAAAGATCTCCGGTTCTCTACACTCACCATACGAAACACAGCAGCATTATGCTGCTATTTTACGCTGGTATTCTGTGAGAGCGTGGTCCTGCCCCGGTTGAGCTATACGTGCTACAACTATAATATAGTTGCAGCGTAGCTCTACCACGTATTAAACAGTTTACAGTATAAGCTGTATGATTTACCACAAAATTTTCGAAATGATAATTTAAATTTCGAAAGTCAAACTGTAAAAGTTTCTCGGAACTTCTATTGATTCTAAGTTTCATTAGGGAAAACATATTGTTATATTCGAAATTAAATTCCACAACTTTCCCTTTTATGAAAATTTTCATTTATTCGAAATAATTTCAGGAATTTTCGCTATTACTTTAATTTTAATTTTCGATTTCATTAAAAGTATTAGAAAACTGACTGATTCTATTCTACAGTTTGTATTACTATGGAGATCTACAACTGAATTCGAAACAATATTCATTTCGCAAAAAGAAAGCGATTGTATCGCTTATATATATATATATATATATATATATATATATATATATATATATATATATATTATCGCATTATGTAACTTAGGGACTCGCTGGTTAACACATTTTCAAGGAGACTAATTGTTGACGCGAAAACACTACGATGACGATAATTTCAATATCCTAACCCAAGAAATAGGACTGGACTGCCTTGAGGCATTCTCTACCAAACTACCCACCATACACTACACCCATGGAGTGGTGAGAATTTGACTTAGGTATAGCAATATAGAATGAAAACAAAATAAAAATGATCCTTAACTACGCAATATTATATAAATTACAAAAAAAATAAACTGTTGAAATATCTCCTATTTATACATATATACAAATCCACATATATATCCACATCCGTTTTCACTCAAGAACCATTCTTCCCCAATGGTTTTCAATGGGTCGAGCTATATAGCTGGCCCATTGCCACTTCAGCTACATTGGGTTATGTCAATTACTCTGGTTCCATTGCGAATGCAGAGTAATCCGCAAACGTTACGGGTTCTATCAGGCAGAGAAACGCCGAGCATAGGCATGTTCCTATCCAATTCCTGAGTGATAGATGGCACTTTACTAGTTAGCGGATTGTAGGGCGGCTCGAGTGACACCCTGGTGAGGCTTGCGGGAAGTCAATGGAAGTGTTTATGTTTATTTATTTATTTTATCTTTACTATACGCCTTATAGTAAGGGTTATAAAGGACGGACTTAACGCCTTATGACATTCTCTGTCAGTCAACCCTGGATGATTTGAGATTTGATGTTCAGTAGTGGATGAAGGGCTGTAATGATAATAATGTAAGTGATGATGTCTTTTTTCCATTCCAACATTAAATAAGTTAAGATTTGAAAAATTTTACGAAAATATTGCAGATCGGTAGCACTGTTGCTAAGCGTTTGGTTGCAGCCTTGTGAGCACGGGTTCAAATCCCGCTAGCAACACAAATATAGGTAGACCCATGCTGCAGCTATATTGTGGTTGCAGTGCGAATGGGTCAGTACGACCGGGTTTGGACAACGCTCTCATAGAATACCAGTGTAAAATAGCAGTTTAATGCTGCTGTGTTTCGTATGATGAGTGTAGAGAACCGGAGACCCTTTTTACCGAAAATGAGGCACTCCATCTCAGTCCTCATGGCTGGCAATCCACCTGCATTTTGATTCTTAACTTTAGATGTCTATGGGCCACAGCATCCGTTTACCATCAGGTGGACTGTGTGCTCGTTTGTCACCCTTATTAAAAAAAGTATAGGTAGACCGTACAACTGTTCCGTAGGCCCCACAATTCAGGATACCAGCAACTCGGCTGCTAAGCATGACGAATATAGCAAATATCCCCCCTATGAGTTCTCGTATGAGACAACATCAATCATGCAGTAGCGTTATAAGAATATCCACTACCCCATACAGTCCCGTGGGTGTCGTAAGAGGCGTCAGAAAGAAGCAAACCATGAAATAGGCAGCAGTGTCATTTTTTAAGCTATTGTATAGCTTCTATCGCGGGCCTTGAGCGCGGGGACCGAATCCAGAAATTCCGTAACGAAAAAAACCTCACGCTCCCCACTCCGACGGGCACGGAGGTGTGGCGTTGAAAGCCGTGCATCGTCTAACGTCGTTTCAGTTCGGCAGACTTCGGCACTCGGCAGACTTCGGTACGGTGTTTGTGTGCGTGCGACTAGTCGTATGCGTGTACACTAGCTGCTAACTGAATGATAAAAATTCCTGAATAACCTACATGTATTGTAAGATATTGAAAATATTTTAAACAATATTAACTTCTCATTTATACAATAAGAGAAAAAAAATTGTTTTCTTATCGGTCACCACGCTCAAAAAGTGTAACTTGATTTAATATCAAAGACTTAACTGCATAAATAAAATAAATAATTAATTATAATTGCATAAGTTGATAAAAAATGCTATGCAATAGCTTTACCGCGGCAGTCCCCGAGTGCCACACGTCTTTTTTTTAATTTATTAGGATCAACAAACAGTTTACACAATATTTATTAATCTAAAATACATCCGCTACAGCAAATATAGTATAATAGTGCAACCAACACCGTCGACCACCAATTGCTATCAAATGTTGAGATTGAGAATAGCGTACAATTTTTTCATCTAATACAATGATTGTGTTTTCAAATAACACAATAATGAAGAAAAATCCTAATAATTGTAATAACCAGTTACACAAACTCATTCTCCTCTGAGTACTGAAAGTAATTCTTTTTTTATTAATACCCACCTTGTGAGCAAAAATGTCAATATTAGCAGTGTCATAAACTACTAGAAAAAAAAACTATGGTCGCCAATCCGACAGCTAAGCACGACAACTATGGCAAATATCTCACTTATGAGGGAGGTCTATGGGGGGGAGGGGGGTTCTATGTTTAGCAGTGGTTTTTGATAGGCTGTAATTATTAGGAGAATACTTAAAAAATTCTAAAGTTTTAAAAATAAAAAATGCTAGATAGACTTTTTGGGTTCCTCGGCTGAAATCCTTTGAAATTATTACTCTACAAATAATCGCGCGGTACGCAAAACAAATTTCAACACCGCTAAAACATGCCCCGTTGATTTCCGAATTGAAAAGTTCCTTAGTTTTACGTAACGAAGTAGGGTCGTTATATAAAAATTGCTTGAAATGAATGCTTTTGAGAATTGCGAATGCTGAAGAAAACCTTTTTAAAACTTTGCAATTTTAACATTTTTATATTACATAACGTGGTTGGGTTTCTCGTAATTTGAAGTGGCAATAAGCCGGCCATATTCTCTACGTGGTTTGACTAGACTAGGGAAGGACCACGCTGTCACAGAATACCACCGTAAAATAGCAGGTTAATGCTGCTTTCGAATGGTGAGTGTGCTCTTTTTACCGGAAATGAGGCATTCCATCTTAGTCCTTAGGAGTGACACCCTTTTACTATACTTTGATGAACTATACCGAACCTTAACAGGAATAGATGTAGACAGTTATGGGCCACAGTATCTGTGTGCTCACTTCTCACACGTATTCTATAAAAAATATAGTTCGTAGATGTGACAACCGAATGTAGAGAAAATTATTTTTTAGAAAACCTCATAGCGGTAAGCGAAACGTAGGGTGAC
Source organism: Parnassius apollo (assembly GCA_907164705.1). Taxonomy (NCBI): domain Eukaryota; kingdom Metazoa; phylum Arthropoda; class Insecta; order Lepidoptera; family Papilionidae; genus Parnassius; species Parnassius apollo. The sequence goes on along the minus strand of CAJQZP010001459.1, from coordinate 3,143,797 downwards.
ATTGAAAACCCAATAAGATGTACAGGAAGTGGATGCAGGTAATTACCATGTTTTGTAGCATTCAATAGGGGAGGCCTGTGTTCAGCAGTGGACTTGTGAAGGGTTGTAATGATGGTAATGATAATGAATGCTTAATGATGTTACTTAACTACGATTGCATAAATCATCTTTGATCGATCGACTTACGAAACTTTTCTTTTCTTTTCTTCTTCGCAGGCTTTTTCCGATCAGAAGTGATAACAAAGTTAACAACGCTTTTGTAGCCCTCTGTGTTTAAAATTAGTCGCAGTTGTTCAAGAGCTGACGTAGCTACCTGCTATCGAACCAAAGTGATAAAGGGACGGTAAGTTCTTTTGTCACATCGGTTTCGTAAAAAAATTATATTTATTAGATACTCTCATATTTGGCATAGTTGCCATGCTTGACAAGCGGATTGGCAACCGCAGTTTTTATTTTTCGTGGTTTTTAAGAACACGCTGCTGCCTATCTCCTTATTTGTTTACCTCTGTCTTCCCTTACGACACCCACTCGATGATATGGGGTGGTGGATATCGTTACTTCGCCACTGCGCTGTCTAAATTAATATTAAGATTTATAAATAAATTTTAATGGTATAAAATACGATATCATACACAATAATGTAGCTACTTTACGACGTGCCGTTTTCCGCAACTACACGTCAAAGCGCGTATTTTGCGTGTGGGCAGGAATACTGTGATTATTCGAGCCTTAAACTTTAACTATTTTTATATATATATACTTATCATCAAAAAAATCGAAACACCTTGCAAGTTTATATTTTGTAAGGATTATCAGTTTTTTTTTTTATTATTTACGAATAAATATCAAATGTCGCTTAATAGTGAGTTTTATGAGGTTTTCAAATTCTAATGTTATTGTTCTAAATTCAAATAAAATTTTCATAGGTTTCATGTTTTCTTTAATGAGTTATTTTTATTTTGTATGGAGAACGAAGGCAATGAATGAAACAACACACGTAGGTGAAAAAAAAAACTGAAAAACTTTTATTAAATAACGTTAAATAACTAGTATTCCCTGCTCGAGCTCTTATCACCGCTTCCATCTGGTTTTTCATCGATCGGATTAGAGTTACGAAGAAATGCTGTGGGATGTTGTCCCATTCTTCATGAATGGCACTTTTCAGCTGGTCAAGCGAGTCTGGGGCAGGATCACGCTCGGATTTGCCTCTTTAGTTGATCCAAGAGATGTTCAATTGAAGGTATCTCCTTGGAATGGCCAGCAAGGAGGATGATAGATTCATGTCCGGGCTCCTTGCTGGCCATTCCATTATGGAGATACCGACTTCGGTAAGGTAATCACGTACGACGCTCGCGGTGTGGGCTCTGGCGTTATCGTGCATAAATGTGAACCCGTTGCCGATAAAGTGTGCATAGGGCATCACGTGAGGCTCTATGCACTGTTCCACGTACCGATGACAGTTCAAAGCAGGTAGACGTGGCCCAGACACGAAGGCAAGCTCTGTCTTACCGTTGGCGCTGATTCCTCCCCAAACCGTCCACGAACCACCACCATAACTCACCCTTTCTTCAATGCAGCATTGTGAAAGTTCCATCTCTTCTGTAGACCTTGTTACCTTCCGTCGTTACCATAGAGCATGTTTTTATATTCATCAGAGAAGAGAACTTTGCTCCATTGGAGGTATGACCAATTTAGGTGCTCGCGTGCAAAGTCAAGGCGCGTTCTTCGATGGTATGCAGTTAATTTCGGTCCATTTGCTGGCTTGTGTGGTACCAGTCCACGTTCCTTCAACCTTCTTCTAATTGTAGAGTCACTTACAGCGACCCTTCGTACAACTTGAAACTGCTGCTGCAGTTGAAATGCATTAAGGCACCGGTTTCGTAAAGAAGTTGATACAATAAATCGATCATCTCTCTCAAAAGTGACCCGATTCCTGCCAGATCCAGAACGGGGCGTGAACATACCAGTCTCTCGATAGCGGTTGTAGACTCTATGAACAGATGACAGGCTTAGATACAATGTTCGAGCCACAACACGCTGACTAAGGCCAGAATCCAGCAATGCCACCACTTGGGCGGCTTCTGTGGGCGAAGTATCCATGTTTTAGGAAATAAAACTTATTTCAGACGTCTTAAAGTCACAGTAAATAAATTAAAAACAAAAACATTAAAGATAAACATTAGTTTTTAAACGTGACATGGTCTCCAACTGTAGACACACATTTGTTTCAAAATAGTGATTAATTTCATTTAGAGGATAAACAAATGAAATTCTAATTTCGAATTTTGAATTTTCACTTACCATTGTAATGGCCAGATTGCCAGCTATAAAATAACGTTTTTTTGTTTTCATGGAATGAAAGCTCTTTTGTATTAAATTAGGAGTTTCCATTTTTTAACATAAATATATCTATAGTTAGGATACTAAGCTCACCCCTGTTGCAGTCATATTTATTATATGCTTTCATGTGATAGAATATAAGATGTTTAATCTTGCGAGAGCAAAAGCACAAAGCTTTGTTATTGCCTCAAATAAAAAAATACTTAAATTTATTTTATGATATATTATAATATCTTAAAAGCGAGCTATAAACGAACAGTTACCGTCCAGTGGCGGTGTAAAAATATTCAACGATATCATCCAGTGTTTGTCATAAAAAGCGCAGAGGGCAACAAACAAGGAGATGGGAAGCAGCATCTTATAACAACTAGGATATAAACAAAAACTGCGCCTTGCAACCCTGCGCTGATCGTGACCACTATAATATATTCTATGAAAGTACTACTAAATTATGAGGCAATACCGTGAGGACTATGTTTAGTAGTAGACTTTTGATATATATATACTATGATATATATAGCTATACGGATGGCTGGCTGTAATTAATGAATTGATTAAGAGCCATAAATAGGGCTATGCTCTGTGTTTCTCTGCATGATAAAATCCATAATGAATATAATTTTTTTATAGAATAAGGGTGACAAATGAGCACAAAGTCCACCTAATGGTCTGTGGATTTTGTAGTCATAGGCACCTACATTTATTCTCGCTTACGATCAGGTGGAACTCTTTGCCCATTTGTCACCTTTATTCTATCAAAAAATGTGTACACACGTGTCACACGCGGTAGAAGTGAAACCTGTATATCAAATATAAAATATACATAATATAAATTTCATGGCAATTGATTTATTTGATATAATAGTAATAATTTATAACTACAAGCGCAGCATGAAATATAAGATAGGAGTTTAATTTTATAGCAAAACAAAGTTACAGTCCTTATTTTTAGACACGTGAAACCTATAAAATTTAGAGTAATAAATCAGATGAGTATTTTCATTCGAATAAAATTGCTTTGAAATAGCGCCATCTACATTTTATAGGTAAAGTAATTGATTGACTCTCAAGGTATTTAGTCTATCTCACTCTCTCGCAGGCTAAATCCTATAGATGTATATGTTTGTCTCTTTTTAGGGTCGCTATTTCATCGAGTTTCAAATCGAGACGATTCTAAAGAATTTTACACTTCAACCAAAGCCCCAACTCACAAGTCATATATAAAAATGCTGCAGGTCTATAAATCTCATTTTCCTTTTCAATTTTATAGGTATATAAATGATCTAATACTGACTTTATTACCTTCATTACTGCAGACGTCAAGCCGCTCTAATTATCACGCCTGAGAAATGACGCGTCTAAAACAGCCCGTTCCCGATGTCGTAAAACAAGTTTATATACCGACGTCACTATATCTTCCTTTTATTACACATTGTGAGTTACAACTCTTCATTACACGAGGTTAGTACATATCTTTCAGCTTTCAGACATATTTTTGTGAATCTGTTTGTGTCATGTTTACGCCATGTTTCGTGCTGCTGTTATATTAGAAGTATAGTTGTAGCACAAATGGGTCGGCTGGAACGGGAAAGATCACGCTCTCACAGAATACCAGCGTAAAATAGTAGCTTAATGCTGGTGTATTTCGTATGGTGAGTGTAGAGAACCGAAGACCCTTTTTACTGGAAACGAGGCATTCCATCTTAGTCCTCACCTGTGACAACGCGTCTGCATTTTGATTCGTAATCGAGGATAGATGTAGATGTTTATGGGCCACAGCAACCACTTACCATCAGGTAGACTGTGTGCTCGTTTGTCACCCTATCCTATAATTTATAAAAAATATTTATAAGAGAAAGACGAGTTGGCCTGATCCAGAAATAATATGCTCCAGCCCGAATTCGGTCTCAACGGAGACTAGCCATCTGCGCAGGACAGGATTATAGTGCCCAAGTGTATGCGAAAACACAAATGCACTCTCTATTCCCTCACTCTCATCGTCCGATGGGAAAGTTATTCTACACGACCGAAGAGACATTAGGGGCAGGACCAAAAGCTTGACTTGCTCTTCAAGGCACGGGAGTGACACACCGCCAGCTTCCTGACTCCGGGCTGCTTTTGAGAATTTCTTGACAGAAAAATCCAATAACCACGTTAATGGCCACTAGACCGACGAGGCAGTCACTAGAGAGCGATGCCAAGACATTACTCCCGTCCTCCTCCTAGCCCGAACAGACAGACAGACTGATCTGAGACAGACAGATAAAATACAATATTTTATAAAATGACTGTCAATATTTTAATCGCTTGCAAATAACATCCTGAGTTTTGAGAATTTCTTGATAGAAAAATCTAATAACCACGTTAATGGCCACTAGACCGACGAGGCAGTCACTAGAGAGCGATGCCAAGACATTACTCCCGTCCTCCTCCTAGCCCGAACAGACAGACAGACAGATAAAATACAATATTTTATAAAATGACTGTCAATATTTTAATCGCTTGCAAATAACATCCTGAGTCTAAGAGAAGTCAGCTTTATCGATATTACACACAGACAGTTTTATTTATATGTGTAGATAATATACGAGCGCTAGTCTGACACGTTCTTTATGATGTTTAGACAGGATTTATATATTCTGTATGAAGAATGAACATAAGTTTAAGGTATTTAAAGGCCAATATTGAATGATTTGACAGTGTTTAATCACAACAAAAGAATTTAAATAAAAAAATCTCCATAAAAATGTAATTAGGCAAATTACTGGCGCCTAAAATAATTCACCAGCACGCAAATCAAGTTCTAACGTCACGATATTTACTATTTAGCTTCTTAATTGATATGATCCAACATTTGTTGAAAATATTCAATAGGTACAAATTTATTTTTGAGCGCATTTTAGGCCTTTAATTTGATTTTAACTGTACAAGTTTGTCTTAACTTTTTTATTTTTTTAAGGTATATAACTCTTGTTTCATATCATACATTTGGCCATTCAATTCTTATCATACATTATGCTAACCATTTTACAAAGACATTGTCTGAGATGCCTCCCCGATCATCCTCGATTTTCTGCTTCTGATTACCGATCGATATTAACCGTGCAGTGGCAGTGTAAGATTATCCACTACCACATTTCGCCTCGTGTATGTCGTAAGAGGCGACAGAAGGAGATAAACCAGGAGCAAGCAGCAACTAAGGTAAACATCTACCTGATGACACGATCTATAGGAAGGCCTATGTTCAGCAGTAGACTTTCCAGGCCGAAAGCCTCAACGGAGACTAGCCATTGGCACAGGACAGGATTATAATGCCCGAAATATAAAGTGTAGACTTGGGCACTATAATCTATAGCAGAATAAAAAAAATCCTGTGCGCAAGCACAGATGCACTCTCTATTCACTCACTCTCATAATCCGATGTGACGGTAACTCACACGAACGGAGAGAGATCAGGCGCATTACCAACGGCTTTACGTGCTTTCCGAGGCACGGGAGTAAGACACCGCCAACTTCCTGACTCCGAACAACTACTGAGAATTTCTTGACAGAAAAACTCAAGTTTTCTGGCCCGACCCGGGATTCGAAAAAAGAACCTCATGATCAGCAGTCGCAATACTACAACCATTAGAGCAACGAGTCAGTGTGATGAATAATGGATAAATGAAGCGATATCGCGACTTCTTCTAGTCTAGTTTATCAACGCGTAAAAATTCACTGCTAGACGCTAGGTCTCTAACGTCTCTCTAACGTACAAAGGAAGTATTTGCCTTAATCATCAGGTTTGGCAGGCGAATTGACGATCGCAGTAACAGACATCGCGCACCTTTGACGCTATTGAGATACATATATTAGCCGCAACTATCATCATCATCATCATGTCACAAGTCTACTGCTGAACATAGGCCTCCCCCAAAAAATGCCACAAATCACGGTTCTAAGCGACCTACACCCATTGACTTCCTGCATGTCTTACCAGGTCGTCACTCCATCTAGTGGAGGGTCGTCCACGCCTAACGGTATGAGGCTGCCACTCGAGAACCTTTTTTCCCCATCGGTTATAGGTTCTTCGAGCTATATGGCTGGACCATTGCCACATCACATCAGCTTAATAATCCGTTGGGCTATGTCGGTCACTCTGATTCTACTGCGGATATCCTCATTTCTAAGTTTATCACGCAGAGAAACCCCTAGCATAGCCCTCTTCTAGCACGCTGAGCAACCTTAAGCGTTCTCATACGGCCAACAGAGAAGGACCACGTCTCAGATCCATAAGACATCACTGGCAACACGCACTGGTTGTACAATTTAGTTTTCTGGTTTTGAGGTATACTTGACGAGAAGATGTGTCGTAATTTCTCCAACGCTGCCCAGCCGAGTTCAATTGAATTTATTACTCAAAGTCAAAATCAAAATGAACGTCAAAATCTACACCGTCATAATCATCATCACCAACTAACGGAAGCCACTTCAGCACTGCAATATTTGGATCTAAATTACGGTTAAATGTTATAGCTACGATTTAATGTCATCATCGATGTAATGTAATTATTGACAATTTGCTTACAACGTCGATGACATCGTAACATCATATTTATCATGCCATATAATTTTTATTGAATAACATCGATGATGTTTTCGTATTAAAACTTAAAATTTACTTAGAATATTCAATTACGCAACATTTTCTTCGGCTTAAGATTAAATTTCAGTTACATAACATAAAAGTATGATAGATCCAATATTGGATTGTATAATATAGAGCCTGGGCACCAGTGTCTTTGACGTAGAAAATTTATAAACAGAAACGTAATTCATTGTGAATGTTAGAAACGATAGACGAAGCTCTGCGGACATTTTAAGTGATGCCGGAACCTGCTCAACTTCTTGACGCACACTCATGCAGACATCTACCTTTTTCCTACAGAATGTCCAAGGAAACCTGTACCAGCGAAAAATGCCCTATAAAGTACCAACTTTTTTGTATTATTTTGAGAGCTAAGGAACCCATAAAGTTTTTGAAATTGTCAGGATTCAGTCAGAGTTAAGTAGTTTTATTTTTTGAAGTTGAAATCAAATAAAAATTCCTCTCAAATAGAAATTTCAATTTTGTGAGCTATTTTAATTTTGCCAGTCATAATACTCAAAACTCTCTAAGAACTGCTTCAAAGAAAAAGTTATAACTAAAACCGTCCAAAATGTAAATAAATACTGAAAATAAAACAAAAAAAATAATTTCTCAAAAATTACAAAAAATCATGAAACGTCCAATCAATAGTTATTGATGTCCCCAGACCACAGAACTTCGTTGGTACATGTTTCCTGGGACATCCTGTATATTTGAACACCTAAAACCATGTTGTTGGTTGCAAATGATTTTAGATGCATATGTGTACGTAAGTTTTTACAATAAGTGAAGAATGATTTGACACTTGAAATAGTTTTTGTTACTTGTACAGACATGGTTAGGGTTAAATTTATAACCTACTCGTTTATTTTAAATTGTAATAACGTTTCTTTTTTCTTTTAAAAATTGTACAATTTGGTTGAGCTCTGGACCAAAAAGTATAATTACGTTTTATTACTCTTACAGTCAACGTTCTCTAACCTCATGTATTTGTAGTGTTCCATGGGTAATAAAACAATGTTACAAAAATCAAATATAAATAAAATTATCGTAATGCAGTGATTACACCGAAACGTAACGTCACTGCAACGCATCGGTTGAATCTTCACTACGTTACGAATTGTGAGGAGAGCGTTAGTATGTTAACAACAAAAACAAATGTAATATTAAGTAATTATATTAAAAGATAAAAGATTATACATCTTAGAATAAAAGCAAATTTTTTTACTGGGTGCACATGTCAGACCGAACCACGCTCTCACTGAATACCAGCGTAAAATAGCAGCCTAATGCTGCTGTGTTTCGTACGGTGAGTGTAGAGAACCGGGGACTCTTTTTAGATGAAACGAGGCATTCCATCTTAGTCCTCACGGGTGACAACGCATCTGCATTTTGATTCGTAATCGAGGATAGATGTAGAGGTCTATGGGCCACAGCAACCACTTACCATCAGGTGTACTGTGTGCTCGTTTTCCACCCAACCATATAAAAAAGCAATAAAACAGTTTTTAATAACTGTCAATAAATTTTAATAGGATGGCGTTGCAAACACTCGTAGGCTGTGGTAAACGGAATACGTAGCAAACGCTTTTTTTTTAAACTATCACACAACGCCATCTAGTCCCAAGCTAAGCAGAGCTTGTGTTATGGGTACTAGACAACTGATAAACATACTTATATATTTTTAAATACATAAATATTATAGATAAATTACACCCAGACACAGAACAAATGATCGTGCTCATCACACAAGCATTTGTCCTGGGTGGGAATCGAACCCACGACCTACGGCTTAGCAGTCAGGGTCACTAACCACTGGACCAACAGGCCTGTCATGTCAAACGCTACTAATATATTTTTTAACATAAAGCGGGATATTGACAAAAGTGAATAGAGATATTTTTAAACAATAATAATAATCTTGATAAAACCAAAGCTATATTACAAGCTTTTCATACGTCTAAGGATTTTTATGTTATAATATCAAAGTGAAAAGTACGATAATTAACACTTACAACCGGAGCTTTTTCTTATTTTGCGTTATGTCTATGTCGCCTCCTACGACACCCGCGGGACGATGTAGCGTAAAAGAATCCATATATTATATGTGCCGTCAAATGTCAAATTACTTCAATTATCGGCGGAATGCGGAAGTGACGCGCCGCATAAAGCTCATACACCAGATCGTAAAACGTCTTTATTTACATTCTTTTGACACAATACGTTTTACTTGACCCCAGTTTTAGATATGTTTTTTTTAACTTTTATTTCTAGATTTTGAGACATGTTAAAAATAAGATGACCTTTGGTTTATGTCAACTATAATACCACGCAGAAAATAACATACAAACAAAAATAAATACGTAAACTTTAATAACTTACTTTTAACTTTATACTTAGCTTTTAAAGTCGATACTAAGATAATTGATTTAAGAATTAAGTGGATTTATTTTATTATTTTCGGTTCTTTGAAGTTTTTATAACAAGTGTCCACTTTTTTATTAAAAAAATTTAATTTGTGGACTTTTTTTGAGTGGGCTAAGTAATATCACAAGGTCAAAGATTTAGAACGTCATCTTAATAGCTTTATTTACATTAGCAACTTTACAGCATTTTTCAAACGAATTTCAGATCATTTTGAAGTGTTAAACTATTTAAAAAAAAGAAATCATTCGGTTGTCGGTTCATTGTATATTATTAAATATCCGAAGAGGTGAAGTTTTCAATTGTCAATTGACAACTTCACCTCGTCTGTCTAACAGCGTGCAAAATCTGATGGAGAGGCACGAGTGACTATCTCTGTTTGCGGTGAGGTCAGCTGCAGGTTAGAATGCAGTATGAAAGAGACAGTCGTAACGTAATCAAATCCAAAACTACAATCTGTTTATTTACTCCAATGCTGTCTCTGAGTAAAATTTGAACTCAGTGCTCGACCTGAATTTTTGTACTTAAATAACTTACCCACTATAAGTTTAACTACTACTTTTCATGATGTATTTTTTACTGTACTAAAACAACTACTCGGTGCATCATTTTATTGCTTAATAGTAGAATGTCTAAAAGAATAATGTCTCGATTGACATGGGCAAACATTTTTAATAACATGTAAAATGTTAGTATTTGAACAATCAACAGACATTAAAAATTTAACTGAACACTGAATTATAACTGTTTCGAAGATACCATATTATACTTTAATTTCAATGGCGATAATTTAGTTATTAGATATTACAAAAGTTCAATTTAACATTCATTCATTTTTAAATTAAATTAAATCTAACTTAAGGTAACCCTTTGTAACACAATATTAAAAAACACATAACAAAACATTATATAGGTCATAAAAGTACATTTATGTAAATAGGTTATCAAATATAACTAGTTTAGGATATTGTTATAGTAATGTAAGAGCATCCAGTACCCCTTATCGTCTCTTGGATGTCGTAAAACGCGATAAATGGAAACAGTAACAGGAGGTAGTTAGTAGCAACTTCCTAGTAATAACTCAAAACTACAAAAACTCCGAATAGCTTGGCAACTACGGCAAAATCCCCACCGTGAGGCAATCTCTGTTGGAAGCCTATATTCAGCAATGGACATTAAATTAATAATTAAATAATATGAATTTGTATAAATACAATTAAAATCAATATAAAAATTAATAGTTTTTATTAGGAGGAAGGGATAGATTTTTGTAATAACGTAGAAAAATAACGTAGAGCGTTATTTGAACACTACGTAGAATTCGTAGCAGAGCGCTACGAAAAATTTTCATCATGATATTTATAATAACTTAAGACGTGAACACAAAAGAAGCTTGACTTTTGTTAATAAAACAAAAATATAACGCCAGAAATATCTCAACAAAGACCTTTCCACAAGTAACAAATTGTATATTCATATTTTCTTGGACGTTGGACAACTCGGTGTATTGTCTCGGCAGTATTCAACTTGGATGACGACAGTGGCCCTCAACAGATTTTTTGCAAATGCTACGTTTTATATACAATAATTTATTTTAATAACAGATATTAACTATAATGATTTTTTTATATAAATAACAAGGGAAAAACAAGCATGCGAATCACCAATAAGTGACTACCGCTGCGCAAGAACAACTGCAGCACTAGAGGAATTGCAATACGTTGCCTACCTGACTTAGAAATTATAATCAATTTATAATCAATTTTGTAGCAATCCCAATCAAAACACTGTACTTAACTATAAGAACAACAACTAATACAATTTAAAGCCAATATCGAGGCTGTACAGCAGCATGTATGACCGATTTCAAAAAACTTTTCATTAAGGCAAGTTTTTTTTAATAGAAGAAGGTGCAAACGAGCATACGGCTCACCTGATGGAAAGTGATTACGGTTGCCCATGAACAGCTGCAACACCAAGGGGATTGCAGATGCGTTACCGGCCTTTTAAAAAGGAATAGGCTCTTTTCATGAAGGTCCCTAAGTCGAATCGGTCCGGAAAAATCTCTGGTGGTAGTTGATTCCACAAGGAAGTTATGCGAGGAAGAAAACTTCTTTTAAATCACTTATTGGTGGACCGCCAGTCATTGAGATGGTTTGGATGGTATCGCGAGTTTTGTCGCGATGTGCGATGTTGAAATTGTGCGGCTGAAATTAGTCCATAATGGTCCATAAGGTTGAAAATAGTCAATAAAATACGCAATTGGTTCGACTCACTCAAAAGAGATGCAACATCTCTTCGCAGTGCCAGTGAGTCGAACCGATCGGAAAGAGCTCGGTCGCCGACGATTCGAACTGCTCTGCGCTGGATGCGATCAAATGGATGGAGCTGGCACTGGGGAGCCCCGGCCCAGAGATGGGAACAGTATTCCATGTGCAGCCAAACCTGCGCCTTGTAAAGTTGCAGGTGGTGAGCCAGCATGAAATACTGTCCCGCTCAACTCAAGCTTTTTAAAGGCCAATTTTTAGTGACCACGAAACTGCACGGCACTCGATATGTCGACGCCGAGGATTCCGATACTGGCTCAGGCAACAAGGGGAGTGCCTTGAAACTGAGGAGATACGACGAAGGGGTTCTTTTTAGCGGTAAACGCGCAAACTTGTGTCTTTTGGGGATTGAACTGGACTAGACTTAGTCGCCCCAGTCCGAGATTTTATTCAACAAAGTCTTGAGTTCAGACTCAAGTTTATTTCGGTACTCGGCGACGTTTTCCCGAGAAATATTGGCATGGCCGGTGTATAAAGCATCACCAGTGCTTTCGTCTGCATAACAATGAATGCTACCGATTTGCAACATGTCAATGATATGCAGAAGAAACAGCGTTGGTGATAGCACGCAGCCTTGTGGAACACCAGTATTAATGGGCTTATAATCGGAGCATGCACCGTCTACTAAGACCTTGATGCTCCGATCAGCAAGAAAACTAGTGATCCAATTGCACAATTCCTCAGGAAGCCCATAGGAAGAAAGCTTCGTAAGAAGCGCTTTGTGCCAAACCCGATCGAAGGCCTTCGCTATGTGCAAAGTAACGGCCAACGCCTCCCCCTTGGACTCTACTGCCTTCGCCCATTGGCTGGTGGCATCATAGGCTAGTGATCTTCTAGGTTACCTAACTCATAGTTAGGTAACCTAGAAGATCACCAGCCGAGCAACCGCGTCGGAAACCGTACTAGCGGTCACTAATCAGCTGGTGATCCTCAAGGTACCGAATGAGCTGGCAAATGATATAAAGGTACAAGTATGATAAAAAAACTTATGTCGTACATTATTATGGGAAATTAAGTACCACACAGAGATGTTAAACATGGGTGGTGTTAACACTAGAAAAATGCATATTACATTTTCTCCGAAGTAATGAATTTGTCCGTGAAGTGGCGTAGTGACTATATATGATCCCGTGGGTGTTGCAAGAGGTGAAAATGAAACAGAATGGGCGGCAGCATCTTCCTGATAAGAACTCAAAATAATAATGAAGTGCGGTTGCCAATCCGCATGCCGAGCGTGGCAACTATGGCAAATTCCCATATATGAGGTAATCTCTTTGGGAGGCCAGTTTTAAGGACTTTTATAGGCTGTAATAGATGGACTGATGGAATTCAAGGCAAATTCTAAATTAAATAATTTACCGTGTAAAGATTTCCATGTCTCTGATGGACTGTTCCGTTAAACATTTGGCAAATTTTGTTTGTATGGCAAAAAAATTATGCCTTATGATGGTGGCCTAAGAGAATCTACCCCTAAATTTTCCCGTGGATATCATATGACGCGTCTAACTTCAAAAAGTTTTTATGGCTTCCGATAGATGGCATTGTAACATAATGCTTATTGTTTTATTTCAATAAAATGAAAAATATAGTCTGTTCGCTAAGATAGTGTCGGTACACCCAGAGGCGCACTTTTTATTTTGCTTTTATTTTATTATTTATACTGTGTTTGTAAATAAATGTTTAGTATTCTAATAATAAAATAGAATACTATTTTATTCTTATAGTCATTGTCATAATTGACGTATATAAATAATAAACACAAGTAAAGTAGCAAAGAACCTTTCACTACAGCGCTTAGTTTTAAAATGCCAAATTCTCCTGCCGTTTTACGCCACCTTTGACGTCGCGGTGACCTTTGATAAAACGCGGCCCGTGTCAAGGCGGCGCGACACAAAGGCGACCGTATCTAAGCGAACAGACTATATCCACATTATCGCGGAGCAGTATCAAAGGTGCAATGGCTGTGGTACTTCGATAGCATGTACGCCTGCCATGCGTCGCAATTATGACACTTTTTTTTAAATGAAGAAGAATTCTATAATGGATCCCATCTCATGTACATAAGACTGTTTTGTTACGCGATTTGTAGTTTTGTTTGTAAACTAATGTTAAAAAAAGCAAAAATGCTACAGCCGGAACTAGACGATACATCCCCACAATTGTTGAAATAACGAGCTTAAATATTAAAACAGTATTTGACAGCGTAAAAAAAGTTTAATGAAAAGAGAATATTTTATATTACATGTCACTTTCATAATTAAGATGCATCTAACGACACCCTCTATGTTAAAATCCATCATTCTTCAAACCGTTTAGGCTACAGAGCGTACCAAAGAAATGGACATACATAATACACACTTTCGAAAAACATTACCCATCTTCTGGGGCAGTCGGCTAAATATATATATATATATATATATATATATATATATATATATATATATATATATATATTCCCTTTTAATTTATATATATTATTGCACATCTGTTTCTTTTTATATTTAGCCGTTTCGCTGTACTGGTTTGAACCTCTGGAGGGTCTCTCCTACATAGGACAAACTAAAAGATCAATAAAAACCCGCGTTAAAGAACATATAGCTGATGTGAAGAATTGTCGCTCCGGGAAGTCTGCAGTCTGTGAACACGTACAGGATCGCCCCCGTCACTACATCAGATTTGGTAGACCGCAAATCCTCGATAAAGAACACCGATTCCTTCCAAGGATGATTCGCGAGGCTATTGAAATCAAAAAACATCCTAATTTCAATAGAGAAGATGGCTGGGTGCTACCATCTGCTTGGGATCCTATATCGCTTGACTCATAATAGGTGGGATTAAATTTTAATCTATGGTAACCGCGGTTAACTATGACATACGGACGTTGAACATCTCAGTCCCGCCCGTGACCATGAGTGCTGTAAAGCGTTCGAAACGTCGGGTATTAAAAAGTTAAATATACGCGATAAATTCCGTAAAAACTAGTATTATTTCAATGCGTAGTGTTCGCGTAAATATAAGGAATCATTACAGTGACTATATTTAAATAATAATAGGTTTTTTTAATAGAATAAAGGTAACAAACAATCCCAAATTTCACCTGATGATATGTGGTGGATGCTGTTGTCTACATCTATCCTTGAATAAGAATCCACATACAGATGTGTTATCACCCTCGAGTATTAAGATGGAGTGTCTCTTTTCCAGTTAAAATTATTTTCGGTTCTCTACACTCACCATACAAAACACAGTAGCATTAAGCTCCTATTTCATGCTAGTATTCCATGAGAGTGTGGTCTTACCCCCGGTCGAGCCTTCCCATTCGTGCTACAACTATAACATAGCTGCAACATGGCTCTATCCCGTATAAACGGTTTAAAATCTTTTACTGCATATATATTGGGGATATTTACAAATTGCTACTTTTATTTGAAAATTACATTAATTTTAAACGAAATTCCGAAAATAAATGTCCAAATTGTAGTGATTAATGAAATAAAAACTCTATTACTTATACTTATAACTTAAATATAGTATAGAAATTCAACCAGGAAAAACAGCGCCAATATATAGTGCCAAGAACGCGGTATACCGCAGGGTCTACGACTGTTTTATTATTTCAGTTTTTAATTTCTTTTATTGTTATAAATGTTGTATATTATTAGGCTATGTAAATAAATATTATAGTATTAATTAAATAAAAAACAAACACACACAAAAAGATAAGACATGATACTAAAAGCTTAAATGCCAACAACGCAAGGCTGAAAACACACTAGCAGTATCATAATAATGCACTCACGACAGGCCGCTGCGGGGGTACG
Organism: Parnassius apollo; assembly: GCA_907164705.1. Taxonomy (NCBI): domain Eukaryota; kingdom Metazoa; phylum Arthropoda; class Insecta; order Lepidoptera; family Papilionidae; genus Parnassius; species Parnassius apollo. Next base: position 3,128,258 of record CAJQZP010001459.1, on the reverse strand, counting down.
CTGTCCACGCCCATTTTCACTCGACTTTAATAATTTATTACATACTTAACAACATCTGTGTCACGAAGGCTTTAATGTTTTATTTATCTTTTGCTCTCAGCCGCGGACAAGCGGCCTCGCGTATACACCCATCCTTGGGAGAGCGCTTACTGAATGCTGAAAAGTCGTAGTGATGTGACAGCGGCTTACGAAATAGTTCTTTTTTATCAGTGATTTTTAATTAAATTGACATGACCTGCAAACTACCAGTCCACAAGGTAGACAGTCTTGTCTACCTTGAAGGCTACGGATGCAGTGTCAACTTTAGACCTGAACACAACAGTGGAGGGGAGGTACTGCTCCTGATTGCTGTTTCGTTATATTATGTAATTTAAAGCTTAAAGTTTTGAATATGCACATCATAATTATGCTTAATTATTTGCGGATCGAAAGAGTCCAAAATGAGTAAATATCACTGTAGAAGTATTTTCTATCTGTATGGAGGAATCACTTACTTTATAGGGGATTTGTGTACACATGTATGGATTCACGACATCTGCCTCGAAAGCAAAAATTATTGGTTTTGTTTTAACGTTATGCAAACGGGCTTAATCTTATGTTGCAGATTTTTTATATAATTTGTAAAAAGAAACGTATGAACAAATTTATCGTATCGATAAAAATCCACCGTTCTCGTAAAAAAGACTATACTTCACTAGCTCTGAGATGGCTTGACTTTGGCGTCGGCGCAGTAGCTTTCTCCACAGCCTCTCACACCGTCATTTGTCAAAAACGTTGCATTCTAAACTCTTTTATTACAAGTTAGGGTACTATTTCCCTATTTTAAACTTGGCCTTCCATTTTAAGTGTAGTACAAACGAGAAGAGAAGCGCGATTCTTTCAACGTAATCTACTGTTTTTTCTTATTTTGGATCATTGTAATCTTATACGAAAATAATATTTAGACAAAAATATTATTCATTTTGGTTCAGGTTCTAATCTGTTTTAGTTTCTTTCCAAACGCGCGGGTGTTTTAAAGCTTTTACTTTTTTTTTTAACACTCTGGTATTTAAATTGTGTTAGGATTTACTTTACGTTGGTTCACGACATTTGTCGAATGGCGGATTCGAATCCTCGGAAAATTCAGGGTCCGTAATCTAACATTAGGCTAGTATCATTCAAATTGTATTTAAATAAGCTCTCTCGGATTTATTGTGCAGTGCGAGTAAAGAATAATGATTATTTTCATAACAGTTCACTACTCGACATTAAGACTCCCATGATGTAGTTTGCCTTAATCGTCAATCGTCATCGTCGATTGAGGATCGCACAACCAGCCGTTTCACAAAGGGGGATGCCCACTATTCATAGACACTTCGGCCATTGGTGCCCACATATAAAAGCATATGGAAATGATAATATGCAATTAAAATAATGAAATGGTTAGGATTTTAAAAAAAGTCGGGATTTTTATGATATAAAAGTTTTTATTTTCACAAATACAGTTTTTTAACGACTACTTTTACCAATTTTATTGCTTTTAATTTCTTTAACTTTTGTTTCCCGACATTTCAGGTGCTTTATAGCACCCATGGTCACGGGGGACTGAGGTGACTGCCATCCCAATGTCAGTATTGGGACATGGAGTACCTTCAGCTTTTTATTATTATTTTTATAGTCCAATCTACGCAGATTGAACTTACTCTATCTTTAAGTCTTGCAGTGGTATGCTTGGGTTTAGTTTTAATTTTATTAATTATAGTGTCCCAAGCAGGTGGTAGTACCCAACCGCCTTCTCTATTGAAATTAGGATGTTTTTTTAATTTCAATAGCCTCACATATCATCCTTGGTAGGAATTAAGGTTCTTTCGCGAGGATTTGTGGTCTATCTAATCTGATGTATGTCTATCTGGTTGGGGTGACAACCTTGACATACGGTAGTACAGCTGACACACGCTCAACTGCGGTCGGCTTCACTCGGTCACTGTGACGTAGATGTGGGACCCGAAGCTCGATTTTGTGCAGAACCTGCTTGACGTGCTGAAGCTCCGCGGCCAGGTGCTTGCTCTCACAGATCCCATATGCTCTCTGTAACAAAGATTTGCTCACGGTAACTAACTGTGAAGGATGATGGTGAGATTCACCGCTTAAATATAAGTTTGTATGGGTCTTTTTTCTATACACAGTGTGACCTATGATGTTGTTAGGATTTTGGATAACAAAAACATCTAGGAAAGCTAAGAAATTATTTGCCTCTAATATAATATCATAATTACTGAATGGAATTTGGCACAGAGAGTGGTAACGATGGATAAAATTCATAGGAACAACATCCTGATTTAATATTTCGCGGGCCATATTCATGAGCCGCTCTAATTTGTTTCTTAGCACTTGCAATAACTCCTATATGCATTCATCACTATCTCCTGTTCCTATTTTCATCAAATATACAGCAAGTGCAAAACATCCACTATGTTTACTTGACATTTCACTATGTTTATGACATTTCGGGAAAACCGTTTGGGAACTTCAGACAGAATTTACTGTTATTGTGCTTTTGATAAGCCTAGATAATAATGTACAGTATATTCAGGCATACTGTGAATATTTTCAAAGTCTATAATATGATGATAAATATTATCTTACAATAATGTAGAAAAATCTATAATTTGTGCTACACTAAATGTTTTAATATGGTTATATATTGATTCTAAAAGTAAATACCAAGAGTTACTATTTAAATGGTAGTTACTGATTCTACATTCTGGAGGTACATAGTAATTGTATTCGTAAAAAGAGATACCCGCAATGCTGATAGAACAGTGAGTTGATTGGAATAGTTACAACCAGGAAAAAACATTGATTTTGTGTGAGTGGTGCTCTTACAAAATTAGGCAGCAGTATATTGTACGATGTATGATCTAAGCCTTGTTGTTCTAGGTTCAATATATTACTCACTTTAGATTGCAACGAGGACGGACTAGATGATTCAGATGGTTCCCGTTCTAAAGTTTAACGTGATGCTGCTTTATCAGTCCTTCGCCAGCAATCATGACACTCACGCGATGACGATGGCAACTGAAATAATATTAAATAAAAAAAATAAGACAAAGTGAACAAAATAAAATAGATTTGTTTACTTTAAACTCAAATATAGGTAAATGTTACTTAAAACTTAATGCCCTATATTTTTAATAATTAAGGACTGACTGCCTACCAGTAGTCGAAAAACAATTAAAAATCGACTTTCTCATTTCTTGGTATTTGATAAAAATTGTCCATTTTGTAACTATCTGGTGTTAGCTAGCTAATCTTATCGCCATGTTATAAATAAGCTATTATGTTTGTCAGATATAGCTTGTGCATATGTTAAAAAATAAAACAACTTCATCATTTCATTCATTCATCACTATCAAATATCAGCACTAGAATTAATAAATTAAAAATTGTTGACCACTTACTTTAACTGTTGTCACACTATAATGTGATCGACAATCTCACTCCATATGAGTTCTTGAGAATTTATTCCACAAATAACAAACAAAATAACACAATTGCGACTATTTAGTTGTGAATTCTCTAGTATCTTTTTACTTGTTGAATTGTGATTACATTTTCATTCCCAATTCGCATGACATATTTCCTAGCTGTCAGATTTGATGTTGCCACATAACTAACATAAATACAATGAAACGATATCGATTTTTATTCGATTAGTAATTTAATAAAAAAATAATATTTGAGGCGCTTTAAGTTCTACACGCTTTTTAAAATATATTTTCTTTTATTTATTTAAATTCTTTTTTCCATGTATTTTTAAGAGCAGTTAAAATGTGGAGTACCGTATTGTCATGCTCTAAACAGTTCATGGTGAATCAGCTAAAAATTCACTTGTTTAATTATCATAACATGATTCCATTTTAAATGTATTGTTAAAACAGATAACAATAACAGTTAAATTGTGCAGTAGCATTTTGTTATACTCTAAAGAATTCATAGTAAATCAGCTAGTAATTCGCTTTTTTTAATTATCATAACATCATAATATCGATTCGATTATTATTAGATTAATAATTTCATAAAAAGAGAATAATCTTGGAGGTGCTTCTGCTCGCTTTTTAAAATGTATTTTCCTTTATTTATTTAAATTCTATTTTAATTGTAGTTTATAGTATATTTTTAAGAACAGTTTGTACAGTAGCGTTTTGTTATGCTCTAAATAATTCATGGTAAATCAGCTAGAAATTCACTTGTTTAATTATCATAAAATGATTTCATTTTAAATGTATTGTTAAGAACAGATAAGAAAAACAGTTATGTTGTGCAGAAGCGTTGTGTTATACTGCATAGAATTCATTGTAAATCAGCTAGTAAATCGCTTATTTAATTATCATAACTACAGATGTGAAGGCGGTTGTTAACGTTTTCAACCAAGCCGATAACAACGGTTGTTTTTGGCTTGAAATTGATAAAAATATGTTTTGTGCAATAATGTGTTTCTCTTTCGTAATGAATAAACCACAGAAAGCCCTATAATGTAGATTAGTCCTTTTTTTGAGCTACAAGTAGCTTATTTTCAAGAACCGCAATTACAATTTTGTCCTTTATACAAACACTAGGAAAAACAAAGTAACTTTTTGCTGGCGATAATGATAGTGGTATTTTAACTCGATGTAGAATCTATGCTTGTTACTACGGAACTCTTCATTGGCTTGCGAGGCCGATTCACATTGTGCCACTTTTTCCAACTTTTAGTTATATTTTATAATTATTTTTTCATTTAAGTGGAGCTCTCTTATTTTAGATTTATTACCTATATCTATAACAATCAACCTGAGTAGGTAAAGTGTGTAAATACGATTGTTAAATTGTAAAAATAATAATAGGATTTGATCATCTTAGGTAGGTATTTACTTTTATTTATTTAGAAAGTATTAATATAACAAATAATTATTTTAATAATATAATTTTATCACACAACTAACGCCCTCATTAGCAATGTAATGGTGAAAGAATTTTCAAAATCGGTCAAGTATTTTTCGAGATTAGCTAATAAAAACATATTCAGAGAAAGTAGCGCCCTCTATAATAAAATGCATCCTACATTAGATATCTATAATTATACATAACATTATAGCGGTGAAAGTATTTTACGAGTTTAGCTAAATAAATATATTCGTTGAAAGTAGCGTCCTCTATCATAAAATGCATCGTACGTTTCACAGTCATAATAGAATTGTAATGATGAAAGAATTTTTTTAAATCGGTCAAGTAGTTTTTAAGCACCATTGCAAAAAGCGATTCAGCTTAGCCATCCGCACACACAGTAAAAACATAACCATCCTTTTTCGTCTGTAGTCGGATAAACAACTGGTTGACTACGGTTGCGTATCGGCTGCTTTGGATAAATATCCGTTGTCAACGATTGCTTTACACCTATATATATCATAACATCATAATAATTATCGAAAAGTTATATTAGCATTGTAATAATGACACCATAAATAATCGATTAAAAAAAGGGAATCGATTTTAATGAGATTTGTGACTGGCAACATTTTTTATTCTATCTACAAACTATTTAATTACGCATTTACCTAATTTTATTTTTATCATTTCAGTACCTTTTTTTGTGCAAAAATGTACCCATCTTTTTAGGATAAATAGATACCGCGATTAATAACCATAAATAAAGATATATTTTTTAACAAATGCGTATTGTTGGGCGTTCCATGGCCGAAAATGGGCATCCCCCTTTGACACCGCCGCCCGCTGGCTTTTCCGAGACTAAATGGGGTGCTGAATTCTTTACACCGCTACCACAGGGCTGGTCCCGATTTAATATTCACTTTGTTTCTCTTTGTACTTGCTTTTACATACCTTGTCTTTTCTAGAAGTATCTAATATTTCACATCATAAGTTTAAATATCTAAATGAATTCTTCGATTTTCAGTCACATTTTACCACATTGTCATATTCCTTGATGGCGATCTCCTTAGAAAACTTTAAGAAAAGTAGGGGTTTTATAATTCACTGTAGATTTTTAACCGTGATAACTTCATCCATTTTGAACCGATTTTGATTCAGCTACTTATATTTCTATTTCTATTTCTAGACGACAATGAGAATTTTATTTTCTTAAATCCACTTAAAAGGGGGAAGAAATGAGTGTAGAGGGAATAAAGCCTCGACAAAAAAACTTGAAATTATTATTTTTTCAGTTGGCTTTTAATAGTTATTTTTATAAAATAGAAATACCCCACGTTTATAACTTGCAACCTTCGCGCAATAATTTCAAGGGTGGTACCGGGGTGACAGTATTCTCTCGCGCTACGAATAAAACTGATAGCTCATACGATCCTACAACCGCTGATACGTCAACGAGCTTTCACTAATTTTGGCATCGCGACACTAAAGTGAAGGTGCAGTTTATAAATGAGTAATACCTGTTTAGTTACTATAGTTAAAAATAGACTTTTAAATAAAGGTAACAGGCGACTTTAAATAACTAAATATAATAAAATAACTTCCGCACAATTGCTTCAGAAGTCGGGAGTAAGACATAGTGAATAGAAGTATTAAAGCATTTACTTCTGAAGCTATTATCCGAAAATTATTTTATTTTCGTTTTAGTTCTTTTTTGACCCTTTTAAGAGGACTACGGAATATCGTCGTCTCGAACTTCGTCTAAATAGTTGAATTAAAAAATACTTGATCCTCTATTTTTCTACCCCAGAATGTATATTTACCCTCCTACTCATCACCAAGGATTGGTAATCGTCCACCATGTCGATAACCACGCCACCATCGATTAATTGAGTGAAAAGAAATGGGACTTGACGAAACGATACTGCGCAATTGGCTTGGATACAATGGGAAGAACCCTTCCCGCATATAGTTAATCATGTATACAGGCTAACTAGCGAGCGAGATTTAAAAAAAAAGTAATGGTGAAAAAGGTTCACACTGTACATCTGACAGAGGATAGATAGATATATCCCCAATTAAGAATACAAATGCAGTTGCGTTGTCACCCATGAGGACTAAGATGGAATACTTCATTACGAGTACAATGGGTTTCCGGTTCTCTTCTCGCACCATAATAAACACAGCAGCTTGATGCTGCTATTTTACGCTGATATTCTGTGCGTGTGTACGGTCCCTTTGCAGATGGTGTTGTAATCGAGGACAGACTAATTATAAGTAAAAATAACTTTACTTTGTACTTAGTATAATAGTTTATCTAAAAGTAAAAAAATAGCCTTAAAATGTCCACTTTTGGCAAGCCTCTTCCACCATAAAGCTACAGCGTTATTTTATAATACTGTCACATTTCTAATATTATAAGAAGACATAATTTAAGAATTTTTTTAAAAAAGTGAGAGCAGTTACGAGATACAATAAGAATGGCCACCGATTTCACCGAATTGTGCTAAAAAGTCAAATCATTTGTGTTTGTTTAAGGTAAAAATAAAAATGCCAGCGCCAGGTCCTTAGAAATCTGCCAGCTTATAAAAGACACTCTGTTAGACAAGTGTTGACATGTCAAACAACATTCAGATTTTTCTTTTTCCATTTAAGGAATTCCGAAATTATATTATATTACATTATTTAGATATGTTTGAGGTCAGTGATACCTACACCTTTTTTACATATTAGGTACAGCCAAATATCAGTTTGTGCACTGCTGTATATAGGTCTAAAGTATATAGAGTCAGTATGATTACAGGATGTGAAGCAATCCATCTTAATACTCAGATGTGGATAACGCGACTGTAGGATTTTCTATTCGAAGTTTTCACTCACAGTCACATGATGGCAATCATGTGCCTATGAGTTCGTTTCTCATTTTAATTTTACAAACAAAATAATAAAATTGCGTGCGACATAGTGTATCTTCCTTATTTTTCATCATTATGTATATACACTTTTTTACTTTTACGAAGTTTATTTGCCTGTTATTGGTGTATAGGTGCTGCCCCTATTAACATAGTTTAGTCCAATTTTGAATTACCACGTGATCTTTGGAGAAGAAAACCATGATGAGGAACTTACAGGTCCCATGTTTATTTGAACCTTATACTTAAAAACAATATGTCAACTGTGTTGTTTGCCATATTTTAAAAGGCGACTAATAGGATACAATATATCATATTATGTAGAGGATGAGCTACCCTTTAATCACCTCTCGCACAATGTTCGTTCTAAACCTATATTTTTGGCTAAACGTGGTCCTAGTGATTCACTGCTTGCTGCTCTATGGACTCTACCTACCCCCTAGAAGATTACAGGCGTAACGCTATTAAAGATGACGACTACAAAACCTACATCTTGGTAATGTATGTCTTATAAGCTTCATCATCAAACTCAAAATGAGAGAGTGTTTGCAACACAATGGGAAGCTTATAAACGATTTTTCAATTTTAAAATCATATTCAATGATACTATTACATTTATGAATAAATATACTCTTGAAACACGTGCCGTATCTGTGAGCGAAAGGGACTGAGCGTCGATTCTACGAGACCTTCGTAGCTTTTTAGTAAAACATCACGTTCCACTTTTAGCGGAGCTGTTTTTAACAACCAATGAAACATTTAAAACACAAACGAATACACTGACACAAACGTTTGAAAATTACATTGTATATAAACAAAAGGAAACCTTATGTATTCTTAAGGTCCCCACCGTAACCTTAGAAAATATCAAACTTCTTGTGACGTTTATTTTTTAACGAAATAAAACTTTATTATTTAAAACTAATTTATATAATATTATTTAAAACTTTATTATTTTTAAACATTATTAATTAGTAGCACCCCACTACTGAACATAGGTTCTTTCAATAAAGTCAGTATTCTCAATAACCATTACGGTTAATAAATAGTATCAGACACATCACCTTGAACGCTGTTTCCTGTGATCGGTATAAGCAATTTATATGTAGTATATTCGAGGCAGTTATCGTAAGTAATTTATATAGTACCTTCTTGAGGAGACCATTATCATTTTGACTCATTTAAACAGCTACATGTAATAAATATTATTACATGTAGCTGTTCACATTATCACTATCATTATAATAAATAACCTTAGTTAAATAACATTATAATAAATAAATGACGTATTGAAGTTGTGTAATTACACCTTGTAATTACACAACTTCAATACGTCATGGCTGTGACATAATGAATTTGTAAGGATTCCAATTAACTAGAAATTGTTATTAAAGTCAAGCCATGAACACGAGCATTATGTTGAAGATAGTTTTTAATTTATTAATTTAAAATGTATCTGTAACCAAAGCATAATGCAAAAGAAGCATAAAAATAGGAAGAAATGAGAAGACACTTGTGGCTGCTCAGGATAAGGATAAGCATTATAGAACAATCATCATACCTCAGCGACTTAGCACTCGCTGTAAATTTAACACACATCACCATCATCATTACAGCCCTTCGAAAGCCCACTGTTGAACAAAGGCTTTCCCCGAAGAATAACGTCCCTATCGACTTCCTGCATATCTTTGATTTCGTCATATGCGTAGATTCGACCATATCGTCGATTTATTTGTTTAAAATGCATTGCAGAAAAATGTACAAGGACGGATTTAACGTCTCAAAGCGTTCTCTACCAATCAATCTATAAGTAAGCTTGTGAGAGGTAACTCTACGCTTCGCTTACCAACACAAGGTTGCCACTCGAGAACTTTTCTTCCCCATCAGCAAATATCACAGTATACGACAAGCCAATATGAATCACCGCCGGTACAAATACAATACATTACAATAATTTTATTTCGGACATTAAGCCCATAATTAATAACATTGGCATATAGCAATATATAACTTAACCTAAAAATATATATAAAATACTTACAAATAAAATTGTTAATTTTTTTTAATAGTATATGTGTGGCAAACAAACACACAGCCCGATGCTGTGGCTCACAAACACCTACATCTAGCCTCAGATAACTGTGGACTAAGATAAGATGCCACATTTTTCAATGAAAAAGTCGACGATACTCCATACTCATCATACGAAACAGCAGCATAAAGCTACTATTTTACGTTACTGTGAGAGTCTATCTGCAACCTGGCTCAACCGCGTACAGGTATATATATCACTTATTCACGACAGTGAAGGAAATTATAATGAGAAAACCAGTATGCCTAAGGAATATTGAATTTTGAAGAAATGTGAAGTCTGCCAACACGCACTGGAGCAATGCGGCGGACTTATCGATCCATAACGGCAGATATTAGACCTTAACCAACTTTACATGTTGATTAACTACTACTGACTACCACCTGCTTGAGATCCTATAATCAATAAAATTAAAACTAAAACCAAGCATACCACTGCAAGACCTCAGGACATAGTCAGTTCATTTTGCATAGATCGGACCATAAACAATAATTAAAAAAGCTGAAGGTACTCCGGGTTTAACAATGACATCGGGACGTCAGTCATCTCAGTCCCCCGTGACCATGGGTGCTGGAAAGCGCCCGAAACGTCGGGAATTAAAAATAATAGTAAAATAAACGCGATAAAATCCGTAAAAGTAGTTTTAATCAATGTGTAGTGTTCGCGTAAATATAAGAAATCATTACAACTTTACATGTATAATAAACTTTAAGTTTAGTTACTTTATTTTTACACGTAATAATATCAACTTCTCATATCACTTAATATATCATACTAATCGTGCAACGCTAAACACGCATCGCTAGTCTAATGGTTAAGGACGATCTGGAACTTAAAAAGTCTTGTATTCGAATCTGTTATTCGACTACCGTAAACAACTACTCCTGGCCCAAGCCACATAAGGTTAATATTAGTAATTTTAACAATGAGTAATGTTAAAAATGAAGCGAATTTTAATTAAAATTTAATGTATTTTTTTCGATTCCGGGATATAAGTCTTTAAATGGCGCTTTGGCACCTTTTAGATGCGATATAAAATAAAACTTTAGAAAATTTAAGTATCGTTCAACGTCAACTATTTTGATACGGAATTGTTATTTCATAACTTACTTTTTGAATAACAATTATTAACTACCAGACCATCACATTATCAAGTCGCTAGTGTGCAGGTGGAAGTCTTGCGCCACTAAAAAACAAAAAAGTACGTAAATGAAGTACGGTATCACTAAAGATACAAACTAGAAAAGATCTTAATGGGGTATTATAAATGTCACTAAATTACTGTTGCATGAATAAGTCAACTAGCGCCATCTAGTGTCAGGAACGAGAGCGAGGGGAGCATTGAGAAAATGACATCACAAATCACTCAACTGACAGCGCCGAGTCGAAGCTCGAACGCTCGGTACCTTCCGCGTGTTTACTTGAACATTCTGGATATTTCTTTGCTAATTTAAATATATAGGCGCTGCAAGATGCGATGGGAGTAGTGTTGATTTGGCGAAACAAGCGAAGCTTCGGAGCGGAATAAAAGCGAATAAGTGTGTTTAATTATTAGTGTTTTTAACTTTAATTTGTGTAAAGTAAATTAAAGTGTTAATTTAGGTAATTTTATCGGCAATTTTTATTGTCACGAACCGCAAGCTCGTAACAATTGGTGTCAGAAGTGGGATTAAATCATGCCGATTTTACCTAAGGAGGAAACGGAGGGTGTCCGTACCCGAAGTCAACGCCAGCAGGAGACGGACCAAAGAAGATTTGGTGGTGCAACGCCGCAGACGTCGGAGGGCCAGCCACCGGCTGAAGGCCCGTCGGTAGCTCCTACATCTGCAGCACCTGACTTAGGTGCTCTGATGGTGATGCTGCAGGAGCAGGCTCGCCGACAGGAGGAGCAGGCTCGCCGACAGGAGGAGCAGGCTCGCCGACAGGAGGAACAGGTCCGTCAGTTGAAAGAGCAGCTGCAGAGCGGACAGGAGGGACAGGCCCGCCGATTGGAAGAGCAGCTGCGGGGCGGACAGGAGGAACAGGCCCGCCGACAGGAGGAACAGGCCCGTCGTTTAGAAGAGCAACTCCAACGCGATAAGGAAGAGCAGATGCTCCTCATGAAGGACCTTCACGCTATCTTCGGAAAAGAGATACGGGAGGTGAAGGATAAGGTTGCTCAACATGACAACCGCCTGTCGGAGGCCGAAACCCGAACCGACCAAGTAAACAATCGGGTTGACAACGTGATGGCTGACGTGAAGAAAACGCTAAACGACCTCAAACTTGCGGATGGAACTACAGCTCCCGTAGTAGCTGCAGCACCTTCGCTACGTGGATTCAAAGTGCCGCCGTTCGACGGGACCTCTTCCTGGTCGGCCTACAAAATCCAGTTCGAGGCCGTCATGGAGGCGAACGGCTGGAATAAAAGCCAAGCCATGACTGTACTCACCCTAGGCATGCGCGACCAAGCCTTAACTGTGTTGGAAGCTCTCGGTAAGAAAGTGACCTATGAGCAGCTTCTTGAGGCCTTGGAAGCGAGATATGGCGACGCTCATCTGGAACACGTCTTTCGCGCGCAGCTTAAAGATCGCGTGCAGCGCAGCAACGAGAACCTGCAGCAGTGGGCCCTTGAGGTGGAGAAGATGGTTCGAAAAGCATACCAGTCTGTACCTGCGCTCATTGAAGGGAACCTGGTTCAGACATTCATCGACGGCATCCGCGACCTTGAAGTCAGAGCTGCTGTGAGACTCGGGCATCACGACACGCTTAAGAACGCCTTGGCCCATGCACTGGAGGTGGAAGCCGTGCGGCAGGATCATCGTTCCCATCGCATCAGGGAGATTGCAGCAGCTACAGTTCGCGAACGCAACAGAGGATACAGCCCTAGGTGCTATGGCTGTGGGGAAAAGGGCCATCTTCGATCCAGCTGCCCTAAGCGAACCCTAGAAAGGGAAGGTGAACGATCTCAGGAGGGTAGTGCGGCCAACAGCACCGCCCAGCAGCAGCAGGGAAACGAGTAAAAGCCAGAACTGCGGGGCGGGTGCTGGCTGATGTTAAAAGAGCCCCAAGGATCTCGATCTCACAAACCCATGATGGGAACAGTCTAATCATCAAGGGCGAGGTCAACGGAATGCCGTGTAAACTGACCATAGACACTGGAGCCTCTCGTACGGTTGTTAGTTCCCAACTTATAAGCCAGTTCCTTGGGGACTCCGCATACAACCGAGAACGCATTAATTTGGTAACAGCCACCGGTCAGCGTATACCCGTCCGTGGAGAGAAGGAGATGGTGTTAAAGCTAGGCAACGTGATCTACCTGCATAATGTCATCGTGGCTGATATAATGGACGACTGCATCCTAGGCTTAGACTTTATGAGGAATAATTGTTGCGAGATCGACGTTAACCAAGGTGTTTTGAAATGTGGACAGGAGGAACTTTTTATGGAAGGTGCGTTACCAGGGAACGTGTACAGCATCAAGAAGATTGTTCTTCCGCCGAGATCGGAAACGATTGTTCCGGTTAGTCTTCCTCGAAACGCTGGGCAAACTCACCGTTGTGTACTTGTGGAAAGGGTAAACAATGACCTTCCATGGAAAGTAGCTCGAACCTTGGTCAGGACCACTGACAGCTCAGGAGTACGTGTGCTGAACCTTTGCGACCGGGAACAGATTATAGAAAAAGGCACACTGGTTGGTACTTGTGAGGAAGTGGATTGGTTACGTCAGTGCCAATCTATATCGAGTGGGACCCCCAGCAAGGATTCAGAAACGAGAGTGACCACACTTTTGGAAGACTGTCGCAGTGTTCTGTCGCCGAACGAATTGGTCAAGGCGAAGAAGTTGTTACTCAAGTACGCCGATGTATTCTCATCAAACGATGCTGACATAGGAAAGACTGGCTTAGTTCAACACAAAATAAACACAGGAGAGGAATTGCCTATCCGTCAGCGGCCAAGAAGATTGCCGGTAGCACGTGAAAAGGAAGTGGAAACCATGATTGAAGGAATGGTAAAGGATGGTGTTATTGAACCTTCCTCTAGTCCATGGTGTTCACCAGTGGTGCTGGTGAAAAAGAAGGATGGCAGCATGCGGTTCTGTGTTGATTACCGCCGTCTGAATGACGTTACAAAGAAGGACAGCTATCCCTTGCCAAGAATTGATGACACGCTGGACATGCTTACAGGAGTAAAATGGTTTAGCACGCTGGATCTAAAAAGTGGCTACTGGCAAGTTGAAATTGACCCTAAGGACAAGGAGAAAACTGCGTTCTCGACGGGAAAGGGCCTGTGGCAATTCAAAGTAATGCCGTTTGGGTTGTGCAATGCTCCAGCAACGTTTGAAAGGCTGATGGAACTTGTACTTACCGGGCTAATTGGCGATGCCTGTCTGGTCTACTTGGATGACATCATCATCGTGGGCCGTACGTTTGAGGAACACCTTCAAAACCTGGAACGCGTGCTCATGAAGATTCAGAGTGCCAACCTCAAGTTGAGCCCGAAGAAATGTTCACTATTCCAACGGCAAGTTAACTTTTTGGGGTTTGTAGTATCGGAAGAAGGTATCCGCACAGATCCAGAGAAAATCGCCGCTGTCAAGGATTGGCCGGTTCCAAAAGACAAGACGCAGGTTAGAGCATTTTTGGGTTTGTGCTCCTATTACCGGCGATTCGTGAAGAACTTTGCAGATATAGCTAAACCTCTGCACAAGCTAACCGAGGAGAAGCGACATTTCTGCTGGGATGAAAGTTGCAATATCGCATTCCAGGAGCTCAAGGACCGTCTGTGCAAAACACCTATTTTGGGATACCCTGATGCAAGCAAAAAATTTATAGTTGACACAGACGCAAGTGATATAGGACTTGGCGGTGTGTTGTCTCAACGTAATGGTGACCAAGAGGTCGTGATAGCGTACTTCAGCAAGTCGTTGTCAAAACCGGAAAGGAACTACTGTGTCACAAGACGCGAATTGCTAGCTGTGGTAAAGTCGTTGCAGCATTTTAGCAAATATCTTCTGGGGCGAAAATTTCACTTACGAACTGACCATGCTGCACTAAAATGGCTATTGCAGTTTAAAAATCCAGAAGGACAAGTTGCGAGGTGGATTGAACTACTGCAGGAATACGACTTTGAGATTGAACATCGTAACGGGAAATCTCATGGCAACGCAGATGCATTGTCAAGAAGACCTTGTCCTGAAGATTGCAAACATTGTACTAGGCAAGAGAGTAAGGAAGTGGTATCCGTGAGGATGCTCAGGGCAGACCACCTCAGCAACGAGTGGAAGGACAGCTTACAACGTGCACAGCAGGAAGATCCGGACATCAAGCCGATCCTGGAATGGATGAAGGTCAGTGCTCCCAAGCCCAAGTGGAGCGACGTCTCAGCGATGAGTTCGACCACTAAAAGCTACTGGGCCCAGTGGGACAGCTTGCTGCTTCAGGATGGAGTTCTGTGCCGTAAATGGGAAAATGTTCGGGGAGACAGCTGTCATTTACAAATGGTTGTCCCTAAAGCTAAAGTACCGGATGTTCTACAGCTGTACCATAATGATTATTCAGGAGGCCATCTGGGAGTTAAGCGAACTCTACTGAAGATCCGAGAACGGTTTTACTGGGTCCACTGTCGAAACGATGTCGAGGACTGGTGTCGCAAATGTACAAATTGTGCGGCTGTAAAGGGACCTCAGACTCGTAGTAGAGGTGCATTGAAGTTGTACAATGTGGGCGCACCATGGGAGAGAATAGCCATTGACGTGGCGGGGCCGTTTCCGGAGAGTGAAAGCGGTAACAAGTATTTCATGGTTGTGATGGATTACTTCACTAAGTGGCCAGAAGTCTTCGCCATTCCAAATCAAGAAGCTTCAACAGTTGCAGATAAATTAGTTCATGAAGTCTTCTGTCGTTTTGGAGTACCTTTAGAGATTCACAGCGATCAAGGAAGGAATTTTGAGTCTCAAATATTCCAGGAAACTTGCCGAGTTATGGGTACTCATAAAACAAGAACGACTTCTTATCACCCGCAATCTGATGGAATGGTGGAACGATTTAACCAGACATTGGAGAGGTACCTAGCAAAAGTTGTAGACAATCGGCAACGAGATTGGGACAAGCACATACAACCGTTTTTGTTGTCATATCGAAGTTCTGTTCACGAAAGTACAGCAGTGACACCAGCTTTCGCAAACTTTGGAAGAGAATTACGGCTGCCTGCAGACCTGATCACCGGGATACCACCCGATGCTCCACGCAGTATAACCGATTATGCAAATGACTTGCGGAAAAAAATGAATGACGTTTATGAGCACGTCAGACAATCGGGCCAGCAAATGTCTGAAAAGATGAAAACCCGGTATGACCGCAAAATGAACAACAAAGGGTTCGACGAAGGTTCACTTGTGTGGTTGCACAATCCAGTCCGCAGCAAAGGGAAATCTCCTAAGCTTCAAGCTAAATGGGACGGCCCGTACCGGATTGTAACCAGGATCAACGATGTGACCTACCGGATACAGAAAGGCGCAAGAGGGACTCCTAAGATCGTCCATGTGGATCGCTTGGCGCGTTATTATGGGACCGATAATGCTCGGGACGAGCATGTCTTAGGAGGGGGCAGTGTTGCATGAATAAGTCAACTAGCGCCATCTAGTGTCAGGAGCGAGAGCGAGGGGAGCATTGAGAGGATGACATCACAAATCACTCAACTGACAGCGCCTAGTCGAAGCTCGAACGCTCGGTACCTTCCGCGTGTTTACTTGAACATTCTGGATATTTCTTTGCTAATTTAAATATATAGGCGCTGCAAGATGCGATGGGAGTAGTGTTGATTTGGCGAAACAAGCGAAGCTTCGGAGCGGAATAAAAGTGAATAAGTGTGTTTAATTATTAGTGTTTTTAACTTTAATTTGTGTAAAGTAAATTAAAGTGTTAATTTAGGTAATTTTATCGGCAATTTTTATTGTCACGAACCGCAAGCTCGTAACATTACCAATGCTACCTGACATTACAGGGCGATTACAATATCCTCTAGTAGTTTTTCATAATCTCAGTGAAAAAAGACTCTGGACTACCTCTCGGTGTTCTGTCCTGTAAGGATACATTTCGAAGAGTTTGAATGACTTTAAACTACATTTTTCCCTTTCATCATTCTGACAACCAAACACTCAGCCAGTCTCCCTTTGTTATCGACACACCACGTATTCAAACCGAACGGTTTGCTCCGTAGTACGTAATGCACACAGCAAACGGAGGAGTAGTATTTGTCAGCATCTGTCTGCCCATCCGTTTACAATGTCTTCATGACAGGAGTGAATAGGCGTTTGCTAAGCTTTTATCACCAATTGGAATAGTAGCACTGGCTTAAGATACTTAAAAATAACATTAGGAACAATTTTAACTAAAAATATATTATATTTAGGAGTCTTTTTAAAACCTTTATATATTAGCTTTTTTAAATAAAACTGTAAATAAGCGTTAAGTATTCTTAGAAAAAATATATTGTACCATTCAATTTAACTCTAATATCTGATTTCAGATTAGCTGCGAGCCACTGACTCTTCATTTTACAATTCCCACAGGAGTCACAGTAATAACTAAGAAAGTTTATACTCACTTGCCATTTATTACAATTATAATACCTTTCAACTAGGTTCGAAATCTATCCGATGCATTTATTGCATTACACAACAAAGCAATATAAATTTATAATATTTTTATTAAAGATTATTGATTTTCCTAAGATCGTTGATCAAACATTGAATTGAAACAAAATGTGAGTAATGTTCCCGTTCTGTTGTTGTTGTTGTTGTTCTTGTATTTATTGAATAGTTTGTTTCATATCATCATCATTATTACAGTCCATCCCACGTCCACTGCTGAGCATAGACCTCTTCCAAGGAACACAAAGCATGGTCCTGAACCACCTCTACTTAACAGTTCGTCACTCCATTTAGTGGTGGGCACCCTACATTTCACTTACTGGTATTGGACCGCCACTTAAAACTATAATAACCAGACAGCCCACTATCTTACTGATCCGTTACTTCGTATACTTGACGATAATAAGAGTCGTCATTATTATATAATTACAGGTTGATAGGCTTCTCTCAAAAAACGTTGTTATTATGAATGTGTGGTTACTATTGATTTTATCTAGGTGGTAATTAGTCGAAATTATATTAACTGAATTTAATTTGTTAAATTCCGTTTCTGTATGAATATAATGATACATCACAAGTCTTTCTTTTGTTCAGTATCTCATTACAGAGAAGTAGATATAAAAAGAGGTAGAGAGAGGCGTAAACATTTACAAGGAACATTATGTATTTAATAAGCACTTGGTAACCATGGACTGTCGGTTCTTAGAGCTATATGATCCGCCCATTTTCTCTTGAGCTTATTTATCTTTTGTGCTATGTCATTTAGTCTGATTTTACTGTGAATATCAATATCAACACTTTCATGCAGAGAAACACCAAGCAGAGCCCACTCCATAGCTCGCACGTTGTGTTTTACATGAGGCGCTGAGGGTCAACCTATCAAAATTACTCAACAGCTGACAGACGCAGAGTCTATTCTGAAATTAGTGCCATATTTTCAACTTTTGAGGTTAGTTTTACCAATTCTTAGCTGCCTGAAAGCCTGAGTGTTCAGAAGGCTGTGCGAAGTAACAGCGCGTGCGTCATTCAGTATAAAACCGGACGCCACTCAAAACACAAGTGTATGTTTGTCATGAACTCAGAACACGCCCAGCTACATACTCGGTCTTACCGGTACCTTACCTACATACCTTAGTGGTAGCCGAAAAAAAAATGCAACTCGAGCTGCTACGCTTCCCTGCTACGCCGTTTGCTACGTTGCTTTACTACGCCGCTTTACCACAACTCTTTACTACGCACATCGCTTTGCTACGCCGCTGTGCTAAGTCGCTCTGCTATGCTGCTCTGCTACGCTACGTGAATAGAATAGAATATTTTTTTATTCGATATAGATCACGTGATATATGTTATTCCTATTTCCCCCCCCCCCCACCGTGGGTTTTCGCTGCCTGGGGGTTCTTTAGTGTTTTTTTTTCCTCCAAATTATTTCAGGTTTTTCTTTAACTCCCCTCTTCTCCTTTCCAAGTTAAAAAAAACTTACCTCCGTTGCCGGAATAAAATAACAGGTGTAAAAATAGGTTATTTAAAGGCTTGCAATTCAAATTAGCGGGAAGTTGCTGGGATGGCCTGTAATGGTCAACCGTATTTTTATAGAATAATGCAGATAAACAAGTACACAGTATACCTGATGGTAAGTAGATGCTTAGACAACTACATCTATCCTTGATTAATCTTCGAAAATATAGATGCCTTGTCCCCCCTGAGGACTAAGATAGAATGCTTCGTTACCAGTAAAAAGAGCCCCCGGTTTCCTACACTCACCATATTAAACAGAGCAGCCTTAGGCTATTTTACATTGGTACTCTGTGAGAGCGTAATCCTTCCCTGGTCGAGTTGACCCATCCTTCCAACAACCATAGTGTAATTGCAGCGTGGCTCTATTACGTATATCGTATCGTCGCAGAACTTTTGTAAACTGGAGAACTAGGCTCGTGGCTCGCCAGTAGAAAATTTAGTACGTCGCTTTAACAAACTCTAAAAAATGATTTTGACTCGCCAGTGTATAGTGGAATAATCTTTAAGCAAGTTTATGACTCAGGGACTTTTGGATAGGGCCTCAGTGGAAAGCGTGAAGGATACATACTCGTCATCAAACTGGAAACACGTGTCGTATTGTGGACAGTGGTGTGCCTTTCGTAGTGTACTTGGGAGTAGTGCAGTTGGCATTAGTGGCGACGGCGAAAATACATGCATTTTTGCACCGGAAGGTGTTCTTTAAACTCTTTAAGACTTTAATTTTTATTTTATTTGAGCGGATCATAACTAACTATTTTTTAAAAATCATAACTAATTTACAACTAATTTGCGCCATCTAAATCCTTGGGTGGCGTATAGGAATAATAGGTGGTGGGACTCTTTTTTTGGTGAGGATTCCATCTGGATAGCAATTACTAATTTCTGCCAAGTAATAGTGCGTACATTGCTATGTTCAGGTCAAAACAGACTATATACAGGCTGTAAAGCGTTCCATCGTAGTGCTCACGGGCGACAATGCATCTTAAGCCTTCTTTGTATTAAGTTGGCTCCAAGTGTCCAAGTATTGCAGTAGCCACTTACCATGAGAGGGTGCGTATGAGGTGAATAAAAATAACGGAAAAATTTGTTTCGCTGTCCACTTTCCGATATTTTTAATTGTATTGAATGAAATGTGAAACTTATCGTGCATTAGACGGCTGCTCGGGCATGGCTATTTATAGCGACAAATAAGACAGTGGTTTAAGTTGTCATGGTTTTCCATTTTTTATGTTTGCCTTACAACTGGTATATATTAAAGATAGAGGCAAGCAAAGAAGGTGCAATTATTGGATTTCGCTCCATCCTAAAACTTGCTTTGGGCTAGCACGGCATCTCGCTTACGTCTGAGAAAAATACTCAGACCGATGACAAGGAGCAACATCAAAGAGACGATTAGGGTCGGGATAATGAGAGAGACCAAATTCCAGTAGTGGACTTTTGAAAAAGAACTTCTTCAGTACATCAAAGGCTTGGTTCAAATATTGTTCATATTGATGATAAAATTGTAGAAACAAATTTATAAATACAAATATATTTCGAGTCATGACTACTTCACTCAAAATTTAAACAAGCAAAACAAGTACTGTATTTAAATACACTCAAATATCAATGATATCTAACAGGCGAGATTGAACAATGTCCTAAGTACTGAAAATCTATTGCGTCCATTAACTTGCCCGTCTTTCTAGCGTATTCCCGTGGGCACAGTTACATAAAAAATCATCGCCGCGGGACCGATGTGGGTTAGTTATGTCTACAGCCCTAAATACGTTTCTCCTTCACCTTTTCTTTATCTCCATACTTTTTTTTTCTAATATACCACAATTTTTTATAGAATAACGGTGACAAACGAGTACACAGTCTACCTGATGGTAAGTGGATGGTGTGGCTCATAGACACCGATTAAGAATTAAAATGCAGATGCGACACCACCCCTGAAGAAAAAGAAGGAATGCCTTATTTCCAGTAAAAAGGGGCTTCGGCTCTTTACACTCAACATGCGAAACACAAGAGCATTGAGCTGCTCTTGTGTTTTTTGCTGATATTCTGTGAGAGCCTGTTTGTTTCGCGGTAGTGTCGTTCGCTTGGCAGGTAGATTGACAATAGCAGTACCAGATGTTTTGTCCATTAACGTTACCTTACGATGCCGTTCTGACTATTTGACGCCAGGTGTTAATAACATGGTTATATCGCCACCTATCGGATGCCATAAGATCTTATTTATATATCCTATAGTCATCCATTACAACACCCATGGGACGAAATGAAAGCCAATGAGTTTATGGTGATAGATGGTGATCTCTAATGCCGTTTGCTTTTACGGCCTTATGTATGAGTCAAAGAGGAAATGTAACAAAAATATAAAAGATCTCAGCGTCGAGATCTTTTATATTTTTGCTACATTTCGACAAACAGGATTAAGGTTACTATTACAAGGCTGGTTCTATTAACTATTACTTACATCGTAGAGAATCATGTCAAGTTCCTCCGACACTTGTTGCACTTCCAATATATGTAGTTCTCTCTGTCTCTTACACTACTTCCAAAACACTTAAAGTTACATTAAAACTTTACACACATAGTAATAAATTTAAATTCTTTGATCACTATAAACCACAAAACACACTTTCTCCTTTTTTATATAAGGTTTACAAAATATATTATATTATTATCGGTCATCTCTAAAAGTTTAATTTATTATCTGCAGATACAATACCAACTCGCTTGATTTTCGAATTCGTATCTCGGGACACTTCAGTACTTTTCCATTCAGAATTTTCTTAATATTAAACTTTATATTTTAGTAGAATCCGCGTGTGTTTTGTAAACGGCTGAGCCCAGCCATAGCTCGAAAGACACTAGAGGCGATTTTGCCGCCCTATTCCAGACGAAGGGCGGGGCACGTTGGGGGCGAATGCTGACGTTAATTCAGTTAGACGGTGTAACGTTACCAATTTTGTACCAAAATTCTAGAGTACTCGATTTGCTTTAAGCCCATTAGTACACTATCAAGCGTTATCATTATAAAATTATAGTTGCTCTTAAGTGAAACTTAAATAAAATGCGTTTAGTTTTGTCTAGATATTTTACAATATCTTATACAGTACGTGAGGATAATATGGTCATCCGGTTAATATAGTCACTTTCTTATAACTCAAAAACCACAGCCTTGTTTGCATAGATACCTTTGCGATACGATAGCTTTATAACAGCCAATCAAATAATAAAGGGTCAAAAGGGCAATGCTTTACCGACGCCATTTTGACAGTTGACATTGTAGTAGGTATTTTAGTCGATTTTAGTATGATGCAGTTTAGTTTTTTTTATAAGCTGATTTTTAAAAGTGTTCCTAATGATTGACAAAGCTTGTTTGCTATTTTTTTATATATTAAAAAAATAGCAAACAAGCAACCTTCGCGACAAACATTGACTTATACGAGTATACACTAGATTAGTAATTACCGCGCCAAAGCGTTGCCACTGCACATATGGCCACAGCCATATGCCTAGCTAACGTCAGTTCAGTGTTCAATGCAAAGGCGACAGAGCTAAGCCGAACGATCCGCGACGAAAAATAGGTAAATGCGTAGTGAAAGAATGCGATTCAAGGTAACAAAAACATAATAAATCAAGGGGAATCCTTTTCCACACATAATTTTTAGTTCATGTTTTCATATAAACGAAAAAACCTAAAACAGAGGAACTAAACTTTCTAGACAGCCCCACACTCGAACTTTCTACGCCTGTTCGGTTGGGGCCCGTATTTGCTGGAATATTCTGGCTTTTTCGGTGGAAGATTCCTATTTAAAGCCGTTGAAAGCCGCGATCGGTGCAGTGTTCAATTTGCCGATACAAGCGAAGTTTCGGAGCGAAATAAAGTGAATCAGTGTGATTAATTATTAGTGTCTTTTAAGTTTTAATTGGTGTTCGGTAATTAAAGTGTTAATTTTGGTAATTAAATCGGCAGTTTTTATTGTCACGAACCCTAAGCTCGTAACAATTGGTGTCAGAAGTGGGATCAAATAATGCCGATTTTACCTAAGGACGAAATGGAGGGTGTCCGTACCCGAAGTCAACGCCAGTAGGAGACGGACCAGAGACGATTTGGTGGTGTAACGCCGCAGACGTCTGAGGGCCAGCCGCCGGCCATGGAAGCCGGCCCATCAGCAGCTCCTACGTCTGTAGCACCTGACTTAAGTGGTTACACTTTTTTCGACGCGCGGTAATGTGGTTTGCTCCTCTAGTTTTTTACTCTGTAACTCAATGGCGACAAAGTTTAAGGTAACCATATTACCCACACATATCTTATATCTTAATTTGACGGCATCGGAGAATAAACTTTAGAGAACAAACATATTATAAAATCGCAACTATACATACACTAGCTGTGCCCCGCGACTTCGTCCGCGTGTAATTTATTATGGTTGGGTTTCATGGGTTTTAATATTTTTGTGCGGACCTCTAATTATTTTCCAAAAAATAAAGTTGCCTATTAAAGTTACTTCTTATAACATCAGCTATCTGTCAGTGAAAGTCCCGTCAAAATCGGCCCAACCGATAGGCAAACATTTTAATAACTGTTTTTTAGTAGAAGTACCGTATATTTTTATAGGATTAGGGTGACAAACGAGCACACAGTTCACCTGATGGTAAGTGGATGCTGTGGCCCATAGACATCTATATTTAACCTCCATTAAGAATCAAAATGCAGATGCGTTGACTTGAGGACTGGTGGTAATGGGTATCCGGTTCTCTACACTCACCATACGAAACACAGCTACATTAAGCTGCTATTTTACGATGGTATTCTGTGAGAGCCTTCCTCGGTCGAGCCGACCCATTCATACTACAGCCATAATATAGCTGCAGCGTGACTCTACCGCAAAAAAACTGCGGTTGCCAACCCGCTCGCCAAGCGTGGCAACTATGGCAATATACCCCCCATGAACAATTACACAAATAGACGGCCCCCAGTCCCCGGCGGCCCCACTATTCCTGGCTACTGTGGCGACCATGGTAACGGCGGGGCAGGGGGTGCTAAGAATCTCCGGTGGAGGTTCGGTTGCCACCTACGACGACTCGATCTGGCAACATTTAACGCACGCACCCTGAGAACTGACGAGAAGATCCTGGAGATGGAAGAAGAGATAGACAAGTTGGAATATGTATCGATCCGAAGAGAGGGGGAGGACACGGTGATTCTCGAATCCGGCAACTTGTTCTATCACCAGGAGGGCGACCATCTGTCCCAAGGAGGTGTCGGATTTATCGTCCACAAGTCTCTCGTCAACAACGTTGTAAAGATTGGGAGTGTGTCGACGAGGGTCGCGTACCTGATACTCAGAATCACCAAACGGTATTCGCTGAAGGTCATACAGGTTTACGCACCAACCTCGGCACATTCCGATGAGGAGGTGGAGGAAATGTATGAGGATATTTTAAAAGCCATGCATTCCTCCAAAACTCACTACACGGTGTTGATGTCAATTGCTGCTGAAGTTAGGGAAATTTGGAGTAGGGCAACGGAACCGAAGGGGCCAGCAGCTGGCCGACTTTATGGAGAAAGAGGGACTCTTTATGATGAACTCTTTTTTCCAGAAGCGGCCCCATAGGAAGTGAACCTGGTCGAGCCCCGGCGGTTCGATAAAAAATGAGATTGACTTGATTATCATGACCAGACGCCAACTGTTCAGTGATGTCTCAGTGATCGCAAGGGTGAAAACTGGCAGCGATCACCGAATGGTTAGAGGCACACTGAACCTAAACGTTAAGTTGGAGAGGTCTCGTCTAATGAAGTCAACGCTCCGTCCCCCTCGTGCTCTAATCCAGAATCCCGAAAACTTTCAGCTCGAGTTACGTAACCGATTTCAGTGCCTACAAGATTACAATGCAGTGGACGATATGAATGACAAGCTCGTGGAAACTGTCTATGCGGTCGGAGCTAAGTTCTGCAAGACCCGCCGTAGAAGAACACAAAAACTCTCCGATCACACTCTTAATCTCATGGCTGTTAGACGAGAGATGAGGCTGCAATCGTCAACAGATTTGACAGCATACAGGCAACTGAACAGACAAATCTCCAAATGCATGCGGCGAGACTTACGCTACTTTAATAATGCTCGTTTTAAAGTCTTTGCCAGAGATCTGTCTGCCAGTAAGAGCCAACTGTCAAAGCTGAAGACTGAGTGTGGCAGCATCGTTTCCGGGACACCTGAGATTTTGAGTGAGATTGAGAGGTTCTATGGGCAGCTGTACACATCATCGTTGGAGCCACACACAAGTGTGAGTAACGATCCAAGAGCAAGTCTTATCCGACACTATTCCGATGATATCCCGGACGTCAGTCTAAGTGAGATTAGAATGGCTCTCCAGCACCTTAAAAACGGCAGAGCCCCAGGCGAGGATGGAATTACAGCGGAGCTACTGAAAGCGGGTAGAACACCGGTACTTGAAGTCCTTCAAAAGCTCTTCAATTCCGTCCTCCATGGTGGCACTACTCCAAAGGCGTGGAGCAGAAGTGCGGTGGTCTTGTTCTTTAAGAAAAGCGACAACGCTCTCTTGAAGAACTACAGACCGATTTCCCTTCTGAGCCGCGTCTACGTGCTGTTTTCGAGAGTCATTACGAATCGTCTCGCACGCAGACTCGACGACTTCCAGCCTCCCGAACAAGCCGGTTTCCGAAAAGGCTTCAGTACCATATACCACATACATACCCTGCGGCAGATTGTACAGAAGACTGAAGAGTACAATCTGCCACTTTGCCTGGCGTATGTGGACTATGAGAAAGCCTTTGATTCCGTCGAAATTTGGGCGGTGCTACAGTCACCCTTCAGCGGTGCCAAGTTGACTGTCGGTATATCGAAGTGCTGAAGTGTTTGTACAGTAGGGCTACGATGACTATCCGAGTACAGAACCAGAGCTCGAAACCTATCCAAGTGCAGAGAGGTGTAAGACAGGGTGACGTTATATCCCCGAAACTCTTCACCGCTGCATTGGAAGATGTTTTCAGGCTACTGGATTGGAAAGGATACGGTATTAACATCAAAGGGGGAGTACATGACTCACCTTCGATTTGCCGACGATATAGTCCTTATGGCAGAATCGCTGGAGGACTTAAGCACTATGCTCAATGACCTCAATAGTGCCTCCCAACGGATAGGTCTTAAGATGAACATGGACAAAACAAAGATCATGTTTAATGTCTATGTCACACCTATGCCGGTAGTTGTTGGGAGCACTATGCTCGAAGTTGTTGACGAGTACGTTTACCTGGGACAAATAGTCCGACTAGGTAGGCTAGTCCGAGAGGTCAATCGACGGATTCAACTCGGCTGGGCAGCGTTCGGGAAATTACGACATATCTTCTCGTCAGGTATACCTCAATCTCTAAAAACTAGATTGTACAACCAGTGCGTGTTGCCAGTGATGACTTACGGATATGAGGACGCTCAAGGTTGCTCAGCGAGCTATGGAGAGGGCTATGCTCGGAGTTTCTCTGCGTGATAGACTCAGAAATCAGGATATCCGCAATAAAACCAGAATGACTGACATAGCCTAACGGATTAGCAAGCTGAAGTGGCAATGGGCCGGCCATATAGCTCGAAGAACCGATAACCGATGGGGAAGAAAGGTTCTCGAGTGGCAGCCTCGTACCGGTAGGCGTAGTGTAGGGCGACCCCCCACTGGATGGAGTGACGACCTGGTAAGATATGCAGGAAGTCGATGGATGCAGGTGGCTCAGGACCGTGCTTTGTGGCATTACTTGGGGGAGGCCTATGTTCAGCAGTGGACTTGTGAAGGGGAAGATGATGATGATGATGTGATTCTACCACGTATGAATATACTTTCACATTCAGTTAGTAAAAAGCTGTTATTTTAACATTACAAAAAGAGACTTCAATTTAATTTATTTGTATAAATAAAATTAAAAAAAGTGAACGCAAGTAAGACGAAAGTGATGGTTTTTGAAAGAGAAGAAAGCAAAACGGTATGTGAAATAAGAATAGAAGGAGAGTTAATTGAGCAAGTGGATGAGTTTGTGTATTTGGGATGTGTATTTAGCAGGGATGGTAGATATGATAGGGATATAGAACGACGAGTAAATGCAGGGAATAGAGTGAATGGGGCACTACACTCTATTATGAAGAACCAGAATGTGTCAAAACAGGCACGTATGGTAATTCATAATGCTGTGTTAGTCCCTACGTTAATGTATGGTAGTGAAAGCTGGGTGTGGCAGAAGAAGCACGAAAGTAGAATAAATGCTGTAGAAATGCGTTCTTTAAGAAATATGCTAGGGTTTAATCTGAATGACAGGGTGAGAAATTGCGTGATAAGAGATAAATGTGGTATGCAAGATGATGTTGTGACCAGGATTAAGAAAGGAATGCTTCGGTGGTTTGGTCACGTAGAAAGAATGAATGATGAAAGAGTGACGAAGCAAATTTATATGGCAGATGTGAACGGCCGAGTCGGGAAGGGACGCCCTAGAATAAAGTTTGTCGACCAAATTGGCGATATTTTGAAAATGGGCCACGTTAGAAGTACCCTTAACCGACGAGCATGTATGCGTAGACATATGGATGTA
Source organism: Parnassius apollo (assembly GCA_907164705.1). NCBI lineage: Eukaryota > Metazoa > Arthropoda > Insecta > Lepidoptera > Papilionidae > Parnassius > Parnassius apollo. The sequence goes on along the minus strand of CAJQZP010001459.1, from coordinate 3,100,614 downwards.
AAGGAGGCGAAAGAGGTATGTCAGGATCGTGCCAAATGGAAGTCCGTAATCTCTGCCTACCTCTCTGGGTGACAGGCGTGAGTGTTTATGTTATGTTAACTATAATGTAGTTGATTCCAATTATATGTTGGTAGAATGGATTGTACTGGAATAAAGTTGAACGTTTAGTGGCGGTGTGAGAATGTCTACCAACCCAAATCATCCCGTGGGGTGTTGTAAAAAGGAGAAAAAAATTAGGAGATGAGCAGCAGCGTCTTAATAACAACTAAATATAAAACACTGCACACGCCATCCGGCTTGCCAAGCATTAAAAATAGCCCTATATACAGCAGTTAATTTAAAAAGGAGGAGGAAGAGAGGAGAGAGAGGAGGAGTAAATTAAAAAGGAGTTACAAAAACGATAAAAGTGGACTGGTAGTGAGTCATTCAATCTTGAGTCATAAGATAGAGGTGTTGTCTGCCCTCTTATAACCTCCGATAGTTAATTGAAACATCTCATATGTGCCAGACGTAAAACACCCAAATCAATGGCAAGGAGCAACGTAAAAGTTGTTTCGGTTAAGGCAAATACATTCGAAAGGAATTTGACCCATATCCACTCGGTAGCGAAGTAGATCAGCATTCGACGCAGTACAGCGGAGCCGTGCGTTCGAATCTCACACGGAACAGGTATTTATATTGCCGCCTTGTAATTTTTCCATGCCTGGATGTTTGTATTTTTGCAATTTATGCATCTAAAACCCTTCTACGATAAAGGAATCTGAGGTGGCAGATGGATGGAGGGGCAGTAGATGGATGCGGGTGGTACAGGACCGCAATATGTATATTCTGTGGGGAGGCCTATATTCAGCAGCGGACTTGCGATGAGCTGTATTATTAGTAGTAGTAGTAACCCCTTTTATGTTGATTGTATGATTGCCTCGTTGGTTTAGGGGTTGTAGTAGTGCAACTGCTAATCATGAGATCCCGGATTCGAATCCCGGGTCGGGTCAAAAAATCAATTATTAAGTTTTTCCATCAAGAAATTTTCAGTACATCCACGGAATAAGGAAGATGCTTTTCGAAAGCACGAAAAGCCGTTAATCCGTTTACCGTCCCATCGAGCTATGAGAGTGAGGGCAATAGAGAGTGCACTTGTACTTACGCAAACACTCGGGCACTATAATCCTGCCCTGCGCTGATGGTTAGTCTCCGTTGAGGCTGGCCGTCGTGTTCGAAATTCTTATTAACCCATTTTATACCGTCTTCATTTAATTTTAAACTTGGTAATAGCGTTTAAGAGCTGATTAATACTGAGTCATTAACGACATGCAAATTGGTAACAATTAGTATACTTGTACTGGTTGATCGATAAACTTTTGGAAACGCAATGAAAGTCTGGGATAAAAGTATATGTAAATTGTATTTATTTTTCAACGTAATCGCCTTTTAAGCAATCCCTGGGAAAAAAGGCATGAACCTGGGACTCGAAAAAGGCCTCTACAGCACACATCACCTCATCTGCGTCGTCGAGTTTTATACCACACAAGTGCTTTTTCAGGTGAGTAAATAGGTTAAAATAACTCAGGGTATATGGTTGGTGCTGTATCAACTGAAACCCAGCAGTTCGGTTGGCAGCGGGGAAGACGGTCTTTTCCACACCTTACTTTGGTTTTTCGTCTCCGGGGCAAAATTGTGTACTCACATTTCATCTACGTTTACGAAACGAGCGCAAAAATAAGCTGGATTTACTTCAATTATTGCTAAATTTAGCTTTGAAATATCATCTCTTGTCTTCTTTTGGGCGTCTGTTAACATTCGAGGAACCCAGCGCATGGCCACCCTTTTGAATTTAAGATATGAGTTAAAATAAACTAAACTATCCCAAGCGAAAGCTTTAGAATTGCAACTAAATTACTGATGTTCACTCGTCGATCTACTTTTTTTATAGGTTAGGGTGACAAACTAGCACACAGTGCACCTGATGGTAAGTGGTTGCTGCGGCCCATAGACATCTACATCTATCCTAGATTACAAATCAAAATGCAGATGCGTTGTCACCCGTGAGGACTAAGATGGAATGCCTCGTTTCCAGTAAAAAGGGTCTCAGGTTCTCTACGCTCACCATACACAGCAGCATTACGCTACTATTTTACGCTGGTATTCTGTGAGAGCGCGGTCCTTCCCCGGTCAAGCCGACCCATTCGTGCTTCAACTACATATACTACTAATATAACTACAGCATGGCTCTACCACATATAAAAATACTTTAACAATTTTTTCGATTTTTTTTAATTTTTCCCTGCGTAGCGGCCGTTGTTGGCCGCCAAAAGCAAGTGACGTCATTGCAAGAAGTTTTGCCGCATTTAAATTCAGCGCACCAGTATGCCATTGTAAAATAAAATGGAACATTGTCTAGCAAAGTAGATTGCAGTTCTTCAAAACACTTTTTGAAGTAAAAAAATCAGGCAGAAATATTAAATAACCGCACGAAGTTTAAGTTTCTTCATTTTGCATACGAATCTAATTCCCGCCAAATACGAATTTTGAAAAAAAATTGGGTATAGTTTTTAATTTAGATTTTTTCTAGCCTTCGCTACTAACGATTCAAACAAAAATTTAACGCATTTCTATAACTTATTGATATGTGTCCTATTCCGCTTATTGATCAACCTAATAGTACAATTTTTATTAGTTTAATTTCAGTCAATTAATTTACATATTTTTTAATTATCTACATTGTTATATTTCTTTTATTCGATTCCCAGTGATTAGCAGCAAGAAAAGTATAAAATATTAATATAGGATTCCAAGCAAATGGCAGCACCCAGCCATCTTCTCGATGAATATTCTTAGCGTGCAGTTAAAGAGCCAGGATTTGTGGTCTATCAAATCTAATTAAATAACAGGGGCATTCCTAAACTTGTTCATAGACTGCAGACTTCCCGGAGCGTCGTTGTTTAACATTATCTGTATGTTTTTTTACACGGGTTTTATTGATGTTGTTTGCCATATGTAAAAGAGACCACATTTATAATTCAACTTGTACACATCTGCAAAGGAATATTACTTAACAGATGGTAATAACTGTTTTCTTCAGGTACTTAAAGTATGTTTTTTTCCCACTTCAAGATGAATCCAATCTTGTCTGAGGCTCCTCTGACTCGACTGTAGCCAGTTTCACAAGGTCACTTTTACGTATGTTTGGAACCCGGACTGCTGAACTTTATACTGACTCCTCTTTCATAGTAAGGTTTTGACGTAATTGTCAAACAAAGAGACTGGTCTGGAGCGGTCACGTTACAAGTGTTTTGCCTTTGACTTCACTTTCCAACGTCGAGTCTGGATACTTTACATCTTACGCTGATACCGCCATTCATCGGATACCATAAAATCTTTTTTTTTAACGTTACCCCTACACTAGGATTTTCCCCTGTATCGTGGTTTTAATAGTGGTAGAGCCACGCGGTAGCTTTTCTGCTGCACATATGGGCCGGTTCAAACCGAGGTGGTACCACGAAATCACAGAATACCGGCGTGAAGTGGAAGCTCTGCTACCGCGTTTCGTCAGGTGAGTGCAGGTGGCCGGAGACCCAAATCCCCCCCCCCCCATCAACGTGGTAGCGGAATTAAATGATGATAGACTACCCCAGGAGGGTACCAGCACCCCTGGAGAATCCCTCGCTGAGCATCCACGACCATGTTTCTCCACTCCTGAGCGTGGATGCTCAGGCTGCCCCGCGTATTCTGGGGGGGGGGGCAAATTCCGCTCAAGACTGCAACTGCTCGGGGCAAATGGAGCAACAAGACCAAAGCGACCCCTGCCACGCTATCCGTGAATTTCTGCAATATCAGGGGACTTCACTCTAACCTAAACACCGCCCACTACCATCTCGAGACGGCGAGGCCGGCTCTGCTCTTTCTGACCGAGACGCAGGTGTCCTCTCCAGCTGATGTCTCGTATCTCTCCTACCCGGGTACAAACTGGAACACTCCGTTGTGCCTCGGGTTGGAGTTTGCATTTACGTCAGAAAGGATATCTGTTCTCGACGCCTCGACAGTCTTGAAGGTTCAGGTTCTTTGGCTACGCGTAGACAGCGACGACCATCCCCGCGTTCGTCTACGAGTGCTTCTATAGGTCCCATAGCGGTAATGCCGAAACAGACCGACTCTTCGGCCACGTGCAAATGGCTACAGATTCGTTGCTACAGCAGATCCCCTCCGCAGAGATCGTGATCCTCGGCGACTTTAACGCCCATCACGCCGAATGGCTTGGTTCACGTTTAACCGATCATGCGGGGAGATCAGGTCATGATTTTGCCTTGGCACATGATCTGACACAACTGGTTACTTCGCCTACGCGGATTCCAGATGTAGAGGATCACGCACCTTCCCTGTTGGACCTTCTGCTAACCTCTCACCCGGATGGATATCAGATTTCCGTCGATGCAAATTTAGGCTCCTCGGACCACTGTCTTGTCCGGAGTGTGGTGCCACTCACGCTGAAATCGCAGTTGCATTCTGCAGGCTGCCACCGTGTTTGGCACTATAGATCAGCCGATTGGGATGGGATGCGGTCTTTCTTTGCAGGATGCAAGACCGTATCCCATCCCACCCTTGGGGGCGGGTTTGCTTCTCGCGGGACGATCCCAAAGTTGTTGGGGATTCTGTCGCTGATGTAATATTCAGGGTATGGAACTTTTTATTCCTTACTCTGTGGTGCCCAGTGGAGGCAAATCTCAGCCATGGTTTGATCGCTCCTGTAAAATAGCATCATGCTATAAGCAGGAGTGCTACCAAGCATGGGCTGACGCATCAACGTCTTGGGATGTAAACACCAGCGCTCTAAAAAAAGAAGTATAATTCCGCCTCTAAAGAGTCATTGCCAAGGCAAAGTCAGAGCACATAGGCAGAATTGGCGAGAAACTAGTTTGCCTTTCTTCTGGAACCCGTGCATTCTGGTCTCTCGTAAAAAAAATTAGAAATAAACACTTTTATAAATTTTCTTTTTCTTTCATAAACAATTTATATTAATGTTTTTATGAAAACATAACAAAAACAGAAAAATTAATTTTTGTTCATTTGAGAAGTATCACGCAAAATCCTAGATCTATAGTAATTTACTTAGTTAAGCAATCTCAATAAAAATAAAATCAAAATTTATGGTTAAAGAATTCTTTGGTATTATAAAAGGCAGTATTTATTAGCCACTGTTTTAAACTTTTTTTCATTCGCCTTAATGGCTGTTCACGAATATTTTTAGGAACTTTATTATAAACCTTGATATACATTATGAGGCAATTCCTCTGGAATAACGTAGTTTTACAAGATGGCATGAGTAGACGTGTCGGATCTCTTTTTGCTAGAGTGTTATTATTTTCCTGCACGCTAACAAATTGATTAGGATTATTTTTAATGAAAACACAGATTTCTAATATATATAAAGCAGTTAAAATGAGAATACTTTTTTCCTTGAACAGGGGTCTACAGCTTTCAAGAGGGCCTCATTACGCAGTGCACGAATACATTTCTTCTGACTTAGGAAGGCTTTGTTTGCGTCAGTTGAGTTGCCCCACAAGAGTAGTCCATATCTTAAGACGGATTCAACGTACCCGTGGTAAGCAATACGTGCTGCTTGTGGACCTGCTACATTTTGAAGTTTACGCAGTGCATAAACAAATTGATTAACCTTTTTGCATACTTTTTGTACGTGTAATTTCCAATTTACATACCGGTCAATAGTAACACCTAGGAATTGTGTCTTAAGTCCAATTTATGTGGTTTTCTTTTATAATTTCCAAATTGAATATATTTAGTTTTGTTAGTGTTGACTCGTAAATTATTATCTTCTAGCCATGATATAACTGACTCTATAGTAGAATTTATTTCTTGTTCATATATGAATCTGTGACTTATTAGTGTGGGGTATAACAATTGATATGTCATCAGCAAATAGTATCAACTGTTGATTTGTTATACTCGGTAAGTCGTTTATGTATAGAATGAACAATAAAGGGCCTAAGATACTCCCTTGAGGTACCCCATAGTCATTTTGTAGATAAGGAGATCTGTAACATGTTAACTAGTTTATTATTAATATGTGATATTTCAACACATTGTTTCCGATTTTTCAAATAACTTTCGATCCATTCCAAAGCCGGTCCTCTGATTCCTAGTTTTTCACATTTATACAACTACTTGCTGTGTTCTACACAGTCAATGGCTTTAGACATATCAAAAAAGATGCCTACTGTTGGTACTCTATTATTAATGCATTCAGTTGTTAGATGTATCAGTAATAAGGTAGCAAGTGTAGTAGATTTATGTTTTAAGCCATTTTGTTCGTTTCTGAGTATATTATATTTTGCTACAAAACTAATAATTCGACTATGCATGGCTTTTACAAATATTTTGGATAGAATGGGTATCAACGTAATCGGCCTATAGTTATGAATCTTATGACGGTCATCGTTTTTAAATAAGAGGTTGACTATAGATGTTTTTAATTTATCTGGAAATCTTCCATGAATGAAAGAAAGTTTTATTAAGTACGTCAGAATTGGTGCAAATTCCTTCACACATGATTTCAGTATATGTGTATTAATAGAATCATAACCAACACATTCAGTATTATTAAGCGAATTTATTATAATTATGATTTCATTTAATGAGAGTTTGACACACTTATTTTAATTTAAAAAAAAGATGGTAGTTTCATCATCTCGTTTATGCCAGACGTAATATATGTCCGGCCAGATAGCAAGAAATAGCATCGTAGGTGCGAAATGTCTGGCAGTGCGATCGTGCCTTACAATGGGAGAGGCTTATGTCCAGTAGTAGAGTTTTTTTTATAGGATAGGGTGACAAACAAGCACACAGTTCATCTGATGGTAAATGGTTGCTGTATTGCTGTATGCCAATAGACATCTACATCCATCCTCGATTACGAATCAAAATGCAGATGCGTTGTCACCCGTGAGGACTAAGATGGATTGCTTCGTTTCCAGTAAAAAGTGTCTCACCGTACGAAACACAGCAGCATTAAGCTACTATTTTACGCTGGTATTCTGTGAGAGCGTGTTCCTTCCCCGTTCGAGCTACAACTATACTTCTAATATAACTGCACCATGGCTCTACCACGCAAATTTTTTTACGTGGTAGAGCCATTGTTTTATGGGTTGATGCAAATAAAGGTTGTTTTTAACCGTGATCTTCTTTATAGTTAGTTCAGTTAATATGCAAAGTTTTGTGATCTAATTTGAAGTATTTTTTGAATAACAGCGGCTTGTTGTTCGGTTTGGAGGTAACATTGTTTTTTTTTCAAATCGTTAATATTACCATATATTTATTTCAAAAATAATACTGCAGTATTTTCGGCGTAACGGAGGATCGTACTAAGCCATTTGAGGTTTCCTAAAAGAATCAAAACGATTTAAGGTCTGGAGTTAGCGACGGAGACAGTAACCGTAGGTATCCGTGAAGCCTTCGAGGACAGTTGTCCCATCAACACGAAAAGTTCCTTGGTGGAATACTAAGCTATAAGAACTTAGGGAAAAGACCAGAAAACTATTTAATAGGGCTAAGAAAACTGAAGAGTAGGATATTTATAGTGCAGCCCTAACTGAATATAATAAAGAAATTAGGAAAGCCAAGAGAGCATCGTGGAGGAAGCTATGCGAGGAAGTTGAGTCTTTGCCTCGCAGTGCAAGACTACACAATATGTTATCGAAAGCTAAACCTAGTCAGATCGGGCTTCTTAAGCCTGATGGTAACTTCACTAATAGTGAAACAGAAATATTGAAGCTACTAGCGTCAACCCATTTCCCTGGGTCACACAAGACTTCAGCCTTAAATTCTTTCAGAGCCCTACGAATGCCTTGTAATGAGGACTGGTGAAGGGCTGCAAAGATAATAAGGCCAAACCTGGTGCAGTGGGCTGTTGACTCCTTTAAACCATTTAAAACAATCGTGGAGGATGGAATAATTCCCGTCCAACTACAGAAGGGTATCGACATCCTTCTTCCCTATCTGGTGAAAATCTTCAGAGCAAGTTTTGCCTGGGGATATATTCCAGAACGATAGACAAATGTCATAGTTCTATTTATACCTAAGGCTTGTAGAAAGGACTACTCTTTACCAAAGTCCTTTAGACAACTCAGCGTGCTTACCGCAGAGGCAAAGCTATGGAAACAGCCCTGATCCCTGATCAGTGTCATTGACAGGGTCGAAAAAGCACTGGATAATAAAGAAATAGCTCTTTATGCCTTTTTAGATATTAAGGGCGCCTTCGACAGTAGCCCCACATCGCTGCTGATTGGGGACCTGACATCTAAAAATATTGATCCCACAACCATCAGATGGGTAATTCGAAAACATGGTTCGATGCTCTCAAACAGAAAGGTAAATATAGCGCTGTTTCAAACTTCGATTGAGGCTACAACAGGCTGCCCTCAAGGAGGTGTTTTGTCACCCCTTCTTTAGACTCTTGTGGTTGACCCACTATTGTACAAAATGTCAGACCTACGCATTGATACACTAGGTTATGCTGATGACCTTGTGATCATTGCGAGGCGCTTTTGCCAAAGTACTTTATCGTCAATAATACAAAGAGCCCTAAACGTTTATAAGTTAATGCTGACAAAACTGTTATAATACCCTTTACCAAAAAGCGACGGTTGGACAAATTAGTCCCACCAAACCTTAATGGTAAAGAAGTACCATTTTCCACGGAAGTTAAGTAGTTGGGCGTAACAATCGACCAAAAACTAACGTGGAACTCTCACCTTAGCAACGTATGCCTTAAGGCAAAAATTGCTTTAGTTACGTACAGTCGTTTAGTCGGGAACAACTGGGGCTTGCGTCCCAGTATGGTCCTATGGCTGTACAGCAGCATAGTGAGGCCAATTCTCACCTACGCCTCTATTGTCATATGTAACAAAGCCAACCAAAAGACGACTGTGGACAGACTAAATAGTCTACAAAAGACTGCCTGCTTAATGGCAACTGGAGCTATGCGATCATCGCCTGGAGCGGCTCTTAATGCACTTCTATGCCTAACGCCCCTTAATCTATATCTAGGCAAGGAGACGAGGTCTATTTTTATAGGATTAACGCCCAGGGTGGTCTCAGCTTGCTCTCCTACAGATTGAGATCCATGCTCGACTCAATTAAGGAAACACCGGTCTTATGCATGATCTCAGATATCATGCGTCCACTACACACTTTTGATAAAAATTATATCGTGGAATTACCCACCAGAGAAAACTGGCTGAATGGCTAGGTTATCTGTGAGGTCGGTAGCCTCATATGGTATACCGATGGGTCTCAAATGGGCCTCGACGTAGGCTTTGAAATTCACGGGGAACGACAAACTTAGTATGAATTTGGGTAAATTCACCTGTATCTTTCAGGCAGAAATTTTCGCCCTTCTTCAGTGTGCGGAAATCAATCTGCAAAAACACTACGTCAACCATATAATTTATACAAACTCTGATAGTCGAGCAGCACCACTGGCGCTGAGGTCAAACTTAGTTAACTCGAAGCTAGTTGGAGAATGCGTGAACCGTTTAAACGCCCTGTGATGTAACAACGGGTCGTTTTAAGATGGGTTCAGGGTCACGCGGGTATTGTAAGCAACGAATTTGCCGATAAACTTGTACAAGAGTGCTCACAGTGCACACAATTTGGACCTGAGCCATTTTGTGGAATCTCAAGAAGCCTAACCCGATTGACCCTTGAAACTCTTTATCACAATAAATCACTTAAGATCTGGTCTGACACACGAGGCTTAAAACATTCTAAAAACTTGGTCCAGGCTTTTGATCGTAAATTCGCTTCAGAAGCCCTAGGATTAAGCAAAAATAAATTGCGCATTCAGGCAAGAGCCCTAACTTGACACTGTTGTCTAAAAAACACATGTACATCCTGGGTCTAAGCAACTCAAGAATGTGTCGGTTCTGTTTCATAACGGAAGAAACGCCTCTGCACATCCTAACTGATTGCGAACCCTTAATCCGCAAATGTAACACTCATCTGGGAAACTATGTACTCCGCCCAGAAGAAGTGAAATTGCTCACGGCTAAGCAACTCCTTCTATTCATTGAAGACATAGGGCTTAGCAGTTAACTATAGCCATAGCAGCGATCACAATAGATCTTTTAGGTCGCAGTGATACTGCTCTCTTTACCTAGCCCTGCATAGCTGCTCGCACATAATAAAAAAGCCATTTGAGGTAGTATAGGCTCTTAAAATCTTGGGTTTTCACCCGGCATTCGACTCCTGGCGTAAACCATTCGTAACACAAATGCTTAGTTGAAGTCGTTATCGGGGATCTTAGTAGTATTAAAAATATTTTTTTTAAAGGAAGAATTATTTTGAGTACCTACCACTTATCGTACTACAAATTGTCTTATAAAATATATTATAAAAATTAAATTTACATAATATATTAAGTTATTAGGAAGACACTGCTGCCCATCTCCTGATATGTTTCCCTCTGTCGCCTCTTACGGCACCCACGGGATGATACGGAATAGTGGATATTCTAACACCACCACTACACGGTAAATAAAAAAGTGAACTTGTGTGAACGGTTTTTAATACACCGCACCGATTAAACAATTTGTACCCCACCGCATTCGACAAGGCGACGAGAACGCTTTCGCAAGCGTCCACAAGTCTTACCAGTACTTGGCAGCCCTTGGGAGAGGACAACTCTATCCAAAGAGTATACAGTTATTAACTCTACGTTTTTACCTAAAACAACTAGTAAGCCCGTCAACAGTTTCTGTTGCTATATAAAATAGCTTTAACAATTTGCCACACTACGCTTACAAATAAAACCTCACCCTACAAATTCGTAACACACGTAAATTTCATAATATTTTTGCGCTATTTCAAACATTACTGGCTTAGCGCTGCCAGCGTGCTTAATCCTCGCCAGAGGTCCCCCGTGCGGACGAAGCCCATGCCACGCGACCAGCAATCCAATTACAACGGCAGCGAATGAACTTCGGATTAGAAATGTGCGCGATTCTATGCTCCCCGATTTCGAGAGAAAACGTGACCGGTCCATGACCTCGGTAACTTTATAGTTGCTTAATATCAAGGTTCGGCGATAATTATTATGTCTTAATTAAGATCGACCTTTTCGTAATTTTTTTAATTTAAAAAGAATTGCTAAATTTCATTTGCAAATACGGTCCCGGTCATGCGACTGTAATCGCAACGTTACCTTAAGGACTCAGTTTATAGCTAATAAATCCATATCATCTAAAAAAGTGAAGATATTGTTAGTCTCTCTTTTTTTTTTTTGTTAAGCGAACTGTAGAAACTGTAGAACTGTAGTATCGAATCCGGTGTTTCCTGATTTAATGAAACAGTAAAGTAATACCTTTATTTAAGTCTGGTAGTACATTGGGCCCCGCTAATTTCAAACCTATTTCTGTACTATCAACTCTCATTAAATAGTTTTTTCTTTTTATGGGAAAGGTTTCAAACGAGCACACGGCTCACCTAATGGTAAGTGATTAGCGCCGTCCATGAACAACTGCAACACCAGGGAATTGCAGATGTGTTGCCAGTTTTTTAAATAGAAATAGGCTTTTTTCTTGAAGGTCCCTTAGTCATATCGGTTCGGAAAAATCTCGGTCGACTCCAAAAAGAAGTTGAGCGAGGAAGAAAACTTCATATTATAAATCGTAAAACTTATTTTTAAAAAAATATCGCACAGTGGTGCACCACCAGTCATCTATATGGTATGAACAGTATCGCGAGTTTTGTCGCGATGTGCGATGGTGAAATTGTGCGCAAAGGCTGCCCAAGGGAACTTCTGTCAGCCATCTCTCCCATCTCTGCACAGAGAACTCACTGGCCCATGTCGCAAAGGACAAAGCCGATCTGCTGGGCTCACTCTTTGCGTCCAACTCGACTCTTGATGTCGGGGGTAAGACACCGCCGACCATCCTGCGGTGTGAGTGCACCAGGCAGGGGACGCTCTCCTACCGAGTAGGCCTGATGGCGTCCCTCCTATTGTGCTGAAGACGTGTGCTCCGGAGTTGGCACCGGTTTTAACCCATCTTCTCCGGTACTCCTACTCCCTAGGCGTAGTCCCGATATCATGGAAGACAGCCTTCGTGCACCCGATCCCTAAAAAAGGTAACCGCTCTGATCCGTTCAACTGTAGGCCTATCGCCATCACCTACTTCTTCTCTAAAAGAATGGAATCCATTATTAACAGCCAGCTCATGCGGTACCTTGAGGATCATCAGCTGTTCAGTGACCGCCAGTACGGTTTCCGTCGCGATCGCTCGGCTGGTGATCTTCTAGGTTACCTAACTCATAAATGGGTTGAGGCAGGAGAACCCAAGGGGGAGCCGTTGGCCGTTAGTTTGGACATAGCGAAGGCCTTCGTTTGGGTTTGGCACAAAGCGCTTCTTACGAAGCTTCCTCTATGGGCTTCCTGAGAAATTGTGCAATTAGATCACCATTTTCGTGCTGATCGGAGCAGGAAGCTCTTAGTAGACGGTGCATGCTCCGATTATAAGCCCATTAACGCTGGTGTTTCACAAGGCTGCGTGCTATCACCAACGATGTTTCTTCTGAAAATCAATGACATGTTTCAAACCAGAAACATTCATTGCTATGCAGACGACAGCACTGGTGATGCTTTGCACCGGCCGTGCCAATATTTCTCGGGAAAACGTCTCCGAGTGCCGGGACAAACTTGTGTCTGAAGTTGAGACTTTGTTGAATAAAGTCTACGCCTGGGGGCAACTGAATCTAGTCCAGTTCAATCCCCAGACGACACAAATTTGCACGTTTACCGCTAAAAGAACCTCTTCGTCGTATCTTCGTATCTCCTCAGTTTCAAGGCAATCCCCTTGTTACCTCAGCCTGTATCAGAGCGGCGTTGACACATCGAGTGACGTGCAGTTTCGTCGTCACTTAGCTCTTCCAAGTGATCACGAAACTGCGCGTTTTATACCTCTAAAAACTTGGCGTGCTCAGCAGAGCGGGACAGTATTTCATGCCGGCTCACCGCCTGCAATTTTACAAGTCCCAGGTTCGGCCACACGTGGAATACTGTTCCCTTCTCTGGGCTGGGGCTCCCCAGCTCCTTCCATTTGATCGTATCCAGCGCAGAGCTGCTCCAATCGTCAGCGACCGAGGTCTTTCCGATCAGCTTGACTCACTGGTACTGCGAAAAGAATGTTACATCTCTTTGCGTATTTTGTCGCATCTACCACGGGGAGTGCTCTGAGGAATTGTTCGGACTAATTGCAGCCGCACAATTTCACCATCGCACATCGCGACAAAACTCGCGGTACTGTTCACCACTATATCACTATATCACACATAAACTCCGATCACCACTGCGTCAAATTCAGATATTAGATGCGGACATATTAAAATCTTGGGAAAGGACTTGTCTTCTGTGACAGAATTTAGTTCAGACTTACACTGCGAATTAGGTATTCGTTGGCAACATATAGCCACATTGGTCTTAGACATCTACATCTATATATACTATATATTAATCAGTACTCACCAAACTTGCACTCTTTCTTTAACGCGGAACGATTGCAGTTTGATGAACGATAAATAATTTACTACTTATTGTGGCAATAACTTCCAACAATTCATGTGAAACTTGTTTGACACCCAAACTAAATGGCAAAATGTTCTTCATTCCTAACTAAAATGTATAGTGACGAGCCATTTTAAATAATAATATTAAAGACTGCGATCGGCATTTAAATTAATATTCAGAAACTGTTAAATGGTCTCGAATATTTTTATTATTTTATTTTTAAATAACATTGAGACTGGGATCTTCTGTAATGGTACATGATAGTGATGATGTAAAATATTTTCGAAAGTACCTTCGGATTTTTATAACGGGGAATGACTTACGAAAATAATGAAACCCGTAACTAAGTAAGTTGCCAAGAACAGCCGAATGTCCACCGTATATCTGAATGACTGGTCTTATACATCGAAATTACTGCGAGCGTAATGAGAAAATATTGTTACATTTAAACTGTTAACTTCGCTTGTTTTCAAAATTAATTTTGTAAAAAGAGCATTAACATTACAAATTTTTTGGATTCAATATTAAATCTAATAATTTACAACATTTATAAAACTTGAAAGGTGTAAAATAAATCAACTGCCGGAGCCTGTTGGTTTGTAGCCTTCAGCGTGTCCTGGGATAGAATATGGTATACTTTATTCAAATCTTTTTACTTATGAGTTCATTATGATTATATAAAATATAAGACAATTATTCAGATCCTTCAAGGTGACTTTCACTGGTGTTGAGGACAATAGATGACTCTGTCTGCAACATTATAGACCACAGTTATCACATTGAAATATTTTCTGACGCCTTAACTATGGGTTGGGAAACATCCGCACTATCAATTGATCAAGCACTTGGCACACACAAGAGGCTGCAGCTCCAAAGGAACATAGCGTCCAGAATGAAGTGACAGCGTGCGACATGATAATCGAGATAATCGAAGAGATTGTGACCGTCTAACGCGCGGCCTTTTCGACCGCGCTCATTCTCATCTAAACACGCCCGTGATCTTAAATAGTGGAAAATTGTATGAAGAAGAAAACATCATGCATATTAACTAGCAAAAGATTTAAAAGGTGGTCAATTGTTACTGCCTATCGACAACTCTACTGTAAATAGATAAAATAACCAAATGGGTACAATACCCAAGTAGCAAACTCCGAATCGCCTATATAATGAATAGGCAAATTAATCTTTCGACATTCTTTTAAGAGGAGTATTAAAAATAACGCCAAATTACAAGGTTTCCTCGTTGAAATTATATATTTTCCGTTCGTTACTTGAAATAACAATTACTTGGTAAAAATAGTTCGTTTTCTCTACTACAATAAACTCAAGGCAAATTTTAGATAACTTATTTATTTATTTAGTAATAATCAATCTCTCGATGCATGTTTAGGCCAAAACTCTGAGAGACATGATTTGGGAGCTCTAGTTTATAGATTGTATTGAATATCGACCATCGAAAAAAAATACCACTTTAATAATTATTAAATATATTTTCGTTATATGCTTTTCAATTTGGGAAAAAATAGACATAATTCAATTATCTACCGAAAAAGCTTCGATACAAGCCCCAATATCTCCAAAGTTCTACATCATTTTGACGTAAAATTTATATTAAAATAATCATCAACATTTGTTCTACTGTGATTTTTACTTGTTAAATCGTTAGTATTATTTTTTAATTAACTAAATAAAAGTACCATATATTTCACTGCGCCCTCTGTGTTCAACGGTTCACTACAGCGCGACGAGCGCTCATCTGGGTTGGACCTGTAACAATTTATTTCGCACGCTCCGTCTCGTGCGTCTCGCCGTGGCTAGCGTCGCCAGGCGTCCGGATAAAGCCGGACACAGTCAGGTTTTTTGTTTGCGTGTCCGGCCAAATTAGACGGTGTCCGGCAAGTCTGGCTTTTTAAAGGAGACAATCGTTTTTGGCCAACTAGGTATTTTAACGTAACTTAACTCATAAAAAAGATACCAATTTACTATAGTAAACTAGCTGTTACCCGCGGCTTCGCCCGCATGGTCACTGGGAAATGAACTATCTATTGCTTTTTGAATTGAAAGAAAACTGAGTTTTATAGATTTGTCAGAGATGTAGCCATTAAAAGGAAACTGAGCAAAATTTATTCGTCAGCCTATTTAAATGTTTTGAAACGCAGCGTATAGGAAAGCATGAAAATAGCCTGTTTATTCCAAATGGAAATGGGATATTTTTTTAATTAAAGGAAACTGAGCATAATTATCCGTCAGGGATACTGAATTAAATTGAAAAAAAGAAACTGAGCTAAATTGATTCGTCAGAGATGCAGTTTTCTGAATTGAAAGGAAACTGAGCCAAATAAAAGATCCATCAGAGATACAGCCTTTTGAGTTGAAAGGAAACTGAGCTTAATAGGTCTGTTAGAGGTGCAGAATTTGGAATTGAAAAGAAACTGAGCTAAATAGGAAATTTTGAATTGAAAGGGAAGATCTGTGGGAATTCTGATTAATTGATTGTGGGAATTTTGGAAAAAAAAACAAACTGAACACTATTTTAAGACGCTACTGTACACAATTTTATATGTTTTTCCATTTAGGGAAAGAATGTAGAGATTCTGGGCATTTGACACACGCGAACATGCTACATACAGCATGAGAGAAGCACGGTTTTTCTAAGTTGACCGCCGCTACCTGTAACGTTTGCCCTTGCGCTTTATTAATTGTCATTGCAAAACTGAGCTTAATAGGGAACTGCAACCGGGGGATCCGTGGTATAATAACATTTTCACCTTTTCCTACGCCTGTCAAAATTGTAGCACCGATTATGTTCCGTCCAAGATGTGTCACACGCAGCCTTGTCCAGTTACATAACCGAGGAGCATCTAAATTTCACATTAGCATGACTGGGACGCCTAATTTTAATTGAAGCTTATGTGAGGGCACACCTGACAACTCTAGAGAATTTAGAAGCTCTACGGGATATGAAGTGCTCTGTTCTGTGTCCATAACTGTGTCTACTGACAAACACTCTGTTATTTCTCCTGCTACTTCGCTTAATATATTTTGAATTTATTTTGTTAACGCTCTCATTTTTTGGTGCAAGAATCGCCCTTTCACATAACCATTTGTCTTCATGCATGTTATTCGTTAAATCTGAATAAACACTCGCAATTAATTCGGAATGACTCTGTACTAAATTACAAAAATCTCTTTTCAATTTAACGCAGCCCTCAGCATCCGTTTCCAACCGCCCATCGCCAATTTTTAATAGTGTGTCAGCATAGTTTCCAGCATTGATATCATTATACAAATGCACTCTCATATTCGTAGTTAAACTGAATTTTGTCACCTTGTTCCATAAAATAGATGACTTGAGGCATGTTTTAATTTCATCTGCAGGTGTACCCCTTTGAATGACAGGTAAAGTTTGGCGAAAGTCACCAGCCAGTAAATCCACCATTCCTCCTATTACATCGGTATTGCTGCGCAAATCCTGGAGCGTTCGATTTAGTGCTTATACAGCTTTTTTACGCGACATTGTACTTTCGTCCCACATTAAAAATTTGCATTGTCGTAGCATTATACCTCGTGCACTAAGTTGCAGATCGATGATTCTTCCTGGGCTAGATTTAGAGGGGGTTTTAAAACAGAATGTGCAGTGCGGCCCCCGCTTAGCAGCGTGGCGGCTATACCGGAGGAAGCTACGGCCACAGCAATGTTTTTATCTTTCCGTACTTGCGCTAATAATAAATTTAAGAAAAATGTCTTCCCAGTTCCTCCAGGGGCATCAAAAAGAAAAATGCATCATTTCCAGATTCAATTTGTCCTAATACTTTGTCAAAAACTCGTTTTTGTTCGAGAAGAAAGCGGGGTACAAATTCGGCTACTTGCTGCTGCAAAGCTGGTATATCGTAGTTTGTTTCACGTATAATTTCATCACTTAGTTAATTTTCGGTTGTTCGCTGAGGGCTTATCATTCCAAAATCGCTTAATTTTTTGCCTACCATTGCCATTACTTTATCTTCAATTTTTCCAAGTGCTTCATTATAAATGTGTTCATTGTATGTCATGTTGGCGTGTCTCTGCTGTAACCTTCGCAAAATATCTTCCACCATGTACTCTTTATATTTGTCCCACAATTCATGTGCATTAGATAGCCCGCAAGATGATATGAGAGTTGCATAAAGATCCCTAATTTTGGCTGGTGACTGGCACTGCACAGCTTCCTCCATGGTTTCATCCCAGTGATTTTCGTTTTCTAAAAGATGCAGAGCTTCACATGATTCTCTATAAGTTGCGTATTCCTGTCCGTTGACAGTTTTAAGGTCTTTATATCCTGTAGGACCCCGAACATGGTGCAGCAGCAATCGTAAACAGAAACATTCAAAATTAGTTACATGGACGGTATACACACGACCAAGGGCATCTGATGACTTTACACCGGGCCAATTCGCAACAAGTGCGCCTTGAATACGGCGTTTCCACTCCTTCCTAGATGTGTTCCAAGTATAATAGCGGGGGACTTCAGAATATAACAACGTTTTTGCAAAGGGGTCGTTTTGACAAAGTTGAAAGAAGGCTGTTAGTGTAGTTTTTGGCGGTGATGCAATTCTTTCTTGGAAATTTCTTTCGGTGAAATATACACGCTCTCCATTTTCTAAGTGCACAGCAAGCTGAGTAACTGTTGGGTGCCTTTCGTGTAAAGGGAAGCCAAGGAGACGCCACGCTGTCTCGTTACTGCTGACATAACGCCCTGCTTGAAAGGTCTGTACTTCATTAACGGGATTTGCCTCACCTTCACTCCTGAGATTAAATATTGCTTGGTCGCTTCCTTTATTTATGTACTTACAGATATATTTGATTGCGCGGACAGAGCTACATGCTTCTACATTAACGTGGGCATTAAACATTTTACATAGAATGGGCGAATACGGGACAATCCAGCTGTTATCTAAGGTTTCGAACGCTCCAGAGCGAGATTAGATTGTAACTTTCCTGCCACCATCTTCGGGAGCTCTGCGTTTCTATTAAGGGTAGCCATTGTCATTTTGCACTGTTTCTTTTAATAGCTGTTTAGGGAATTTCTTTGCACATTTTCCTTCTTTCATACATGGTGATATTTAATTTCGTGCACCATATAGACCGTGAATCATATTACGGACGATGGTATCATACAATTCTTTATCTTGCTCAGGATCCGGAATCTCGGCACTTATTATGTCGTCTATTTGGCTGGGCCGCAACTTCTCTTTAAGCCATATTAGAATGTGGGCATGCGGTAATCCTCTTTTTTGCCATTCAATTGAATACATGAAACACTGCACCTCTCCGAAAATTTTCCCTTTGTTAATTACATACATTAATTTTTGTACTTTTAATCTTATTTAGATTATACGCATAAAAATCCATACATGATACTTTTTTGTTCGGAGTAGGCTCCTTTGTTACCGGGTTAATGAGTGGAATTTGAAAATGATAACCCTCTTGTCCTTTGCAATAAATCAATGGGTATTACATAATGATTTCTTATATTTACGCGAACACTACACATTGAAATAATACTAGTTTTTTTACGGAATTTATCGCGTATATTTAACTTTTTAAATACCCGACGTTTCGGGTTTTAAATACGCGATAAATTCCGTAAAAACTAGTATTATTTCAATGGGTATTGCAGAACGTCATAAAACTTGTTTGTATCGGCTACCCGTTGCAACGTATCATCACGTGCTCGCAAGACAATGTCTCGTGAAGAAAATTGATCACCATTAATTACGACGGCTATTTCGTTTATCAAAGGTGCATTGTAGTGCCTTTCATGCTCTCCTCGAGGGGTCCGAACTGCGTTAATGACGACTTTATAATAATCTTCAGGTAGGTTTTCTAAAGCAGTTTTAAATGTTTTGACTAAAATGTTACGTTCATGCAAGAATCTTTGAGTTTTGAACACTGTGTCTCTCTCAACTCCCTGGATAAATTGGCAGCGACGGTCTACCTCAATGTCTTCGTCACCCATAAAATATACTTGCAAAAATTTATGCTGTTCGTTTTCAGCTGGAAAAATTGAACCTATTCTATGATAAATTTGTCCTTGCACCGTAAATGTAGGCGAAAAACCCGGCATTATTATTTCCCGGTCACCTCCGAAGGACGTCATTTATAAGCATGAGTTATATTTCCGGATCCTGTTTAAAATGAGCCGTGACTCATTAGCATCATATAAAAGAGAGTTTTCAAAGGTTCTTCTAGTTCCCCAAGTAACGGAAGAGACACTTTGCCATTGGAACAGCACATGCCTGCGGTCTCATCTTTCCATTTTAAAGCGCTGCAAAATCGACACGCCTTGTCCATCAGTCCGATAACAACTAACCTGTGATTTTTATAATCAATCAACGGATTATAATTGAATGCTGCGTCATTAAAAATCGACCAATTGTTTCTTTGAAAATTTTGTCGACGTTCAGCTTGGAGCTGTGCATTTGCATCTCTTCGCGCCTGTGTCTGTTCTGGTGTTTCAGATGCCCTTATAGCAGATTGACGTTTAACTTGCTCAATGAGTCTGTGTTGAGTTTCATCAGGTGTTTCCGCGGCTCTTAAGGCGGTCTGACGTTCCGCTTGTTCGAATAGCCTTTGCAGACTTTGAGCAGGTGTTTCAGTAGCTCTTAAAGTAGATTGACGCTCTGCCTGTTCAAGACGCCTTTGCTGACTTTGATCAGGTGTTTCAATAGCTCTTAAAGTAGCTTGACGCTCTGCTTGTTCAAGACGCCTTTGCTGACTTTGATCAGGTGTTTCAGATGCTCTTAAAATAGCTTGACGCTCTGCCTGTTCAAGACGCCTTTGCTGACTTTGAGCAGGTGTTTCAGAAGCTCTTAAAGTAGCTTGACGCTCTGCCTGTTCAAGACGCCTTTCCTGACATTGAGAAGGTGTTTTGGAAGCTCTTAAAGCAGCCTGACGCTCTGTCTGTTCAAGACGCCTTTGCTGACGTTGAGAAGGTGTCTCAGATGCTCTAAAAGCAGCCTGACGCTCTGCTTGTTCTTGCTTTCTCAGTTCCTTTTTCCGATGGCTAATCTTTTCGCATGTCTTTGAGAAGATACTCTTTAAAGGCTGGACTTACGTTTGCGAGGCATTATGAAGTAACAGAAAACCTATTTATAAAAAACGTTAAAATACCTAAAAGGAATTAAATTTCCTTTTAAATATTTTTTTAAGATCAAATCCAAAATATCTAAAAGGAATAAATATTCCTTTTAAATATTTTTTTAAAATCAAAACAACAAAACCAATTCAAGACACAACACGAATCCGAAAACGATAGCCAAAAAAATCGAATCAACTTAAACCAAATCACAAAACAAATCGCAGAAAACCGAAATCGAAAGCAGTAGTCAATATAAATATAACCAACGAAAAAAGAAGTAAGTGTATAGGTACCGTATACACTATCTATACTATTAATATCCCTTTGAAATATTGTTAAACAACCTAAAACAACGAAAACCAATTCACGATTCTAAATAAACAAAATCCAAAATCAAAGCCAGAGTCTAAATATGTATAAAGGAATACCAACAAATCTAACGATGGAAGTCTAAATCATGGAAAGCCAATATAAATCCATTCAACCTTAACCAAATCACAAAGCAAATAACAAACAACCGAAATCGAAAACAGGTAGTCGAATAAGCTACGAAATAGAAACTATTTAAGCGTATAGGTACCGTATGCAATATAAGTTGACGCGCGGCTCAACGGCGGGAGTTAAGTACATGTTTTCTCTCAAACAACCGCGAACTCTCAAAAAATATTTTTCTTATAATTTTGCACAATTTTTCTTATTGTAATACCGATTCATTCATAACCACATATAAGAACTGTATTCATTTCCGTTCAATAAATATTACTAAGGCTTATAAATAAGGCTTACTAAGAACTGTTTCTACCACAGTTAAGTAATAGTTAAGGGTGAAAGCGTGTCAGGTGGTGATAGTATTTCTGATCCATACTTATAATTACGCCTGTAGCCCTTGCGGGGTAGGCAGAGATCAACGGATTACTTAATATCGTCTGCGAGGTTATCGCCTATTCTGTGAATTACAATGTACCAAAACGTTTGAAGAAAATCAGTTGGTGAATTTTATGTTTTTTATCGCTCTCTTCCCGGTCCTGCGTGGAAAAATACAGATCCATACATTTTTTATCTTAATTTTGGTAAAAAGACATAATAATCCAGTTATTCTGACCTTCTGTGTTCGTCCTTCGTACCGTCGTCCGTCTTGTAGAATCACGCTGGCGCCACCTAGCTGAATTTAATTTTGCAACATATTCGATTTTCCCACAGGAATAATATTGTTACGAGCTTAGGGTTCGTGACAATAAAAACTGCCGATTGAATTACCTAAATTAACACTTTAATTCACTTTACACTAATTAAACCTAAAAGACACTAATAATTAATCACACTGATTCACTTTATTTCGCTCCGAAGCTTCGCTTGTCTCGCCAAATCCAATACTGCCTCGATCGCATCTTGCAGAGCCTTTAAATACACATTATCATCGAAACATCCAGAACATTCAAGTAAATACGCACGCCAATCGACCAGGCGCCGAAAGTAGGGCTTCTAGAAAGCTTAGTTCTTCATTTCGATACTAGATGGCGCCGTCGGTTGAAAGATTAGTGATGTCATTTTATGGAAATCTCTCCTCGCTTTGTTACCCGACACAGATGGCGCTAGTGCCAGACGTCAACATAGGCGCGCAACACTGTCCCCACCTAAGACATGCTCGTCCCGAGCATTATCGGCCCCATAATAACATGCCAGGCGATCCACATGGACGATCTTAAGAGACCCTCTTGCGCCTTTCTATATCCGGTAGGTTACATCGTTGATCCTGGTTGCAATCCGGTATGGGCCGGCCCATTTAGCTTGAAGCTTAGGAGATGTCCCTTTGCTGCGGACTGGATTGTGCAACCACACTAGTGAACCTTTGTCGAACCCTTTGTTCATTTTGCGGTCATACCGGGTTTTCATCTTTTCAGACATTTGCTGGCCCGATTGTCTGACGTCATTCATTTTGTTCCGCAAGTCATTTACATAATCGGTTATACTGCGTGGGGCATCAGATGGTATCCCGGTGATCAGGTCTGCAGACAGCCGTAATTCTCTTCCAAAGTTTGCGAAAGCTGATGTCACTGTACAGCAGTAACACCAGCTTTTCGTGAACAGCGCTTCGATATGACAACAAAAACGGTTGTATGTGCTTGTCCCAATCTCGTTGCCGATTGTCTACAAATTTTGCTAGGTACCTCTCCAATGTCTGATTAAATCGTTATACCATTCCATCAGATTGCGGGTGATAAGAAATCGTTCTTGTTTTATGAGTACCCATAACTCGGCAAGTTTCCTGGAATATTTGAGACTCAAAATTCCTTGCTTGATCGCTGTGAATCTCTAAAGGTACTCCAAAACGACAGAAGACATCATGAACTAGTTTATCTGCAACTGTTGAAGCTTCTTGATTTGGAATGGCGAAGACTTCTGGCCATTTCGTGAAGTAATCCATCACAACCATGAAATACTTGTTACCGCTTTCACTCTCCGGAAACGGTCCCGCCACGTCAATGGCTATTCTTTCCCATGGTGCACCAACATTGTACAACTTCAATGCACCTCTACTACGAGTCTGAGGTCCCTTTACAGCCGCACAACTTGTACATTTGCGACACCAGTCCTCGACATCGTTTCGACAGTGGGTCCAGTGAAACCGTTCTCGGATCTTCAGTAGAGTTCGTTTAACTCCCAGATGGCCTCCTGAACAATCATTATGGTACAGCTGTAGAACATCCGGTACTTTAGCTTTAGGGACAACCATTTGCAAATGACAGCTGTCTCCCCGAACATTTTCCCATTTACGGCACAGAACTCCTGATGCAGCAAGCTATCCCACTAGGCCCAATAGCTTTTAGTGGTCGAACTCATCGCTGAGACGTCGCTCCACTTGGGCTTGGGAGCACTGGCCTTCATCCATTCCAGAATCGGCTTGATGTCCGGATCTTCCTGCTGTGCATGTGGTAAGCTGTCCTTCCACTCGTTGCTGAGGTGGTCTGTCCTGAGCATCCTCACGGATACCACTTCCATACTCTCTTGCCTAGTACAATGGTTGCAATCTTCAGGACAAGGTCTTCTTGACAATGCATCCGCGTTGCCATGAGATTTCCCGCTTCCCGATGTTCGATCTCAAAGTCGTATTCCTGTAGTAGTTCCATCCACCTCACTACTTGTCCTTCTGGATTTTTAAACTGCAATAGCCATTTTAGTGCAGCATGGTCAGTTCAGTAAACGAAATTTCCGCCCCAGAAGATATTTGCTAAAATGCTGCAAGGACTTTACCACAGCTAGCAATTCGCGTCTTGTGACACAATAGTTCCTTTCCGGTTTTGACAACGACTTGCTGAAGTACGCTATCACGACCTCTTGGTCACCATTCCGTTGAGACAATACACCGCCAAGTCCTATATCACTTGCGTCTGTGTCAACTATAAATTCTTTGCTTGCATCAGGGTATCCCAAAATTGGAATGCGATATTGCAACTTTCATCCCAGTAGATATGTCGCTTCTCCTCGGTTAGCTTGTGCAGAGGTTTGGCTATATCTGCAAAGTTCTTCACAAATCGCTGATAATAGGAGCACAACCCCAAAAATGCTCTAACCTGCGTCTTGTCTTTTGGAACCGGCCAATCTTTGACAGCGGCGATTTTCTCCGGATCCGTGCGGATACCTTCTTCCGACACTACATACCCCAAGAAGTTGACTTGCCGTTTGCATAGTGAACATTTCTTCGGACTCAACTTAAGGTTGGCACTCTGAATCTTCATGAGCACGCGTTCCAGGTTTTGAAGGTGTTCCTCAAACTTACGGTCCAGAATGATGATGTCATCCAAGTAGACTAGACAGGCATCGCCAATTAGCCCGGTAAGTACGAGCTCCATCAGCCTTTCAAACGTTGCCGGAGCATTGCACAATCTAAACGGCATCACTTTAAATTGCCACAGACCCTTTCCCGTCGAGAACGTGGTTTTCTCCTTCTCCTTAGGGTCAATTTCAACTTGCCAGTAGCCACTTTTTAGATCCAGCGTGCTAAACCACTTTACTCCTGTAAGCATGTCCAGCGTGTCATCAATTCTTAGCAAGGGATAGCTATTCTTCTTCGTAACGTCGTTCAGACGGCGGTAGGCAACACGAAACCGCATGCTGCCATCCTTCTTCTTTACCAGAACCACGGGTGAACACCATGGATTAGAGGAAGGTTCAATAACACTATCCTTCACCATTCCCTCAATCATGGTTTCCACTTCTTTTTCACGTGCTACCGGCAATCTTCTTGGTCGCTGGCGGATAGGCAATTCTTCTCCTGTGTTTATTTTGTGTTGAACTAAGCCAGTCTTCTCTATGTCAGCATCGTTTGACGAGAATACATCGGCGTACTTGAGTAACAACTTCTTCGCCTTGACCATTTCATTCGGGGAGAGAACGCTACGACAGTCTTCCAAAAGTGTGGTCACTCTCGTTTGTGCACCCTTGCTGGGGGTCGTACTCGATAGATATTGGCACCGACGTAACCAATCCACTTCCTCACAAATACCAACCAGTGTGCCTTTTTCTATAATCTGTTCCTGGTCACAAAGGTTCAGCATACGTACTCCTGAGATATCAGTGGTTCTGACCAAGGTTCGAGCTACTTTCCATGGAGGGTCATTGTTTACCCTTTCCACAAGTACACAACGGTGGGTTTGCCCAGGGTTTCGAGGAAAACTAACCGGCACAATCGTTTCCGATCTCGGCGGAAGAACAATCTTCTTAATTCTGTACATGTTCCCTGGTAACGCACCTTCCATAAAAAGTTCCTCCTGCCCACATTTCAAAACACCTTGCTTAACGTCGATCTCACCACAATTATTCCTCATAAAGTCTAGGCCCAGGATGCAGTCGTCCATTATATCAGCCACAATGACATTATGCAGGTAGATCACGTTGCCTAGCTTCAACTCCATCTCCTTCTCTCCACGGACGGGTATACGTTGACGGGTGGCTATAACCAAATTAATGCGTTCTCGGTTGTATGCGGAGTCCCCAAGGAACTGACTTATAAGTTGGGAACTAACAACCGTACAAGAGGCTCCAGTGTCTATGGTCAGCTTACACGGCATTCCGTTGACCTCGCCCTTGATGATTAGACTGTTCCCATCATGGGTTTGTGAGATCGAGATCCTTGGGACTCTTTTAACATCAGCCAGCACCCGCCCCGCAGTTCTGGCTTTTACTCGTTTCCCTGCTGCTGCTGGGCGGTGCTGTTGGCCGCACTACCCTCCTGAGATCGTTCACCTTCCCTTTCTAGGGTTCGCTTAGGGCAGCTGGATCGAAGATGGCCCCTTACCCCACAGCCATAGCACCTAGGGCTGTATCCATTGTTGCGGTCGCGAACTGTAGCTGCTGCAACCTCCCTGACGCGATGGGAACGATGATCCTGTCGCACGGCTTCCACCTCCAGTGCATAGGCCAAGGCGTCCTTAAGCGTTTCGTGGTGCCCCAGCCTCACAGCAGCTCTGACTTCAAGGTCGCAGATGCCGTCGATGAATGTCTGCACCAGGTTCCCTTCAATGAGCGCAGGTACAGACCGGTATGCTTTTCGCACCAGCTTCTCCACCTCTAGAGCCCACTGCTGCAGGTTTTCATTGATGCGCTGCACGCGATCTTTAAGCTGCGCACGAAATACGTGTTCCAGGTGAGCGTCGCCATATCTCGCCTCCAACGCCTCAAGGAGCTGCTCATAAGTCACTTCCTCACCGAGAGCTTCCAGAACAGTTAAGGCCTGATCGCGCAGACCTAGTGTGAGATTCAGCCGTTCGCCTTCATAACGACTTCAAACTGGATTTTGTAAGCTGACCAGGAAGAAGTCCCGTCGAACGGTGGCACTTTGAACCCACGTAACGAAGGTGTTGTAGCTACTACGGAAGCTGTAATTCCATCCCCCAGTTTGAGGTTGTCCAGCATTTTCTTCACGTCAGCCATCACGTTGTCAACCCGATTGTTCACTTGCTTGATTCGGGTTTCAGCTTTCTCGATTCGGGTTTCAGCTTTTGCGATTTGGGTTTCAGCTTCTGACAGGTGGTTGTCATGCTGAGCAACCCTATCCTTCACCTCCTTTATCTCCTTCCCGAAGGTAGCGTGAAGGTCCTTCATGAGGAGCATCTGCTCTTCCAACCGATGGGCCTGTTCCTCTTGTCCGCCCCGCAGCTGCTCTTCCAAACGACGGACCTGTTCCTCCTATCGGCGCGCCTGTTCCTCCTGTGCCCCTGCTCTTTCAACAGACGGGCCTGTTCCTCTCGTCCGCGCTGCAGCTGCTCCTGTAGCATCGCCATCAGAGCACCTAAGTCAGGTGCTGCAGATGTAGGAGCTACTGACGGGCCCGCAGCCTTTGTCGCTGGCAGTTGGGACTCCGACGTCTGCGGCGTTGCACCACCAAATCTCCTCTGGTCCGTCTCCTGCTGGCGTTGACTTCGGGTACGGACACCCTCCGATTCCTCCTTCGGTAAAATCAGCATGATTTGATCCCACTTCTGTACCAATTGTTACGAGCTTAGGGTTCGTGACAATAAAAACTGCCGATTGAATTACCAAAATTAACACTTTAATTCACTTTACACTAATTAAACCTAAAAGACACTAATAATTAATCACACTGATTCACTTTATTTCGCTCCGAAGCTTCACTTGTCTCGCCAAATCCAATACTGCCTCGATCGCATCTTGCAGCGCCTTTAAATACACATTACCGAAACATCCAGAATATTCAAGTAAATACGCGAGCCAATCGACCAGGCGCCAAGGCCGCCAGGCCGAAAGTTTTTTTTCAACTTGTTCTTATTTTTTTTTTTTTTTTTTTTTTTTGTGGATTAAGTCCCTCATTCTGCATACAAAAGGAAATTGTCTTTTTACCTACTTACATACATAATATTGCAATTACTTAAATTAATATTTTAATGAATACAATAAGCTCAAGGTGTGAAAGTGATAAATAATAAAGAAGACTGTTTTATTCAATTTTATTGTTATTTTATTAGAATTTCTTGGCTATATAGAATGGCAATGTAATAGGCATGAAGGCAATCGTAAAAAATTTAATAACAAACCACCATTAAAGATTGCTAACGATTTCATCGTATATCGAGGGGCATTTCACAGATATCAAATATCACCTGCGCCTGCACATCTGCTGTTGAAGCGAACACATTGATTATAAAAAACAGACTCAAGACTAATGGACATCATCGACGTAATCGAAGTTAGTGTCATATTGTATAATAATTATTCTCATCTAATACCCCATGTACCTACACTCGTGTACAAACAGTGTAGTTGCGGTGTAAGATATCCACTATCCCATATCATCCGGTGGGTGTCGTAAGAGGCGACAGAGGGAGACAAATCAGGAGATGGGCTGCAGCGTCTTCCTAATAACGACTAAAAACACCGCAGTTGCCAAACCGCCTGCTATGCATGGCAACTATGGCAAACATCCCCCTATGCGGCAATCTATGTAGGAAGCCTATGTTCAGCAGTGAACTTGAATAGAACATAAGGGTAACGGTATTATATTGAGAATATTTTATGGTAAATAATAAAAAGCATTGTTTTACTTTTAAAAAAATTGACATGTTATACTAAGACTAAAAAATTAAGGGTGTCCGGCCTTTTTACCAAAATGTCCGGCTAAGCTCGTTGATCTGTTCGGCTTTTCGGTTTTAAGACCTGGCAACCCTAGCCGTGGCACTGCTATTTTGTGCTAGAGCATCTTCAACTACGTCCGCAAAAATCGTTGGAAATATTTATTTTTATTTTTATTTATTTATTTGGTTCACCAACAAATGTTACACTAATACATTTGCTTAATTCTAAGACAGTGATATAAACTAAGTGCACATTCAATAATAGGTAAACACCGCATGCTTAGTCCTCACAGTATTTCCTACAAGCCTTTACATAATATCTAAAAATATACAATACACAATTACAAAAAAAATTTAATTAATACAAAAAAAAATTAGGTACTACAAAGAAATATTAATATTTTGATAAATTTTGTATCGAAAAACGTTAAAAGAGTCGTGGTGAATATCTACTACATTATTATAAGTATTTAAAAGTCTGCAAAGTCTGGGTATTGGGGAATTAGATCCTAGTACAGATCTACGAAGGGGCGGCGAAAGAGGAGTAATGTGCTTACGAGGATATCTAATTGGGATACGAAAATTAAATACTTAGTAATAAAGGACATAATAAGCATAAACACTCACGCCTGTCACCCAGAGGGGTAGGCAGAGACCACGGACTTCCATTTGACACGATCCTGACATACCTCTTTTGCCTCCTTTACATCCATATATCTACGCATACATGCTCGTCGGTTAAGGGTACTTTTAACGTGGCCCATTTTCAAAATATCGTCAATTTGGTCGATAAACTTTTTTCTAGGTCGTCCCTTCCCGACTCTGCCGTTCACATCTGCCATATAAATTTGTTTTGTCACTCTTTCCTCATTCATTCTTTCTACATGACCAAACCACCGAAGCATTCCTTTCTTAATCCTGGTCACAACATCATCTTGCATACCACATTTATCTCTTATCATGCAATTTCTCACCCTGTCATTCAGATTCAACCCTAGCATACTCCTTAAAGACCGCATTTCTACAGCATTTATTCTACTTTCGTGCTTCTTCTGCCACACCCAGCTTTCACTACCATACATTAAAGTAGGGACTAACACAGCATTATGAATTACCATACGTACTTGGTCTAATAAAGGACAATCTAATTTATTTCTAAATATTTTATATAAAAGTTGCAAATCCAGAATATCTCGGCGTTTAGACTGTGAGACCATTTTAAATGTCTTTAATCTGTCTACATATGATGCATTTTTATATGATTTTCGTGTTGAGAAGGCAAGATGCCATAAAAATCTTTTTTGTATGCGCTCAAGCCGTAGGTATGGGTAGAATAATGGGGACGCCAGACTGTGCTACAATATTCTAATATACTTCTAACAATTGAGAAGTATAAAAGTTTTATTGTGGTAACATTACGGAATTCTTTACTGTTTCTTATAAGAAAACCTAATGATTGAGATGATCTTTTAATAACACTTTCTAGTTGTGGTATAAATGTAAGTTTTTTATCGAATACTACACCTAGGTCCTTAACAGTTTCCACTTCTTGGATAACTACTCCATTGAGGGTATAAACCGATGAAAAAATATTATTTTTGCGCGTGAATTTAACGTGTACACATTTTTTTAGATTAAGATTCATTTCATTAAGATCGCACCATTTGGAAAGTCTAATTAAATCCTCCTGAAGAAGTATCATGTATGACGATTTATTAACGATTTTGCAGAATTTTAAATCGTCAGCGTACATAAAACAATTGGAATGTAAGAAACAATTAGGAATATCGTTAATAAACATGTTAAATAAAATTGGCCCCAAATGTGATCCTTGGGGAACTCCGGATGTGATGGGAAATACATCAGAACTGAACCCATTAACAACAACAAAATACTTTCGACCTTTTAGATAAGACCTTAACCACGTGAGAATAGGGCCTGCAAAACCATAAGCTTCTAACTTTCTTAAGAGCATAACATGTGACACTCGATCGAAAGCCTTACTGAAATCAGTGTATATTACATCTATTTGCTGTTGCATGTCTACAGCTTTCACCAAGGTTTCAACAAACGTAACTAAATAGAGCTAGTCGAACGAAATTTGACAAATCCATGTTGGTCATCTGTATATATATATATAAATATATATATATATATATATATATATATATATATATATATATATATATATATATATATATATATATAAAGTGTCTTGCATAATTTTGAATATAGGGACATACTAATGATTCAAATATTTGGAACAAACTGGAGCAAAATGCACGATCATCAAATGCAGAAATCCAATGTGTTCCAGAAAGGAAGTCGGAAAATGTGTTGAATATTGTTAAGGATATATTTAAAGTAATTAACTATAACATAAGCGAAGATAAAATTGTTAACTGTACACGCATTGCAAAAATGAATCGGAGCAGCCCCCGACCACGTTCAATTATTGTTCAGTTTACAACACCTTTCATACGCGATCAGATGGATGTCTCCAACAAGCTTAATTCAACTCATCTCGGTTTCCCCCGGAAGTAAAATTCCTATTTATATAACGGAGCATTTGTCTCCAGCCAACAAAGCCTTGCATGCAGCCTCCAGGATAAAAGCGAAAGAAATAAACTTTAAATACGTTTGGGTGAGGAAGGGACGAATCTACATGAGAAAGGACAATTCTAACTATCACCTCATCAAAAACATGAGCCTCCTGGAGAAATTAGTATAATCTTCTTAGTTATATATAGATCTAATAATAATGTATGTTGAATATTTTTAACTAAAATACGATAATTTACAGTTAAGTATTTACTACCAGAATGTACGTGGTTTGCGAACAAAAACTTTAAATTTTTACCGTAAATTGTGCTGTTTCGATTATGATATCATCATATTGACTGAAACATGGTTGAATCATACGATTATAAATAATGAGCTATTTGATAACAGATATGTAGTGTACAGAAGGGACAGAGAAACTACTGGTTTTCATTCTAATAAAGATGGTGGAGGAGTATTGATAGCTGTATCTAGTAGACTAAAGTCAAAAAGAAATGAAATGAAAGTAAATGTGAAGATCTTTGGGTTACTCTAGATGTTACAGATGGAAAGAACTATTTTCTAATTGCCTTTTGTGCTGTCTGTATTCCTCCACCAATTCAGTTTAAAATATTGGAATGTTTTCTTAGTAACTGTAACTCCTTGTTTGAAAAATTGAAACTAAAGACTTGCATTGTTGGTGATTTTGAACTTACCTAACGTTAATTGGAATCTCGTCAATGAATTGAATAGCAATTATTCTGCTCCCTTTATGGCTTAAAGTCTTATAGATTTCTGTTACATTAATAAACTACAACAGTGCAATCTCGTCGAAAATAAAATGGGAAGAATCCTGTATTTAGTTCTAATAAATTGTTCACATTGCATTGTTAATGAGGCATATGATATATAACATAGATCCTTTACATCCTCCGATTGAAATACAACTATTTATATCTGAGAAGCATAAACTAAAATACAATTCCAATATCAAAAAGCGTAATTTCTATAAAGCTGATTATGATAAAATTCGTGAACATACAAAATATTTGAATCATTAGTATGTCCCTATATTCAAAATTATGCAAGACACTTTATATATATATATATATATATATATATATATATATATATATATATATATATATATATATATATATATATATATATATATATATATATATATATATATATATATATATATAAAATATTTTGGGAAAGATTGATAATATTGAAATCGGTCTATAATTACTAACCAAAGTTTCATCATCCGCTTTATGTATAGGGACAACTTTAGCGACCTTCCACATATCTGGAAAGCGTCCTGTTTGTAAAGATTTGTTATATATAAAACAAAGAGGAGTAGATAGTTCTATGGCACATTCAGCGATGTAGTAAGGTGAAATAGCGTCTGGACCAGCTCCTTTTTTTCGGTCTAAGCCCTTTAATTTTTTTTAAACTGATTTTTCATCCAAAATCAAAGTGCCAAAATGATAATTATTGTTATCTAAATATTTTAAATATTCGTTATTTGAATCATATTTATCAAGCCTGTTAGGATTGTCCACGGTGTATACTGAGGAGAAATGTGAGACAAAAAGATTGCATATATCACACCCATCTGTTATCATTACACTACCATTAGTCATTGCACTCGGATACTTACTATTCCCAAGCCGTTTAGTTTTGATATAAGACCAAAAAGTTTTATAATTTATGACAACATTATCTTCTATACATTTTATATAAGCGTAGTAGCAGGTTTTAGCTAATTTATCACATCTCTTATTAAGTAACTTTATGCTGAGTAAATCCATTGCGTTATTATTTTTTATACCTAGACCTCACCTTATTTTTTCCTTCATTACATTAATCAGACTCCGACTAAACCAAATAGGATATTTACTACTTTTGATCGTACTCCATGGGACAAATTTTTCTATTGTTAAATTTATAATTTTATAAAAAACTGAGACGATACTATTTATGTCATCCAACCCCTTAAATAACACGTCCCAATTGATTTTACTTAAATGTTCACGAATTTTATCATAATCAGCTTTATAGAAATTACGCTTTTTGATATTGGAATTGTATTTTAGTTTATGCTTCTCAGATATAAATAGTTGTATTTCAATCGGAGGATGTAAAGGATCTATGTTATATATCATATGCCTCATTAACAATGCAATGTGAACAATTTATTAGAACTAAATACAGGATTCTCCCCATTTTATTTTCGACGAGATTGCACTGTTGTAGTTTATTAATGTAACAGAAATCTATAAGACTTTAAGCCATAAAGGGAGCAGAATAATTGCTATTCAATTCATTGACGAGATTCCAATTAACGTTAGGTAAGTTCAAAATCACCAACAATGCAAGTCTTTAGTTTCAATTTTTCAAACAAGGAGTTACAGTTACTAAGAAAACATTCCAATATTTTAAACTGAATTGGTGGAGGAATATAGACAGCACAAAAGGCAATTAGAAAATAGTTCTTTCCATCTGTAACATCTAGAGTAACCCAAAGATCTTCACATTTACTTTCATTTCATTTCTTTTTGACTTTAGTCTACTAGATACAGCTATCAATACTCCTCCACCATCTTTATTAGAATGAAAACCAGTAGTTTCTCTGTCCCTTCTGTACACTACATATCTGTTATCAAATAGCTCATTATTTATAATCGTATGATTCAACCATGTTTCAGTCAATATGATGATATCATAATCGAAACAGCACAATTTACGGTAAAAATTTAAAGTTTTTGTTCGCAAACCACGTACATTCTGGTAGTAAATACTTAACTGTAAATTATCGTATTTTAGTTAAAAATATTCAACATACATTATTATTAGATCTATATATAACTAAGAAGATTATACTAATTTCTCCAGGAGGCTCATGTTTTTGATGAGGTGATAGTTAGAATTGCCGTCCTTTCTCATGTAGATTCGTCCCTTCCTCACCCAAACGTATTTAAAGTTTATTTCTTTCGCTTTTATCCTGGCGGCTGCATGCAAGGCTTTGTTGGCTGGAGACAAATGCTCCGTTATATAAATAGGAATTTTACTTCCGGGGAAACCGAGATGAGTTGAATTAAGCTTGTTGGAGACATCCATCTGATCGCGTATGAAAGGTGTTGTAAACTGAACAATAATTGAACGTGGTCGGGGGCTGCTCCGATTCATTTTTGCAATGCGTGTACAGTTAATAATTTTATCTTCGCTTATGTTATAGTTAATTACCTTAAATATATCCTTAACAATATTTAACACATTTTCCGACTTCCTTTCTGGAACACATTGGATTTCTGCATTTGATGATCGTGCATTTTGCTCCAGTTGGTTGACGCGTATCGTTAATTCCTGAACAATAGATTTTACTTTGCAATTTTCATCCTGAAGCTCTTTATAACTTTTTTTTCATAGCTAAACTTTCCATTTTACACTCTTCAAATTCAGCGTTCATAAACTCCATAGATTCCTTCATTTTTGATAATTCTTCACTTACATCCTTTAGCTGCTTATTCAATGTGTCTAATACACTTTTACTTATTTTATTATAGAGGCTCTCCATTTCTTTCTGTATCACAGTCTGCACTATTTCTTTTACTTCATCTCTAGTCACTGGGGTATCGCTGCTTTTGCACGGGGGGGAATATGATTGTTTCTTGCTTCCTCTGACAGTAATGTTCCTTACTGGCATATTATCATCCTTCCCTGATTTCGGAGCTTTACTTGTACATAATGGACACTTCCAACCATATAATGACTCTGTCATGTCCTGATTTTCAGGTAAGGCAAGACAAGATTTGTGATAAACTTTTTTACAATTAGTACAACGCAGGAATGCATCATGAGCAGAACCTCCATCACAACAACCCCATGACAACTTGACACTTGAAAACGGAGTGTTCGGCATCACGAATTATAAAGTATATAACTATAATAACAAAATTGAATGTCTGCCCACACAAAAATGAAATAGAGTTCTTATAAAATAGAAACAACTTTTTATATAAAAAAATATATAAAAAAAACATATATTAAAACAAAGGATTTAAAAAAAATATTAAAAAGAAGTTGCAGTTTCGATCTTGCACCACTAAGATAACGTTTGATAATGTGAAACCAATCCGCCGCTTAGTTGCGTTGAATAGTCGTTTCATTTTACACCAGTATGTGATGTTCACGATATTAATATATGAGTCGACGGGTATATGATAGACTTGATCATTTATCAGTCAAAAATACCGTCACAACACTTATTAAACACATTAATTATCACTGTATTTAGACTATATTTTACTTTGCAAATACGTCCATAATTAGCAGAGAGGTTTATAGGCTTTTTAAACTACAACAATTAAAAATACACCATTAACCAATTTTAATCAATTTTAAAAAGCTGGGAACGAAAGAACTTGTCCGCGTGCGCATACGACTTCCTTCCATGATATATGTATGTATTTACTTTAGTACAGTATATTTCAAATACAAATTTTGTTTTAATTATTACTTTAACGTTTGAACTGCATGAAGCAGTAACACTTCGACGTCTGCAATTTTAAAAGTGCTGTTTTTGGTGGCAACTTCATTTTTTGCTTGAGCCCATACCGAGTCAATTGGGTTATATTGGCAATGGTAAGGTGGTAAGCGAATCACTTCGTGTCCTGACTCCAAATTTAACTGATCCAATTTGTATATTTTTTTGGTTGGTTCCGTTGCACCTGTAAATATAATGTTGTTTGTATATTCAACTAAATACTTAAAAGAAAACAAATGTATTGCAAAAATAATAAAATCTGAAATACCTTTTGTCCCCGTGTTGGCGGAGCCACTCCTGAATTTCACTCTTTTTGTTAGCTGTTATCGGTGCCCGATTTATTTGCTGGGAGTGGTAGGGTGCGTTTCCCATTATGATTACTGATGGTTCTTCAAGACTATGCAGCAGCTTTATAAACCAGTCTATGAAGCCTTCGGGATTCATTTCTGAATTGTAGTCCCCGCTCTGAGACTTTACAGCACGGAATACCCATCTATCTGGCTTTGGGTATAAAACCATATTTTGTGCAGCCTGCATGACAAACATAAAGAACATATTTAAATGAACATCATAAATTGTATTAAATTATTATTAAGTCGTATATCTTACATAAAAGATGAAAGAATATTTACCAATTAGTCTGCCCCCCCCCCTTTCCCGTTTTTGTGTATTAAGCCGCCTTGTCCATCCTTGTCTAGTCAAATTCGTTTGCGGCTGTGATTTTGGTTCACCCAACTCTCATCTAAATAAATTCTGGTCGAGTGTCTTCACTATCTCTCAGGGTCTTGAATTTTCTCAAGAATTTTAGCCACGCACAAATGATGTCAGTCCTTTCCATCAATTGTTTACGACCATCTGGAGCTTGTGTGTACTTGTACCCAAGTTCTATGTGCATTTTACGCATAAAAGAAATAGAACACTGGAATCCGTCAATTCTTTCTTTTTCTGTACTCAAAATTTTAGCAGTGGAAGGATATTGTTACGAGCTTAGGGTTCGTGACAATAAAAACTGCCGATTGAATTACCAAAATTTACACTTTTATTTCTGAACAGCAATTACAACTTAAAAGACACTAATAATTAATCACACTGATTCACTTTATTTCGCTCTGAAGCTTCGCTTA
Organism: Parnassius apollo; assembly: GCA_907164705.1. Taxonomy (NCBI): domain Eukaryota; kingdom Metazoa; phylum Arthropoda; class Insecta; order Lepidoptera; family Papilionidae; genus Parnassius; species Parnassius apollo. The sequence goes on along the minus strand of CAJQZP010001459.1, from coordinate 3,064,121 downwards.
CATCGCCAAATTCAATACTGCCCCGATCGCGGCTTGCAGCGGCTTTAAATACACCTTTTCCACCGAAACATTCAGAATATTCCAGCAAATACTGGCCCCCGAACGACCAGGTGCTGAAACTTCGAGTGTGGAGCTTTCCAGAAAGTTTAGTTCTTCAATTCAATACTAGATGGCGCTATTGGTTGAAAGATTAGTCATGGCATTTTCTGGAAAGCTCTCCTCGCTCTGTTACCCGACACTAGATGGCGCTAGTGCCAGGCATCAGACATCAACTTAGGCGCGCAACAATATTCACTGTCGCGATAAAACGATGACACTATTTGTTTAATTACACTTTTGTCGAAGTCGTCTAACGCAGTTACTGTACAAGGCAGATAGACGCTTTCTCGCGGAGAGCTAACTTCTCCCTTTATACACTCCTTTTTAATTTTGTTGACCACTCTAACACTCACACCACATATCGCCGCAGCAAGTTCACGACAATGGCAGAAATTAACACTTTGTAACTAGTTGGATGGCGGGTCTAAGGGTTCCTGAGTTCGATTCCCAGGTTGAGCCTTGACCCTATTGTGCGAGATGTTATACTAAGTGGACTGTATACGCGATAGCTTCTTATGCCTCAACAAGATAAAAGAAAAAGAAAAACAATTATTATTTAATTAGAACAGTTTTATAAAACAGAGTGCTATAAATAAAAATAAACCTACAACGGGAAAAATAGACCAAAATCTAGTAGCTACTGCCTATTTATATCTCAAAAGCATACCCATGTGCTGTATTTTAATAATCCTCCATTTACGACCTATACAGTTGTTCATAGGCGCTATTTTTCTTATTACTACTACTATTATATTTGGTTGTTTTTTTTTTGCCCGTGTCAGGTAATAAGAAACTATCTTATTACTTGACTCTCATACTCCTGTCCCCTATAATAAAATGTTTATAAACTTTTTCACAATATTATGTTAATGCCTCAAATTAGACGTAGCCAAAGTCGTTGTTTTACTATCACCGTGACAGGTGTTTCGATTACATAAATGTCATAGTGAAAATCACTGTGACTTTGTCTTAATCCGATTGGCTTTAGATATAAAAAAATCTGACAGGCAGAAATCCTTCTGGAACGCTACAAAATTTTTGAAGAGAGTAGCATTCTTACGACAAGTAAATAAAATTACAGATTGGGACAATATCACGAAACATGGTTGAATAAGGTTTCCCTTCGAGATATTTGACTTTATTTTTTAACTCTCATCACTACAAACGTCATTTTTGACTTTTGTAACGTTGGAACTACAGATCTGTCAGTGTCACTTGTTAGTCCTTTTAGTTCTTTACTTCCTAGTTTGATGCCTTATTATTAATAATAATGTATTTTTTGTTTACTTAAAAGCACACATGTGGCATTATTTATGTCCAAGCTAGTGTTATTTGATTTATATCATCGTGTGGAGTGAATACAATTAATGTTATAAGTCAAAATGTCTCGTAACAGAGGTGATGGGTTGCTTGCAAAGGTTGATTTTCCTCTCTATACGCTTCAAACCCTTACGAATCGACATGTCCTTGTAGCGGGAGGTGGCGGAGCATCTAACACAGGCGTGGCGAATGGATTTGTGAGTGTTAACTTTTACATTTATAAAAAAACATAAGCTGTTTTGACTATCACCATGATACGTGTCATTACATTACAGTACATTACTTTTCTTTTCCTTGCTAGGAGATATTTGAATTATCACACAATGGAACTAAATTTGTTGCTGAAGAGGTGATGCGACATGAAACTGGCCCAAATGTGGTGATGAACTGCTCTGTACGTAATGCTCAGGGCAGGACATATCTTTGCGCCGGGCAAGAGAGCCACTGTCAGTTGTATAGGGTAAATGTTCGTATGGTAGATGCTGCTGAAATGCGCCGTGGAAGCTTTCGAGCAGAGAATGGTTTGGTACGCCGTCGCAGACGCACAGTTTCTGAAAATGATAACATATCTAAAACAGAAAGTACTACTGTGGAAAAACGAATATCTTTTGAAATACGCCCTTGTGACAGTGTACAAACTGATTTTGGGTAAATATTCAAACATTTAAGTTACTTCAACATAACTTTTAATAATTCTGTTATTAATTTTTTAGTTATATAAGTGTTAGAATATCAGTGATTGATTTAATATAGATTAGATTCAAAATTAACTACTATGTAAAATCCACTAGTGGAAATAGGCCTTCCCTGTAGACTGCCTCATAGGGGGACATTTGCCATAGTTGCCATGCAGTTTTTTATAATTATCATGTTAATGTCAGGATAACTCTACTAACTATCAACTATTTCAGATTTCCTCTGTTTCCGCTTACCATATCTGCAGGATGACATGGGGTCGTGGATTCCTTTATGCCGCTGCTACACATAATTTTAATAATATATATTCTATTTGCATTAAACATGGTATTTAAAAGATTTTAAACAAAGTCACAAATCAGTATGTTTTGCTACAAGTTATATGTGGCATGCAAAAAATTTTTATACATTTATATTTGTGGCTACAAAATCCCTAATACTATAGAAATTACAATCATTTTACTACTGATACAATTTTAATTTAAATAATCTGCTATTTAATGTTTTTAAGTAATTAGGTATAATATTATATAAGCATACACACATAAATAAAATATTTATTATGTTCTCTTATTCTGTCATTATTGTTTAGTACATGTCTATATGGATCTCGGTGACTATGGGGATTTGTATAATCTACCATTGTAAACTATGTTTTGTGTTTAATAAAATATTTAATTTGTTTAACAAAAAATTGCTTTTAAATCAATATTTTACTTGTAAATAACTTTCCGGCATAACCTGTTTCTTAAATGTTTATTTCAGAGAAGACCCACTGCAAAGGGTAGTGAGGATCAGTCATAATGGTAAGCTAATGGCAACTGGTGGTATAGATGGCAAGGTTAGACTGTGGGGCTTTCCCAAAATGCAACTGCTACACCAATTAGAAGGACACACAAAAGAGGTTTGTGTTCCATTTTCATATTAAATAAACCAATAAAACTTTAGTGCATTGATTTTATCATGACCTTCAATCCTAATACATTAACTTAAGTATTGCCATAACTTCCTTTATTACTTGAGGATCAAAATATTTATAATTTACTTAGATCTTTAAAATTTTAAAATGATTGATTTTAATGATTGTGTAAACTACAATGACTAATGATAATAAATATTAAATACAGTGAATATAGTTAAAACAATGATTTATTTTTCTACATAGACTTCTAACAAGTCAATGCTACAAATGTTCATCTTTATCCTAAATCAGAATTCCCAGAAAAATAATGTTATCTTGATGCTCCAAAAAGCCTCAACAGTTCACTATCGTCTTCAAATCTGTTGCCTCGATGGTGTTCCTTGAGCCTAGGAAATAAATAAAAATCACTGGGAGCTAGATCTGGCGAATCACATTTCTTGAATGGCAGCCTTTTTTCCTAAATAAATATTGGCTCCCTTTGCCAAACATTCCACCACAACTATTCCTTCAGTGTCCAAAAAAACCTTAATATATAAAAAAAAACCTTTTCCGCCAACTTAACACTTTGAATTTCTTCGGCGTCGGCGAGGAGGCTCGTTTCCATACCATAGATTGTTGTTTGATTTCAGGATCAAAATGGTGTATCCAGGTCTCGTCCATGGTCACAAAATGTGACAAAATTTTTTCCTGATCTGCTTAAAATCGTTCGAAATTCACCCTAGAAATGTCGTTTCTTCTTTTCTTGTCGTTTTTCCCTTTTTTCTTATGCTTGTCGCTAAATATTTTCGGTATCCAAAGCGCAGAGACATTTTTCATATGCAATTTGTTAGCAAGGATTCTGTGAACACTGTAATATTAGATCCCTGTGACCTGTTTACGTCTTCGGTGGGTCTTTTGTTTTAAACAGAGGTACTTGATAACAGCTCTAATTTTTCTCCATTTTGATGTTATCTCTTTGATGATTCAAATAAATGTACCTCCGGGGGATGGTAGCCCATTTATATGATTTTTTTATGCTGATCTTGTGAGTACATAAGCAAAAAATCGGGTGGACTGTGCTCACTTATCACCCATATACCAAAAAAATAATATTATTACAGTCTGTAAGGAATTTTATCTTAGCCCACAGAGGTGACAAAGCATTTTTCTTTATTTGTAGAGGGGTGGTTAAAGGGGTTGACAATGAATCTGCATCTTAATAACTCTATATAAAATGTAAACACTAATATTTGCATGCTTCTTTAATGGCTGAATCAGGTAATCTTTTTATGATCCACAAATACACAAGCACAAAATAAAAAATTTGAAATCCAGCACATATTTTAACTATGGGCAAGATGAAATTAGATTGAATTGTTAAATCAAAAAGTAAAAGTATGAAAATTGACGATATATTTTAAAGCGAATTGTCTCCAACAAAATGGGATTGTGAATTGCATTTATAAGTGCTGAAACACCACATCAACATTCTAAAAAAAATGGCTTGTCTAAGACATTTGACATTACAAAGTTTGCTTTATAAGACATTTGACATTACAAAGTTTGCTTTATAAGCCCTCTCAGAAAGTCTGTGCCCATCAGTGAGACATACATGCAGACTATATGTCCTGACCTGACCTGACCATTACTTCCTTTGTGTTTGTGGTAGCAATTTTTTCCCAAGCGTTTTTTCCAAGCTTTACATTCTAAGGTAAAATAATCTCAAAATTAAGATGGCTCAGATTTTATTGCATAAATAATAAAGAATACTTTGTTGTAAATATAATTTGCCAAATAAAATCCTCGAAACTAAACACTAGAATAACCCGAACTTTTTTATTCCAGCTGGATGATCTGGACTTTAGTCCTTGTGACAGTCGGCTGGTGAGCATCGCTAAAGACGGTCTAGCGCTTGTGTGGGACACCTCAAGGTCACGTGAGCCCCTTTTGAAGATCACCTGTGAACCACCCAACGGTACTAAATATCTGTTTAGAAGGTGCAGGTAAGTTGGAGTTCCAAGTGTCCATGTTAAGCATCTATCACAATTCATCAGAATATTTTTCATGTATCTTCAGTAAAAATTTTAAAAGAATACTAAAAAAAGTGCTCGAAATAATAGATTTTCTCACAAAAGGAGGAAACTTGAAAAAAAAAGGGAAAAAAATCGGACGAAGACAGGACTCAAACCAGGGTACTATGATTTCGGGACCGCCCGCTATCTCATTTGAGCTATTATAATCATTAACACGTTGCCAAAATTTACCTTCTTATATTGTAGCTGTTTTTCATTGCCTGAAAACACGGACAAAAGGACATTTTCTAAAAATGAATCTAGCTAGATCGATTTATTGCCCCCGAAACCCCCTGGACACTAAATTTTATGAAAATCGTTGGAGCCGTTTCCGAGATTCCGATTATATATATACTAGCTTGCCAGGCAGACATTGTTCTGCCCTTTTCGACGACCCTTTGTCATGTCCTAAAAAAATTGTCCTAAAAAAATTTTGCAAAAAAAAATTGTGGGTCACTCATGGGCAAAAAAGCTAACCTATCTCTCAAATTGGACCAAACTGCACACGGAGTGCAAATTTGATTACAATCGGTGAAGTAGTTTAGGAGTCCATCGCGGACAAACAATGTGACACCTAATTTATATATATACAGGGGATGTTAGTGTAAACACCGTTATCCTTGAAACCAGTGATTTGATACCTTTAACTTTTTTTTACTTTAATTTAGTATTTTAGTTTTTTCAAATCTGTAGTTACATTTTAAACTCGAAGACAAATCAATTTTAAAATAGAATAATAAAAACAATAAATTTTTAGCTTGCAAATTTCTAGCAAATCTCAGAAACATCATTACGGTACAAGAGGTTAATTAAAAAAAAATTGAAGCGCACATCAGACTTACATCAAACAGTGTAAAAGCACACTGGTTGTATGTTTGACATTTAATTGGATTGTACTTACATAAGTTTGTAGAGAATAAATAAATTTCAACGACAAAAACAACAAAAGACAAAAACAAATTGGTTTGGTTTCACTTATATATATATATATATATATATATATATATATATATATATATATATACATACATACATACATACATAAACACTCGCGCCCGTCACCCAGAGGGGTAGGCAGAGACTACAGACTTCCATTTGGCATGATCCTGACACACCTCTCGCAATTCACTTCTGCAACATAAATTTTCTTTGAAAAAAATGCAAGTCTTATGCATTAGGTATAATAACTTCTAAATTTTTTTAAAAATATTTATAGTAAAATCGTCTCAAATAAATAAGTAATTAATGTTTAATATGAAGTAACATAAAACACAGGCACACATTTAGCATGTCGATGGTAGAAGATAAGGATTTAATAACAATTAATATGTTGTAATTAATTCAATTTTCTTTGAACATTGTTGCTCAATGCTTGTTGCAAGTTAAAATTGACATATTTTTTTTAAATTTATGATAGCTCAAGCTACATACATACTTATAAAACTCATTCTAATTGGTTAAGCTGAGACCGTAGAGATTAGCATGCACAAACGCACAGGCAAATCTATATTTAAGATATCTGTGTCTCGTGCATATTTTACAATATCTCTCTATGAAATTCAATGAACTATGCAGCACACCCAGCGCAGATAATTTATATTTTATCGGTTAGTAAGTGTAGGCACCGACACAGGGGTATGAAAATTCTCAGTATCTTGCTATTCTGTTGATACCAGTGCCATCTCACAGTGGGTAAAAGCACTATTTCCCCCACTAATTTTACACTTTTTATTCAAAAGATGGCGTCTCTACCGGGATTTATTATTTATACTGTAGCAGCCAGATTAATCAAACCGAAACGGGAATAAATAATATATACTCCGCTGCTACCATAACGCGGAAGGCGAGAATAAATAAAAAAAACATTTTATTTCCTAATTATTCTTGGCTACTGAGATACTGCGGACTGTATATAGATAATTTGACGTTCTTATAAAGAAACAAGAAGCAGCCGCAAATATCATTCAGCGCCACACCGACTTCACACGCCGCTATCGTCACGTATCCGTCGACCAATGGTGAGCCGTTTCTTCAACGCCGCAGTTCGTTTCCTCTTGCTGTTCCGGAGCTGTATTCCACACCGCCGCCGCCCGCCGACTACGCGTGCGCACCGATCTGCATGTCTTATATAGCCCGGTCCAGCGACGTAGCTTCGTGAACAACAAACAAGTCTCACGCCGGGAAACGAAACGTAGATAATTGTATATTTTAAATAGTTTTCATTGGTCATAAAATAAGCAATATAATTGGCTAGTCAAAATATTAATTGTTACCATTGGCAAATCAATAGTGAGCCAGCCATATAAATATAGGCAAGGTTGATGCAAAATATATTCCATTCCGAATCCCATTCGACAGTACATTCATAAACATAAACAGTAGTTTCATTTCTCCACCTTAAAGAAAACCACTCGGAGTCTGTTAATAGTGGACAGTTCGTCTCCACTATTACAGTGGTGACCCCGTACGAACACCGAGGGGGGAAGATCCGGTACGAACACCAAGAAGGAACACCCTGCGACGTACCACTACTATTGCACGAACACCGCGAAGGAAACCCGTACGAACACCGAGAAGGAAGACTTCAGTTTATATAAAATCAGTGTAATCAAGCCGTCATTATGGAGCAGGAGGCAAACACATATACATCAAACCCGGTAAAGGAACCAGAAATCGCCGGTATATCTCTATCGTTAAGAATACCACCGTTTTGGAGAGACAAACCACGACTTTGGTTCGTCAGTTTTGAAGCCGCAACGAATGGTTTAAAGAAGAGCCAAGCGCAATTAGCACAGATGGTGATAGCCCAACTTGAGAAACAAGACATCGAACAAATTGCGGACCTGTTGTACAACCCACCAGCAGTCGACCAGTATAATTCACTGAAGGATCGTCTGATCTCCGCATATGAAGAATCCGACAGTCGACAGCTACAAAAACTTCTATCAGAAATAGAACTTGGAGACCAGAAACCCACACAACTCCTACGCAAAATGCGTACTTTGGCGCGAGATAAAGTTCCGGATTCAACACTACGGCTAATGTGGGTAAACCACCTACCACCACATATTCGATCGGTAATAGCAGTCAGCGAAACATTCAGCACGCAGACGAAGCTCGACGAACTGGCACTCCTGGCGGACAAGATGATCGAAAACAGCAGTAGCTCACACATATCGATCATCGAAGGCACTTCAACAAAGGCCAATGATACCCAGTTTCTTCTCGAAGAAATTCGGAAGCTATCATTCGAAGTCGCCGCGCTCAAAGCTTCCCAGCATCATACCTTTTACCAGCAACAGTACAACCAGCGCAATCAGCAACACCGAAGATCACCTTTTCGTCGCAACCGCTCTGCAAGTAGAAGTCGAATAAGCTCAACATCAAGATCCCCTTACTGCTACTATCATCGACGTTTCGGGGTCGAGGCAAGAAAATGCACAGCACCGTGTACATTCAAAAATGAAAATACGAATACGGAAAACTAACTAGTACGCTCGATGCGACGGGATCCAGCGTAACAGCAAAGTCCTACCGTCTTTTCGTCACCGATAAAAAAAGCAAGCTCACTTTCCTTATCGACACCGGAGCAAATATCTCAGTGTTACCGCCGAAGCAAGGACAGAAGTTGAAGCCACTAGATTTTCAACTCTATGCAGCAAACAATACGGTTATTCCTACATATGGAGAAAAAACAATGGAACTTGATTTTAATCTACGCCGACCATTCAAATGGAGATTTATCGTCGCTAAAGTCAGCAAACCAATCATCGGTGCTGATTTTCTTCAACATCACCAGTTGGTCGTCGACATCAAAAATAGAAGAATCATCGACGGGAAAACCAATCTTGCATCTCAGTCTTTTGTACAAGCAACCAATCTGCCCACAATAAGAAGCATAGATGTGCAACAACCGTATCACAAGATCCTCGAAGAATACCCTGGTATCACAAGAATAACTTCAATGAAATTAACACCGAAGAACGACGTTGAGCATTTCATCGACACCAATGGACCACCACTTCATTGTCGTGCACGTCCAATCGCACCACACCTATACGAGCAAGTTCGAAAGGAATTCGAAAACATGATTGAGCAAGGAATATGCCGTCCAAGCAAAAGCCCTTGGTCATCACCACTTCACATTGTACCGAAGAAGAACGGAGAATTACGAGTTTGTGGAGATTACAGAAGACTGAATTCTATTACCACTCCTGACCGCTACCCAATACCGCGAGTCAGGGATTTCACGCATCAACTATCAGACAAGACTATATTCTCCACCATCGATCTCAACCGAGCTTACCAACAAATAAGAGTCCGCGATGAAGACATAGAGAAGACAGCAATAATTACCCCAATGGGATTATTCGAATTCCCAAGAATGATCCCAGGATTAAAGAACGGAGGTCAAACTTTCCAAAGATTCATACACGAAGTACTTCATGGACTGGATTTCGTTTTCGCATTTATTGATGATCTCCTTGTTGCAAGCCCTGATAAAGAAACGCACGAAACCCATCTACGCACCGTGCTACAGCGATTAGAAGACAACGGAATCACAATCAACCCTTCGAAATGCATATTTGGACAGCAAGAAGTTCAATTTCTTGGTTTCACCGTCAGCAAGGAAGGAATAAAACCGCCTGCCGAAAAAGTCAGAGCAATCATCGATTATGCAAAACCTAAAACTATCGAAGAGCTAAGGCGTTTTCTTGGGATGATAAATTTTTACAGAGAACACATACCTAAAGCCGCTGAAATCCAAGCACCACTTCACGCCTACCTTCACAACACGAAGAAAAAAGATAAAACGTCAATCGAATGGAACGATGAAGCCACGAAGGCATTTGAAGCTTGTAAAATTGCGATCCAAAATGCAGCTTTACTCGCTCACCCATCACACGAAGCAACCCTTGCTATCTTCAGCGACGCATCCGATCTCTCAGCAGGAGCAGTTCTCCAACAATACAGCAATGGGAAATGGCAACCACTTGGATATTTTTCGAAGAAGTTCTCCGATACTCAACGTAACTACAGTACATTCGACCGAGAGCTACTCGCTATTTACATGGCTATCAAGCACTTCAGAAAAACGTTCGAGGGTCGAAACCTGATCGTTTTTACCGACCACAAACCATTAACATATGTACTTCCAAAGAAACCATCACTATCGGAAACACCACGAAGAGCAAGACAACTTATTTTCATAAGTGAATTCACGACCGACATACGTCACATCAGTGGAAAGGACAACATAGTTGCCGACGCACTCAGTCGCGTACCAATCGACAGTGTAGCGTGCCCTACATCAATCGACTATCATAAGATCGCCGCAGCACAAGACAGAGATAGTGACAACATAAAACATCTATCGAAGCAAGGTAACTTGTCCATCAAGCAAGTTACAATGCCAATGACGCATCTACCTATATACTGTGAAGCCTCAACGACAACCATGCGACCATACATACCAGAAGAATGTCGTCGCGAAGTCTTCAATGCACTGCACAACATTAGTCATCCAGGTGTTAGAACAACAAGAAAACTCATCACTGAAAAATTCTTTTGGCCTGCAATGCAAGCGGATGTTGGCAACTGGGCGAAGCAATGCATTCAATGCCAAAAATGCAAAGTACAAAGGCATACATCAAGTAGTCTAGCTACATTTCCACCCACGGAGAGATTCGAACACTTGCACGTTGACATCGTTGGACCATTACCTACTTCACCGCAAGGACATCGTTATCTCGTAACAATGATCGACAGAACATCAAGATGGCCAGAAGCAATACCTACCGATGATACTTCAGCCGAATCCGTCGCGAAGATAATTTATGAAAATTGGATTACTCGTTTCGGATCACCTAAAACCATCACAACGGATCAAGGAAGGAATTTCGAAAGCAACCTATTCCTCAAACTTCTTCAAACTATGGGAATACAGAAGACGCGTACAACAGCATACCATCCTCAGTCAAACGGAATAATCGAACGATGGCATCGTACATTAAAGACTGCACTCAAAACTCGTTTATCTCAACATACAAAGTGGATTGATGAGCTACCTACAGTGCTACTCGGACTACGAGCAACACCGCGTGCAGACACTAGTCTTAGCGCCGCTCAGCTAACCTACGGCTGCAGCATAAGGCTGCCGTGTGACTTCTTCAGTTCAGCAGCGTCAAACAAACAAGAAATGGATTACGATTTCGTAACTAAACTTCGAGAATCAATTAACAAAGCCTTATCGTTGAAATGCACCGAAATGCAATCACACAGAAATAATAAATCAGTATTCATTCACCAAGATTTGAAAACATGCAAACAAGTTTTTGTAAGAAACGACGCAATGAAAAAACAATTTCAACCTACCTACGATGGACCGTATAAAGTATTAGAGAGAAATAGCAAGACTTTTAAACTACAAATACCCGGAAGGAAATCTACGATTATATCGATCGACCGACTAAAGCCTGCCTATATTATTAACGAGGATACTGCAGAGGATTCATCATCATCATCAAAACCACCAGCGAGGAAGCTTGAAACTTCATCATCTACATCAACCCAGTTGAAACCTATTTTAAAAACTACGAAATACGGGCGAGTCGTCAAGCCTCCGGTACGCTTTCGCTGGGGGGGAGAGTGATGTAGCAGCCAGATTAATCAAACCGAAACGGGAATAAATAATATATACTCCGCTGCTACCATAACGCGGAAGGCGAGAATAAATAAAAAAAACATTTTATTTCCTAATTATTCTTGGCTACTGAGATACTGCGGACTGTATATAGATAATTTGACGTTCTTATAAAGAAACAAGAAGCAGCCGCAAATATCATTCAGCGCCACACCGACTTCACACGCCGCTATCGTCACGTATCCGTCGACCAATGGTGAGCCGTTTCTTCAACGCCGCAGTTCGTTTCCTCTTGCTGTTCCGGAGCTGTATTCCACACCGCCGCCGCCCGCCGACTACGCGTGCGCACCGATCTGCATGTCTTATATAGCCCGGTCCAGCGACGTAGCTTCGTGAACAACAAACAAGTCTCACGCCGGGAAACGAAACGTAGATAATTGTATATTTTAAATAGTTTTCATTGGTCATAAAATAAGCAATATAATTGGCTAGGCAAAATATTAATTGTTACCATTGGCAAATCAATAGTGAGCCAGCCATATAAATATAGGCAAGGTTGATGCAAAATATATTCCATTCCGAATCCCATTCGACAGTACATTCATAAACATAAACAGTAGTTTCATTTCTCCACCTTAAAGAAAACCACTCGGAGTCTGTTAATAGTGGACAGTTCGTCTCCACTATTACATTATACCAAAGCCTAAATCACTCTATCAACGTTTTCAAATACTGAAGTATATACAGGGTTATTTTGCAATAAAATAAAAAATAAAAAATACGAGTAAGTAATATAGGCAAATGGTGAGAAAAATTAATTAAAAAAATCTCAAACATTCTGCCCTTTTTATCTTTTAAGTTATGAATGCCTTGTAATTGTAGTGCATTATTTTAACTGCCGATGCGTACGCACATATTCGTAAGGGTCGATCGGTAACCAAAAACGTTGTTGCCTATAAATCACATTCAATTTGAGATAATTTCAAATAAAAAAGAAGCCTTATTACTCGTATTTTTAAAAACTACAATAACGGTATATCATTATTTATATATTTGAAGTTGAACTTAAGTTTAATTTAAAATTTGGCTACTCTTTGAAAAAGAACCCAGTTTATAAAATAGCTCTAAATTATCAAACGTACAAATATTTCGATAGTGGTTCAAACCGAGGTTCGAACCTCCTTCTGAGAGGCCCTTGAATCACATCGAGCCCCCCTAGGTGGTTGCACTCGCTAGCTCGTAGGTCCTCGCTTACTCTTTTTGATGAAGCTGTAAAGGACGCAGGGCCAACAGCATACACTTTAAAAAAATATCAAACGAAGTATTATAAACCGCGATCATTATAATGGAGTACATATGAACAATAAAATAAAACGACATAGTCTTTATTTAAAATAATTTAGTTTCAATCTAAAACATATTTCTTTAATTTTATTTATTAAATGTATGAAATAATAGATACTGAAACTAGTTGATAACGCCCTCTAGTATATTTTTCGGTAATCCCAACGCTGTCTTTGGCAGAGTACAAGAAACTTACCTCGTTTCGTCATCTAATAATTTATCAGACTAGCTCATCCTCATCTATGCCGTATATAGTATATTATCTATGCACCGATATATATCAAAAGATGGTTACAATATTATCTGCTCATACAAATATTTCTTTTTTCTTTTTTTTTTAAAAACGTTACCCCTACACTAGGATTTTCTCCTGTATCGTGGTTAGGTTAGGTTAGTTTACAAACATAAATTGCACAAGGACAAACATCCAGACCCGGAACAATTATTTGTAATTACAAATGCCATACAAATACTTGTTCCGTGCGGGATTCGAACCCGCGACCCCCAGCGCAGCCATTGCTACGTCACTGCAGCACGGAGCCGTCAATACAAACATGGCATAGGATTTTACCTACAGATAAATACAGGTTGGTCACTGAAAAATGCAATTAAATTCGCCTCTGTCCTTTTTAAGCTTTATATTATGACGTTAATCCAAATTCTTCGACTTTTAGTAAATGCTAAGGCAACACGTGCATCAAAATCAATATCTGAATCCTATTCTGACGAGCTGTCTAGCAAATCTAGAAGCAACTACAAATATATATAAAGTATAAACAATTTGCTCCAAAAACATGTTTAGTAAGTTTAAAGGATTTCGAGTGAATGTAATATTTCGTATCCAATACCTTTAAACGAGCAATTCTTGTATATATGTAATCGGAATCTCCGGCTCCAACGATTTTTATGAAATTTAGTATGCAGGGGGTTTCGAAGGCAATAAATCGAACTGGCTAGAACTAATTTTTAGAAAATTTCGTTTTATCCATGTTTTTAGGCAATAAAAAACAGCTACATTATCATTAGTATACGTTAGTAAATTTTGCTGGTGCCTAAAAGGTTATTACAGCTTAAATGGAATATCGAGCGGTGCTGAAATCATAGAACGCCAGTTCGAGTCCAAATGTCTCCGGTGTGACTCTTTTTTTCCTTTTTTTCAAGTTTCTTCTTTTGTGAGAAAATATATTATTTTGAGCCTTGAAAAATTTTATTCATATTTCATCAGTATGTAATATGTATCTAAATATAATTTACAAAAAACACGATTTCCAAAAAAAATACCATCCAGGTACTATTACCGTATCTGCGTAGTGTGTGATACTTTCATATAATTAAGTTTTTTATGCACATAAAATATTATCGTATTTGCATAGTCTGTGACTCGCTTGAATTTTATTATATCTAGAGATATCCGACGTTGTGTGTGCTTGATGTACGCATAGTCACGGGATTCGCATAAATAAGTTTCATTAAAATAGTATGTTATTTCTATTGCCAATTTGCTGTTTTTTAAAATGTTACTTTTACACTAGGATTTTCTCCTGTATCGTGGAGGCAATTACATACATAAATTGAGTAGGGACAAACATCCAGACGCGTAACAATTATTTGTAGGCCATTCAAATACTTGCTACGTACGGGATTCGAACCCGCGGGCTTTAGTGCCGTAACTCATTGCCACGCCACTGCGCCACGGAGCCGTCTAATTCAATAATTACATTTCTACATTCAGATTCGGTGCGAACGAAGAACGTCCTAAGGAGCCGCGTATGTTTACTATCGCGAACCCAGTGTCGCGGTCAGGACGGGCGCGGGGGCTGCTGCAGATGTGGACGGGGGTGTGCGCGGGGGAGGAGGACGGCGCGGGGGGCGTGCGGAGTGCTGCGGCGCTCGGTACTGCTGCCCGAGGCGCTGTCGGCGCTGGCCGTCCGTGAGGACGGACGCTTCGTTGGCGTCGGCACAATGTTCAGCGGCTCCGTCGAAGTATACATCGCGTTCAGCTTGCAGGTCAGCTACTGTTGATTTCTGTCATTTTCTCTTCATTTGGATTTTACGAGGAAAAGAATTTTGTCGTTCTCATCCCCTTATCAGCGATTCAACAGTCCATGGACGACAACGACATTAAATATGGTTCTCTAATTATAGAGCTTTGTGAGCTTTTGTCTGTGATCTGCTGGATTTACGTGTCGAACCTTTGATTCTACTTCTATCAATAATAATCACTGGTTCAGGTATGTGGTGTGTGAACAGAACCTAAGACTCCTGTTAACACCATATGCTTGCGCAAGCTTTCATACACTATAATCATACAACATATAACGTAGTTGTATTTTCATTTACGACAGTTACTGTTTTAATTCAAATACGAAACGTTACTTATCTCAAATAAGGTTCAAATCATGTTGACAAAGCGCGCAATTAAATAATAACAGCGTTTTCTTGGTCACATTAAACAAAATCAGTGTTACTTCGACAACAACTTCGATTTTTACAAAAGAATATAATAATTTTTTTAATCAATATAGATTACATGTAATTAATTCTAATTGAGTCATTTTTTACTTTTACCTCTGGTTCGGGAAAAAAACCTGGGAAGAACCGGTAGAAAACCCAGCGGGACTTTTTTTCATTTTTTCAAAATGAATTATACAATAAGAAAGGTAAAAACTATTTAATAGTTATATTTATGAAACAGCCTGTAAATAACTATTTTATTCCCAGGGGTTATCAACCATGTTAAAAATGAGGATTAGTAAACTGTAGTGACAATGGGCCGGCCATATAGCTCGAAGAACCGACAACCGATGGGGAATAAAGTTCTCCAGTGGCTCAGCCTCGTACCGGTAGGCGAAGTGTAGGGCGACCCCCCCACTAGATGGAGTGATGACCTGGACATGCAGAAATTCGATGAATGCTCTTGGCTCAGGACCGTGCTTTGTGGCATACCTTGGGAGAGGCCTATGTTCAGCAGTGGACTTGTGAAGGACTGTAATGATGTAAAAACTAAGAACTAGTCCTTTCGCCTGCTCACAGGCGACTAAAGGCGTTATATTGGGCGTAAGTTAGTGCGTGGTATTGTGGCGCCACATCACCCCCCCCCCGCTCAGACCGGAGGTCGATAGTGCAGTCTTGTTGTCGACGAATGTGCAAGTGCCATAAGATTGCCTTGTAGTCTGCGGTGAGTCGAGAAGAAGGCAAGTAATCTGCGAGAGTGCCGTGAAGAACAGGCGAGCAATAAGGCTCAGAGCCGTGCTGAACACTGTATAGCGCAGAAAGTAGCTTAAAGGAACAGGAAGCATTATTATTCCAGTGCTGTGATGAACCTTGTGAAGCTAGATGGCTTGCAGGATATCAAGACTGCAGACGATATCTGCTCGGGAGCGATTGGGTGGGGTATTCTATGACGATGATGAAGATTGAAGTTTCCGAAGGTTGTTGGTTGCGTGTTCAGATCACGTCGGGTGGTCACCACTGTGGCCGAGGAACGAAAAGGGGAGATCTCCCGCCGGGCAAGGTGTTCTGCCCTGGGAGCGTCCAACACTCCGTGTGATAGTTCGGAGATGTTCTATATATACTGTTAATGATTCGGAATTTTGATAGCGTGATTTAGGCTTCGGCGTGTTTCGCTTGTGGCGTGACGACAGCGCCGCCACAGTATTAGTATCGTGGTGTCTGTGTTGTAATATACCCAGAAATCTTTGGCACAAGCGTGTAACGCAGTGGTTTGTGGTGCAGCGAGTGCTGCAGGTGCGCAGCGCTCACGGCATGTTCGTGACGGGGCTGGAGTTCCTGCCCACGCAGCTCGCCAGCCGCAGCGACGCCGCCTTGCTCTCCATCTCCGTCGACAACTGCCTCTACGTGCACAGCGTGCCCTCTCCAAGTAAGTACTTTTTAGTCCACCTCAAGTAAGAGATTTATTGACGTGAAAGTGAATACATGTTTAACTTTGCTTAGTGGAGGTCAATTCAGAAAACTGATGATAATAAAATCGGGAGATACAGTTTGTTGTTGCAGCTACATATCATCATCATCTGCGTTTAATTACATCACTCGGTAGCTAAAGGATCAAAGAATTGGTTACGTTGAGGGCTGTGACGCACCGCGCGTTGCAGAGGGGGGAGCGCCGTATTTTGAGGTCGTTTTGTTACGCACACGTATTCACGTGAAACATACGGCCGTGTCCGTTAAAATTAGGTAAAAAAGTACTATAAAACATGCTCGCGCCAACCGCACGTATTGTTTATCAGGCTCATTGAAATGCGCGGTCGGCCCGCCACCTGCCCGCAGTACCTTCACTGTTGCTCTGTACAAGTACATTCGTTTCCCAACTCTAAGGTATTTATAGCAACATATGGCGGTGTGAGATATCCATTAGGTAGCCCCATATCGTGCCGTGGGTGTCGTAGGAGGCGACGTAGTTAAATTGAAACGTGATGGGCAGCTACATCTTCATGATAATAACTCAGATAATAAAAAAACAGCGGTACAAACCCGCCAGCGGGTTATTCGATGTCGATTAAACACAATTTTCGGAGATTTTCAGAATTGATGTCTCAGATTTTCATGATTTTTTTATGCAGAAATATATCATAGACATGAAAAAATACGAAAATTCAGTTATGTAGCACAATTACTTTTGATGTTATTAATTTTTAAAGATTTTTATGAAAAATTTTCATATTTTGGTACTTTTGGATGCCTATACTGACAACCAATGACGATATAAACCTGGGAGTGGTCTAATTTTAAAGCTATTGGATGGGGCTTTAATATGATATAACACAAGATAGCGTTACAATTTTAAAAAAAAATTTTTAAATTTAAAAGTGGCAATTTTAAACATTTAAAAAAATTATCAAATATAGTTTATAATGTCTTAATACATATAGCAAAATTCTATCATGGGATCTCAATGGGATCAAGAGATACAGGGCTTCAGAAATACACATTTTTTGTGAATAATGTACCAAATTAGCAAAATTTTATTTTTTAATTACAAATTTTGAGCTATACATTGTGCAGGGTGGACAATATTAAATTAATAAAACGCAATGATTACTTTATAGTACCATGTTTAGAAACCTCTCTTTAAAAGAACACTCAAGCTGATTGGTCTCCAAGTAGCGGGAAATCCCTTTTTACTCAGATAAAAAGGGGATTTCCCCCAGGGAAAATCCCCTTTCACAAGGCGGAAGCGGACACTGTGGATTCTTTCTGCAGATGTAATATGCAAGATTGTGCCAAATGGAAGTCTGTAGTCTCTGCCTACCCCTCTGGGTGACAGGCGTGAGTGTTTATGTATGTAATATGCAAAGTGAACCCCGTCACACAGACTGGTCGAACATACAGTGTACCAGACGAGGATTGAAGTCTTGCATTGATTCTTTGTAATCGGCTTTTACTTCAAATTCGAAGTTATTTTTTTTTACTTTAATTATATATACGTCGACGTAAATTAGAAAGTTATGACGCCATCTATCGGAAACCATAATATTTTTCTAACATTTGCTATAGTCGCCTCTTACGACACCCAAAGAACTAAAAGGAACTTATGGAAATGGACTAGACGCATATGGAAGCAATTTTGAAGCATTTTTAATAAATGAATGCCTTTTCTTTTTGCGAGCACTATGCAGGTCTAATAACACCAGTATCACTGCTACCAGTTAGATGTATTGTGATCACTACTATGCATGTAGTTCACTGCCAAGTCTTATATCTTCAAAAACCCTGAGTCAGATAAAGCTGTAAGAGCCGTGTGGGCTAACAGCACCACCACCATTACAGAAAATAGATTACCTTCAATGACTTGAAGTAGTTGCGAGCTATTTTACTTCTTCTGGGCTAAGTACATAGTTTCCCAGATGAGTGTTACGTTTGCGTATTAAGGGTCCGCAATCAGTTAGGATGTGCAGAGGTATTTCTTCCGTTAAGGAACAGAATCAAGACATCCGTGAATTACTTAGTCCCAACATGGATATATATCCATATTGTATTACTATTAGATATTTTAAACAGAAATGTCCTGTCAGGGCTCTTGCCACAATACGCAGTTTATTTTTACTTAATCCCAGGGCTTCTGAATCGAATTTACGATCATAAGCACGGATTAAAATTTTGGAATGTTTTAAGCCTGGTGTATCAGACCAGATCTTAAGTGATTTATTTTGATAGAGTTTCAAAGGTCAATCGCGCCAGGATTTATGACATTCCACAAAAAGGTTCGGGTTCAAATTGTGTACTCTGACCCCTCCCGTGCGAGCTTGTCGACTTGTTCCTTGAACGTTTTGATTCAAAATCTAAAATAAATATAAAAATATGTGTCCGTTTCTATTCTTGAGCCTCGGTATTAAATTATAATATTGTACGGAAGACGATTGCCTGAAGTAATTCTTTTTATTTATGGTTATTATTATTTCTTATATTTATTATTATGTTTATTTCAATCGTGAAATGGAATTTTATTCAGATAAAACTTTGAATAAAACTATATTTACGGATTTTATAGCGTTCAATTAACTATTTTAACTTATTTTTAAATTCCCGACGTTTCAGGTGCTTTACAGCACCCATGGTCACGGGGTGGACTGAGATGTTTGACGTCCCAATGTCATAGTTAGCCCGGCTACCTTCAGTTTTTTTAATATTAATTTTCGGTTCGATCTACGCATATCATCATATCATAGATAAAACTTTACATTGTTAAAGCCACGGTGTACCTATATTTAGCTGCGGCATGAATTGGTTGGCTCGATCGGTGTAGGACCATTCTCTCACAGTGTACCAGCGTGAAATAGCAGAATAATTCTGAGAAATTATGAGATCGTATGATAAGTGTAGCGAACTGGAGACTGGCATTCCGGCTTAGTTCCATTTTTATTCTTAATCGAGGAAATATGTAGATGTCTATGGGTCAGAGCATCCACTTACCGTCCGGTGGAATGTTTGCTCGTTTGGCACCCTTATTCTAGTTTAAAAAAAGATTTTTTATTTAAATGTTATCAATATAAAAAGTGATTTTATTCTGGTAATATATGTTATTGAATGTTAAACATTCACGTAATCATTTTAATTTCAGGTACTGTACCTGCCTGGGTTGCCATCATTCTTATAGTTTTCGTTTTATTTTGTACTTTTACTTTATGTTCATATTTAGGTATATAATGGAAATTTTATTTAATTTTAATCAATATTATTTTCTTTAAAATTATTATGATTATATGTAATTAGAAGAAATTATTTTTCTGTGTAAGTATATTTGTATACTTTGGGGATAGTTTAGTTTAATTATAAAGGGTAAGCAAGTTCATACATTATACTACTACTGTATGTTTGTATAAATAGAATCATTTTAATTAAAGGATATACGGCGTTGAGTTATTTTTGATTTAATTTCCGATCCATTTATAATTTAGTTTTCAAAAGAATTTATTATTGTTTATAATTTTCGCAAATGTCTAAAAGGGTCTATAAGGTAACTGTTGATTTACGCACTGTGATCTGTATGCATTGTTACATGATAAAGTATTGATAAAAATGATTGAAACTGTATTATGAATTAAATATTTATGGCAAAAAGTATGCTTTTTATTTCAAATTTTCCTATTTATTAGTATATATAAGTTACATCAAAAATATTGGTAATCAAAACTGCAGAAAATGATGAGAAATTATATTAATATTGCGTACTAAAGCTCCTGATAATAACTCGCTAAACGGCGAAGCATGTTGTGCCCCTACTATCGGTAGTTGTGTTTTTCCTAGTGTAGGGGTCGGTGATGAGGGGGATAGTGCATGGTGATGGTGCACGTGATTATAGGTAATACGCACCATTTTATTTGTTTCATGTGGATCTTATGTTATTAATTTAGTACGTTCTTACGCCAATAAATTACCTGTTTCTTTAAGATATTATGAAGGCGTTAAGACGGCAAACGCATATTAGGGTGGCTCTGGTTGCAGACTTGTGCCTAGCTGTGGGGACAAAACATATAATTATTTATTAAATGACCCGTTATCTTATACTTCCACCACACCCAGTGTCTCTAGAGGGCAGTCAGGTCTTGCTGCAAAATAAAGCACGTCTTCTTGAAAGAAGGCTCTTAGCAAACCCTTGATGTGTAGCGGGAAGAGTGCTACATTTAGAACAGACTCCTAAGGATAAACCATAACAAAAAAACGTGCTAATACTACCAGACCTTGTAACATCAAGCTAACCTGCCAATGCTACACCATTGTTGTCGTGGGTCTCATCCGTGAAAATCAAAAGACACTCTTAAATGGCATTAGACAATGATTTTGTGATGTCTTTTTTTATGAATTGAACTGTCGGATATAACTACCTTTCAAGAATGCGACAAACGACGCATTAATCGAAAGTTTGGCCTATACTTAGCACACTTAGCAGGGATAGTACTGCTTCTGTGATTTACTCATCTGTGAGAATTTAGCTGGTTTTTCGTCCAAGGCATCGTTGACAAGTTATCAGAGGTAAAGCGTGCCGGTTTGGGTATTCACAGAACAAATTAATTTATTGCTCTCTCCCTGACGTGGGAATGAACCGTTAGAAGATAAAAAAATATGACTCGTGATTGTGGAAATAATAAACAGTTTATTTTTAATAACATTTAATTAATTACATTAAAACAAATAACATACAATTACTCATCGTGACCCTTCGGCAAGTTGCATTGAAATAGACCGACTAGAGACCTATGATACGACGAACTGCGACTGCACACAGATTCTTACATTCCGTTTAAAGCTCTACTACTTCGTTATAAAAGTCAAAATAGCTTACTGAATCAGTCGCGAGTAGGCCACATTAACGTAAAATACATAGGAATATTAGCTACAGTTTAGAAATAGAGAAGGCCTTTCAAACGTGATGACTAAATGATATTAAACTTAAAATATAAGACGCAAGATTCAGTTTTACTTAAATCCACGCTGTAACGCCTCTCCATTTCGTGTCGTCATCAAATGCATTTCATTTTGTGCCTCTTATATAAAACATTTAAAAAATAAAAATATGGAAGACCGACTAAGCATAGGCTTTATACTTACAATGTGATTTGATTCGTACAGTTTATATAAATAAAAAATATTTTCAGTTTATAACGAGTTTAATATAAACATAACGTGTCCTGAAAGCAGTCGACAATTTACTTCGATGAAACATTGTTTTGATTACAAAAATAATTATTAAATAACCGTCTTTTTTCCTGTTCCTTTACCCAAAAATGTTTATAGCAAACTGAGCCCATTACTAAATCGATTCAATTTTCTACCAAAATGTGAAGCTATATTATGATATCTAATTCCACGTAGCATATTCAAAGCTTCATTTAGACACCAATTTGGTAAATTTCTTAAAGTTTAATGTCGTATTTATAACATATCTTTGGAACGATTGCAACAATGTTGTTAGAAAGTTCATCGATCTATATCAGGCTCAATACATAAAGCTACTCCTGTTCTAACTAACAACGTAGAAAACATTGATTTAAATAGTTGTGATGACGCTAAACTATTCTAAGTTTAGTTTTATCTCAATCACCGTGATAAAAATATTTTAACGTTTAAATACTAACTGGAACTGTAAAATCCGTTCCGGCGTTACTACTTATGTATACACCGGTATATATAAATATATACTCCAGAAGTTGTAAATAATGTTTCCGAATTTGTAAATATATATAAAATGATGTGGTTTTTAGGTTTCTATGGTTACTTTAAGCATATAAATATATCTCGATATAAAATTATTTAAATCTATACACATGCATATGTATATTCTAGCTAAAATTGTTTACCTGTCATATCATTGAAGGCTGTCATACTATTCTTGATTTTGTATAATAATACAATATTGTATGACATTGTAAAGTTATATAATATATACTGTTAGATAATATGGTCCCTGTACACAGTATATGTTCCCCCCTGAGGGGCTTGTATGTATTATGTCGGTAGAAGGCACGCGGTCGCTTGCGTCGGTCTATCGCTGCGATGAGATCGCCATGTTGCACGGATATTAACGCGCTATACAGACTATAAAACGGCAGCATTGCCTCTATTATATCCTTCAATGTTAAATTAGATCTCTTTAATAATTAACTTTGCTTGGGTGTTTAATCTTTATTACAGTTAGCAATAATAACATTACAACTAGTGTACTATGTACGTTTTCATGATATTGTAGGAATATAATTTTGCTTGGTAAGATAATGTAGACGGTTAGGCGTTAACTTGTCCAAAATATTTTTTCGCTTTAAGCGTTTCAGAAGGTTGTAATTACTAGACAGAACTAGATTAGACTCACGTTTCACCACGTACGTCGGTTTGAAAGCGTAGGAACTGATATAAAATAAACCCGATTGTGTAATACTACACGATGGCCATGTCGTTGCGGGTGAAATGTCGATGACATACATAACTCACACGACATAGAAATAGTAATAGATATAATTCGGCTTTCCCATTTCAAAACCTGGCTATAACTAAGTTTGACAGAAGAGCAACGAAACATAAATCGAGGTAGTGTTTGAAAAGTTTTAATCATTTATATGTTGAACGATTTGAGATATTACAATTTGCCGTTATTTTTAAAGTTTCATTGCAGGTGTTTAAACCTTTCTGTGTAGAATTACTATGTATTTTAAATAAGAAATTTTTAAAGCCACGTACTGGGTTTTGATATGGGCTAGACGAATAATTTCATTCACTATGTAATTTCACTATCGCTACAAACACTAGAACGGATATTGATGAACGGTAGAATATTCACGGTGGTGGGATTAGGTTTATTGCAAGGCAGTGCTGGCGTCATATAGTTTTTATATATGCCATGACCCGGAATTACATGTTCAGGTCTACCCTACAACTATATGTATATATAGTAAATGGCACAAATATGTATCATCCAAATTGTATTTATAAAAATGAACTCTTCGTTATATAACGTTTAACATACGTAAGTTCATATAATCTTTGCTCTACAGTCAGTACTGTTGTTTTTATTACAACAAACTAAATATATCTGGATTATTAAAAAATAACTTTTTCCTTAACTATCACAAGGATACATGTAGCCGTGATTACTTCAATATGTAATTGAAACGGGATTCGGAAAATTACCACTAAAAATTTACATGAAATAGTAAATGTCCAATTATTGATATATGTTGGATACGTTCTTATGCCAAGAGATTAAAATGCTACAAATGGACATAATTTATAACAAAAATTATAATTTGTAAAAAATGGACATACCAGCGTGGCGTCGATCTTAGTTCTCCTATAATAATACAGGACCATGTCGTCGCTGCGTCTGCAAATCCCGACAAACATTTTGTTTGGTGAAAATCAGTTTGCATGCATTAATTAGCATTGTTCATATAGCCCCATATATCTATAAATCCATTTTGTATTATTTCAACTGGTTACACAATAAAAATAATGTTATGAAATACTTACCTTTCATTTAAATGACTCGCTAAAACTATTTTTTTAATTATTTGTGAAAAGTTGTATTTGTATGTACAGTTGAGTTATGAAAACAAAATGAACTTTTTAAAATTTTCATATCATTAAAAAGAAGCCACTGATTCCACTTTCTCTTATATGTGTCTGTAATTAACAAAACGCAAGTCCGATTGCAATACTTACAGATAATGCGATTAACAAATTTTTATAAAGAGCCAAAGATTTTATGGTAAAACAAAATTTAAAAAAATAAACTATTGGTAGGTTCTTTAAGAAATTGTTTAGAAATTGTTTAGGAAATTGGTAATAGTTTGATATTGCAATAATCGGACAAATTATTTGTATGCCAATTAAGTAATGGTAGATCATAGAGGACACAATAAGCTATTAAAAAGTTAAAAATTAACATATGTTTAACGTATTACTTGTGATCAACAAATAAACGTAATATTATTATTACGTTTCGTTCTATTCAGAAGACCCTATCAACAAGACCGACGCCACACTTTACAATTATTAACAATAACAATATAAATATAAAGCTTACATATTAAAATTCGATGTTGA
Source organism: Parnassius apollo (assembly GCA_907164705.1). Lineage (NCBI taxonomy): Eukaryota > Metazoa > Arthropoda > Insecta > Lepidoptera > Papilionidae > Parnassius > Parnassius apollo. The sequence goes on along the minus strand of CAJQZP010001459.1, from coordinate 3,038,992 downwards.
AAAAAATCTTGTAATAAAATACACATCTCAACATTTCTTTATAAAGAATTCATAACTTTCAACTTCCGCTCAAAAATACATCATACATTATCATTCTTTTTTTAAGTGCATATACAGCGTGTTGCAAAACACCATTTTTCCAAATTTACAAAATTAATAATTTTTTGCAAATCTTCACATATAAAATACTTAATAAACGTAAGTATATTATTTCAAAATATTGAATATTGTTAATGTAGATTAATATTAAACGTTTGTATTTCATATCATATAATACGTTTAAAAATATTGGATACTAGTGTGTTTTGCTGCACGCCAAAAAATTTATTAGCCCTGTAATACTGACTCACATCGTGTAATAATTGACGTATCAAAACTCATTCTCTGATTCAGATACATGACAGTAAAATTGTCTCATTCATACGCTCTAACATTTGTACACACATTTCATATAGAGATTATATTTTTCTAGATGTACGTTAAACAACTATAGCAAATATAGTAACATCCATTAAAAATTCACATAAAAACTGCTTTTGAGCCCTTAACACATCACTAACAAATGCATTCAGTACAGGCAAAAATAGTTTTTTGATTCGCACAATATCTAATGAGTCTAATTTCTCGGGTGCTTTAGAAGCGTTGCGGCGTCGATATTTTAAACTGTAAGAGGAAAGGCACACTATTAAATTATCAATGTTACAAATGATCGAAATAAAATGTAATAAATAAAGATTTAATAAAAAAATATAATGTAAGTATTGGTAATACAATACGTATTCACAGGTAAAGCAAACCGGAAAAAGTAAAAAAAGAAGAAAAAAAAGAAAGCATAACGTAAAGCTGATTATTAGAGCCTTTGAGCAGAGCGGAGCCAGGGACTAGAATTTTGAGACCGTTTTTGTCCGAATTTTATTATTAAATTGATATTCAAGACATTTTTGACTTATGACAAAAACTTCATCATACTAATTCAGATTAGTATTCAAAATGTGCAGTAGTTATAAGAATAGTTAACAAATGAAACCTTAAATAATACTAAACTATTACTCGTTCTAAGTCACCGTGTTCACACTAAATTAATTACGATAAAGTAATAAACGTATTGTTACATTAATTAACTGTAAAAATCTTTAATACTTGACTACTGGCACTGAGACTGTTTTCACGGAAATCACTAACGGTTGACCAGCTAGTAAAATACGTCCATGTACTCACCCTGGTCGAAGGTGCTGGGGTTTATGTAGGAGAGGAGGTCCTGGTCACTCATGTCGGTGAGGCCCTGAACCGGCGCGGTCATCTCCTGGGAAACGGCCTGTGACACGGCCTGCGAGACGGCCTGCGACACGGCCTGCGTGACGGCCTGCGACACGGCCTGTGACATGGCCACGAGCGGCGTGTCCGAGGCCTGCTCGGCGGGCGGCTGCGTGTCGGCCGCCTGCATGGCGGCGCCGCCCGCGCTCTCGGACGTGCCCGTGCTCAGGATGTTCGCCGTGTTGATGGCGGACGTCACCAGCGCGTTCATCGTCGTGTCCGACGTCAGGATCTCGGCCGCCGCATTCAGTATCATCGACTTGACGGCGGCCGGCGGCGTCTTCACCGACTGCGGGATGTCCGGCATCATCATCAGCTCGTCCTGCGACCCGCCAGCCGGGAGCACTATGCGCTGGTTGTTGTCGCACAGCAAGCTCGGCGACACTTGTGGGTTGAGGATCACGTCGGGCGATATCGCCGACGCCGGCATCGGGGGAAGGAGATCCGCGTTCGAGTTTCGCGAGACGACTGCCGCGTTCGGACTTAGGATGACGTCTGACGCATGGGACGCCGTGGAAGACGAGGTGGTCGAACCAGATAGGTGATCGTCCACCCTGGAGTTGACCAGCTCGTCGAGTTTCGCCGCATCGGCCGGAAGTATAGCCGCCGTTGCCTTCATAGCATCTTCCACCAAAGCCTCCATGTGAGCACTCTGCTGGGCCAGTCTTTGTTCGATTTGCGTCGCGCCCATCTCCATTTTGGTGATGGCACCGAAAGGGTTGTATGTTTCCTGGGGCCTGTTCGGTTGCATCTGATTATAGACGATCAGTCTTTGCTCGTTCGGCGATTGCATATTCGAGTCTCTCATCATGATGTCGGGATTGAGCACTTTCATATCAGTCTCGAGCGAGTCCATAGACCTCTTCGCGGACATCAGCTGCCTCATGGGATCCATAGACGCCATCGGCATTATGGGAGGGTCGACGTAAATTTGACCGCCGTTATCGTCGGAATTAAATATGGCTGCCGTAACGGATTCTACCATCTTATCAGTTTGCACTTGATTTTGTATGGCCTGAAGTTGCTGAGTGAACGACGCGAGGGGCGAAGGGGACTCGCTTTGGGAGGGCGTGCTAGGCGATAGTTTGATGGAGTCGTAGCCACTCACGAACCCAACCTGTCGACATTCGATTGGCATTAATAGATTACCAGACATTGGACGTCTGTAAACAGAGTCAGTGGTGGTGTGTGTGTGTGTGTGTGTGTGTGTGTGTGTGTGTGTGTGTGTGTGTGTGTGTGTGTTATGTGTGTGTGTGTGTGTGTTAGGTATACATGTGTGTAGGGCGGCAATGTGTAAGTGCGCGTGTGTATGTGTGTGAGTGATAGGCCGTGTGCGTATGTGCAAACCTGCGGGGGAGTCACGCGAGGCCTCGGTCTTGAGGCGAAGGTCGACGGCGGGGAGAGACGCCGGCAGAAGAGGCTCGGGTCCCTCCGCGCCGCACGACTCCTCCTGTTCCACCAGCGACTGTTGGCTCGACTCGTCCGGCACCTGCGTTTGTATTAATATGCTGTGGTCGTGTCATACTCCACTGCGAGTGGATTAGATTAATAATTATTGCGCCTCTGTATGTTATTTCAATAAAGCATTTGCGGATTACTAAGCGGAGCGAATACACATCGGAAATGAAGCTGGATCGATACTAGCAAAATGTATGATTTCGATGACATTGTCATGGGGAAACAAAATATATAGATGCATGCTAGTTTCGAGTTGGCAGACATAATTTGCACAAGAACTTTTTTTTTAATTATTAAAGATGAAAGTATTTCCAAAGTATAAAATATAAAATCTGTACAAATTAATTTCATTCAATGTATTCGCGTTGATATGAGTAATAACTTAAAAAAATCATCAAAAAATCTAACAAAACTTAAACTGCGTTGTATTTTGTCATAAAAAAATAATTAAAGCTGCATTTTAAATTACAAAGCAAGAAATTTGGTGAATTGATAAAGAAGCTAATTTACCGTATTGAAAACATGTAATACCTAACACTTAAGTATGGTAGTGTGACTTACCTCGCTTTTAAGGCCGAGCGGCGAGTGTGGGTCGGGCACTATGAGCGAGGACCGGCGAACGGGCAGCGCGGGCGGCGGCATGATGCCGGGCGCGCCCCCGCCGCCCGCGCCCCCCCACAGCAGCAGCGGCCGCGCCTCCTCCGCGCCCGCGCACGCCACCGCTCCCGCTCCCGCTGACGCTCCTGCACACACGCAAAACTCGTCAGTAACGCGCTCTACCCTTCACTACCACCTAACTAGGGCCGCTTCTTACGCTGCTGAAAACCTGCACTACAGTCGTTTCGAGAAATAACTGATGGAGGAATAAAACCTATATTTTACACTACATAAATCTCAGACCAACAAAGAAAAAAAGATGAAACGCCGCGTATAAATCAACCGACGCAACAACTAACAGCCATACTCAACTTATTGTAAAAACACGCACCTACATATGTATATGCATGTAAACTCTTTTGAAAAAAACAACATAAACAATATGTATTTGTGTACGTCCAGCAATGAACTATTAAAGACTGATAAAGAACAAAAAAAACGAAGATGCGTGCAAAAGTGCGTGTCAATAAATTGAGCATAGGTACGGCATCACTTGAAATGAACACAGGGCATCGTTTACCTCTATATTTTATTGGTTCTGAGACAAAGATGTAAGTATAACTCACGTACTCGGCTAAAATGTAAAAAAAAATCTTCGGTACTTCTTATAGTTTATGTTTGTGTCAATTTCTTATGTTGTAGAAGTAATAAAATTATAAATTTATGTAAATATATAAGTATTATAATATACATTTTTCAAATTATCTCGAAAACTCTACTAAAAATATTTCCGAATGTCATTAATAGGGGGTGATTTTTCAATTGTGAGATATATGTTATCCATTGAAGCGATTACAACTCAACTGACTATAAAAATGAAACAGCTGAACTATTTTATTCCTTCACCGGTATTTTTTAATTTGTTTATGTTTAATTTTATTCTTTGAATAAATGCTCTATAAAAAAATTGAGGATTGAAAAATTAGCAATTAAAAGACACCGTATTCACTTTGAACAATATATTACTGTTTGAGTATGTAGTATTTCATATAATATAGTATTAATCTGAAGAGCTCATTATGGCAGTTGAAAATATTATTTGCCCTTGATGTTTTAATGTGAAATTACATTTTACTATTTAACAAACAAAGTTTTATAAAAATCTTATAGTTTACTACTCCATCAGATAAAATAATTCATTTAAACCGAAAATATTCAATAAATCGATACTTCAAATCATAATATGTACCTATAATACGGCCAACTAGCAGCGATACGAAAGGTCATTTACCTTTCACTAAACCGACTGTGGAGTTGACAATCTATTATCTATCTCTTTCGATCTTGTGTATTTATCGTAATGTCTCGTTTCCCCGGCAAAAACATGTCAGGGTAAAGACGGGTTCGCCAACATTCGGGAGGCCATTTTAGTAATTGTTGTTTATTTAATTATTGTTATTTTGTTTTGTTGATAATCGTTTTTTATTAAGAGTGGTGAATAATGGAGCCAGAACCAAGTACGTCGAGAAATAAATCAACAGATTTTACTTCTCAGAAAAAGAAACGTCCAAAAGTATGTGTAGGAATAGAATACATATCAATGTTGTTTAGTAGTTTTAATTGAAACTTCTTGGTTCGGAGTGTATTTTAACGTTATCTTAGTTATTAAAAAAACAGCAACTGTAATAATAAAACTTTTCTTCATTTATTAAAGATGCATGTAAGTAAAGTATGTTATTATTTTAATTTAATTTTTAATTTTAGGTGACTAGTTTTACTGTGAATGAAAAAAATATGGTTATTAATACCTACAAATATGTTAAAGAAACTTGGTTTAGTAATAAAATACTCATACAGAAAAAGATGGCGCAGAAAGCATTTCTTTAATTAGAATCTACATTATATAGTAATTCAAATTATAAAAAAATTTATAATAAGTCTATTTTTTTGGTTTGCCAGACATTTTTTAAAACTATATTATCTACATATATAATCTAACTATCGAAAAGTTAAGCACCCCTGCTATTCCTAAAATATATAATAGCCTAGCATTGGTTTTATATACATTTGGTATCGCTTCTCGTTGGCCGTAGTATAGCTAAAATTTTATTTTTAATCTAAAATGTCAAAAAAAATATTTTGTTTTACACAATAGTGACTCGAGTGAAGTACGCATGCTACATGATATTTAAAAAAAAATCGTTTATTTAAATGTGGTTCTCAAAACAACTGCAAGAGATTTCGAGCAGTATACTGAAAGCTATTCAAAGAGCGGCATGGGCGCATCTAGGTATTGGTGTTGGAGGGATGTGTTTCATTCTGTAAAAAAGTGTGCTACTGCAAAGTAATCGGTCGGTTGTGTAAAGTTTCAGAAGAGTAGATACGTATATTATATTTTAATGAGTCGCAATGAAAAACATATTATTAATATTTAAGACACTAATTTTCTTCATTATGATAGCCTTAGCATATAGAATTTATAAAAAAGTATGCTCGACAGCTGTAAGACAAAGAACTGATTTATGCAGTGCTATTTATTTTATTTTTAACCCACTTATTTTATGACTATGATATTCTAAAGACTAATTGAATAATAAACAAAATATATGACGCGACCACTGTGAAAATCGGTAGGGCTATAATTTTTTTATTTAACTGGAATTATTTTAGAGCTTAGATTTCAAATTCATTTAAAATCTAAGCTCTAAAATAATTCCAATTTTAAATAAATTGCTTTGATTTTTGTGTAAAGAATAAAAATAAATTGTGAATATGTGAGTCATTAACATGAATTAGTGTGAGTAAATCATAATGCTTATGTGAGAGTTGGCAATATTTGTATTTTTAATCAACCTTTTTGATTCATAGCTTAACTTAAAAGACTTGCCCGTACTCACCATGCTGGGCAGGTGACGTGCCTTACTTAGTTGTATTATTGATATGGTGCGTATTTAATGTTTGTATTAAATTTTAGGGTAGCTTTACGTTTTGTAGATTGAGATATTTGAGTTGTGAAAAAGTATTCTGTCAATGTTTATGTGAGAATATCTATCGACATCACGTGTGGTGGTGTGTGATGTGGTGGTGGCGGGTGATGTGGGGGTGTCAGTACCGTGACGGGCGGCGCGCGGCGGGCTGCGGCGGCCGATCTCGCTACCTAGACAGACCTAGCTTGAACAGAAGGGAAAAAAGAAACAGTACGCTATTTGCGCATCAGTCATTTCTTCCAAAATAATATTTCTCACTTATCTTAGGTCTCATATCAATTACCATTACATGTAAACATGCAGAACACAATAAACAGGAAGCAACTGTTACTGCGTTAAGAAGCAACGTGCTGAGTGTTAGGCATGCCACTTGTTAGTCATTTTAACTTTAACTTTGCCTTTAAAACTTTTTTAGTTTCACTTGTTTGATAATTGATATTAGATTAATTATGTAATATTTTAAATGGGTTACTTATTTGTATTTGTTCGAAAGAAAAATTAATTTTTACGAGCTAAAGATGCTAGATAAAAAAGAGATATGACAAAGTATAAAGTTAAATATGCAAATAAATTGCTACACATTTAAATAAATACGCAACTTTGTTAGGCATATTAAGAGCTTCATATTCAGATGGATATTTCTAAGTTTTGTAAAATAAAACATAATGTAATAATACTATGCTGCAAAATATATTCAAACCAAAAAGTAAAAAATATTTAATTAACCTCTTTGATTCGGTAAAAGATTTTTAATAGCAGTGAATTCCATCAAAAATTATCATTATACTATATATATTTATATATCATGTAATTTTTAAAGTGGTTTTCAAAATGGACAAGCGTTATTTTAGTTGCAACCTAACACAATTCAAGCCACATAGGGTGTTCGACTTTGATAATTAGCTATTTGTAAGAAAAAGAGATATTGTTTAAAAAGTAGTGGAAGCAATTTAAAATCCTTTTATAAATAGGAGATAAAAGTTAAAATGGTCAAAAACCCTATTGTTAACTTTGAAAATTAGTATGTGAAACATGTTTTACAGCAATTTAGTACTATATTCCACAGATAAGCATATTATTTGCTTGCAGTCATAACATATACTACGTATTATAAATTGTATCGTACATCAACAATAACTGGAAGCGAATGCACGCTTTTCGTTGCTAATGGCATAACAAATTGCAAAAATGAAATTAAAAATTTTAGCAAACTTATTTCATAAAACAATATAAGTGTTAAGAGGTAAAGGAGGCCAACTTTAAAAATGTTGCAAAGGTAAGCCATCTCCTATTTTTCTAGTTGGTCTTTGCCGTAAAAATGGTCACAGGCATGCCTAAAAATGTCGCACGCATGTGCGTGAAGTTGACTGATTATTCAACTTATATAGACTTTTACAGGAGGATCGTCCGTAGAAAAGGAACGGTAAATTTTCCAAGGGCTATATCTTCAATGTGAAAGTTTATTTTTCGTAAAAAGTTGAAGGTTACATAATAATAGTAATATAAAGAGGTTATATTATTTCTAAAGTGTAACAAATGGCTCCGTCCTGAATTTAGTGTTGGTTGCGTCAAAGAGAGGTCACTATAGTACCTACTTATTTCATTTTTATAGTTTTTTTTATATAGAATTTAACGAAACGGTTTAGAGTGTTCTGTCAACGCTAGAAATGAGTTGTATTAGTGAATGTTCCCAACAAAACCAAGCAAAAAAACCTACTTGTATAATACATATATAATTATTGTTAATAAAATAATTTATGTGGCAAAGTAATCGTACGTATTTTCTGAGCGTTCCAGTAGCAGTTGTCATATAATTGAACTATATAAATTTGTAAATCGATTTCATCGGACGTGTTTAGAATTTCTATGTGACTTCTCTGAAAGTAGTCTATTTATAAATAAAAATCAGCTACGTATTATCATACTACATATAATTGTAGACGATTGATTAAAAACTGAAAATATACTTATTGATATTATAAAAGAAAAAACCAACTTCAATCATCGTCGGAAGATAGTTGGTCTTTATATGGGACCAATGCAAATAAATTTAACTTTGTTAACTAGCTTACGATTTGTACATGTAATGAAAAATCTAATAAGATTGGATTATTAAAAATGTATATTGTCTATAAAACTAAAGTGATTAATGAACACACCGTCCAACTGATGGTAAGTGGTTACCGTAGCCAACTTAAATCAAAGAACTATAGTAAGTAGCATTGTCACCTGTAAGGATTAACATAGAATGCAACTCGTAAAATGACGTAAAAAGGGGGCAAGAGATACGGACCTTAGAAAATCTAGTGGCTCTAAAAACGAATTACATAAAAACATTGTAAGTACGTTGAACAATGCTTTAACAGGATCTGTGCTCGAGTTGACCTTTAAAAAAAAGTTGAAAGTAACATCATCTGTCATGAGCTGCTCCGATGGTGATATAAATTTTAAGTTTTAACTGTCAAGCTGTATTTAAAATCTCACAAAAATTTTGCAATGTGACGCATCAGCATATTGTGAACAATTTTCCTATTACTTGACACTGGCAAAAGTATAATCGTATAAGTCCATAACCAAAGAATAAAAGTCGGGCTGTGGCTGTGGCGAGGATACGGCCATGTACTTTACGTGAATACGTGTTCGTGACGAAACGATCTCAAAATGGCGGCGCTTCCCCTCCACATAGTGCGATGCGTCACAGATGACTGTGACGCATTCAACGTAACCAATTTTTTGATTCATTCGCCGTTGAGTGGTGTAATTAAATTTTGGATATAGATGATAGATATGTAGTTGCAACACCAAACTGTATTCCCCGATTTTGTTATCGTAAACTTTATGAATTATTCAAGTGAAGAAAAAACATGTGTGTAGTTCACACGCGGTGGAAGCGAAACCTTCAGAAAAGGAAGCTTAGATAATACGAAACATTATATATTGTGTTCTATCTCATTCTCTCGCAGACTAAATCCCATAAAAGTAAATGTTTGTCTTTATCGTGCTACAAATCAACGAATCTAAAGAAGTTTTCAAGGTTTTGTCAAGATCTCCCAAGTACTTTTCAAAGTGACGCATCGGCATAATGTAAAGAAGTTTTAGAAACAAAATATTATTAATAATTTCATTACTTGACACTGGTACTTGACCAAAGTATTATCGTGCGAGTCCATAACCAAAGAAAAAAAAACTGCCATGAGCACAAAAAGCGCGCGCGCACGCAGTAGACGTGCGGAGAGCGTACGGAGCGGTGCGGAGTGCGGAGCGTGCTCACCTGCGGCGTGGTGGCGCGTGCAGTGCAGCGGGCCGGTGTCGAGCGCGGTCGGCGTGTAGTAGAACGTGTGCGGCTCCGACGCCTTGCCGCCCGACCGCACGAACAGCTGCACCGTCACCGTCTCCGCGACGTCCGCCCGGCAGTACGCCGGCACGCAGCACACGAGGTGCGTCTGCAATACAAACAAGCTCCATTGATCGTCTCGTGGATGAGGCGATTGGTAACAACTTGCTAATAACAATAACTAGATTAAAAATAACTACAGTTGCCAATCAGCGCACCAGGTGCGTCTGCAACACGAGTTATCGTTCAACGTTGTTGATCGCATAGCGGTGTAATACCCACTGCCCCATATCGTCCTGCACCTACAGGGCGCAACTGAAACAGGATAAACTGCAGCATCTTCCTGGTAACAACTCAAAATTATAAAAAAACTACGACAACTAAACGTGGCAAACGTGGCAACCATGGCAAAATCCATTTGATGCAATCCATTGGATCTCTAACCACGATTAAGTACACTTTTTATGAAAAACGAGTAAACAATCTAGCTGATGTCATCAGACATCTATTACATCTATCCTCGATTAACAACTCAAATGCAGATGCATTGTCACCCCTGAGGACTAAGACGGAATGTCTCGTTTTTAGTAAAAAGATTTCGGTCGGACTGAGTTCATTTTTAAAATATTTCATTTCAAAGTGAAAGAAGCTTTTGTGAAACATAGTAAATGTTAATTTAGTACATACTGTTAATGGGGTGCTATATTTAATTTCTCGGACTCTCTGCTTCTAGTTGTAAGAGTAATCAATTTCAAATATATTTCTTCGAATAAATAATTCTTTCGGTATATAATTGTAACGGTTACATCAATCAAAACTGTCACTAACCTGTTGTAGGAACTCTTTATCGGGTACGACCTCCTCCTCCCAAGTGGTTCGGCCGTCCTGTCGCTGACAGAAGACCACCCGAGTCTCCTTTAGGAAATTCTTTCCCAAAAGATACAGCTCCAAGCCACCGGTTGCAGGACATGAAACTAGCGACTTGCGACAAACTTCTGGAACGCCTGGAGGTTGAGCTGAGAAAAATAATATACAAATATTTAAAAAAACATTTGATAGATCTTTCTAGTTGGGTACATAATATATGTACCTACCTAACATAATTTATATACGTAATATTATGTACGTAAATGAAAACAATGTAAAATAATTACACTGTGCAGTTGTAATTTTTAACCCCCGACGAAAACAGCGGTATTATAAGTTTGTATATTAGTAGTATGTATCTGTTTTTGTGAATTGTGGTTTCATTAAATTTTTTTCGTAACGTACTTAAAGGGTTGACAATATTTGCTTAATTCTGACTGACCCGACATCCTGAGTTGGCTTTTCATCGGCACCATTAAAGAAAAACATAAAAAAGGCCTGCATGTTTGAGCGATCAAAAACATTTTGAGGACTTCTTCATGCGAGATCCTCCCAATGAGATTTTGAGCATTATGTAGGTTGGTGATATTTTTATTAGCAAATTAACAAAGTTTACGGAGCTGCACGCAACACAAAGTTGTGAAGCACTAAAACAAGAGTAAGGGAAGGAGACTCACTGCATATAATCTGCGTGGAGCAGACCTGCAGCGTCTCTGGCTGTCCGTTTGCGTCCAGGATTTCAGTGCGGAACACCATGCGGCAGCGCGTCGACTTCTTCTTGCCGCGCGCGGCGTGCCCTCCCACGCCCCCCAAACCCCCCCACACCCCCGCCACCGCCTAGCGCATCCCCGAACCGGTGCTCGACGTCCACGTTACGCTCCTGTAACGAATGGGACTAGTATGAAATCTGGAAGATATCCCATGTTCTATTCGTACTTGATCACACTTAAAGTAGCTTCAGTAGTGAGCGTTCGGCGGGGCGTGCGACGTGGCGGCAAATTTCCCAAACAACTTGAGCGGTCACTCAATACAATATAATATATATAACAAACGGTGTTTCTTCTGCGCGCTATACTATTCCCTGCAACACGATCTCCACTGAGGCCTTACTCTAACATTTTCTTAAGGAAATTTCTTATTCCATGATGATTTGAGAATATTATAAGATTATAATACTAAATAAACAAAATACAGCATTAGTCCGTGAAGTCGAGAATTATATAAAAAATATTAACATAAATATATAAAATATAATTAAACAAAAAATTTATTGGGTATCGTTTTTATATACGATTACGTAGCACGAATGGGTCCGAGGTAGGACCACGCTCTCACAGGATACCAGCGTAAAATAGCAGTTTAATGATGCTGTGTTTCGTATGGTGAGTGTAGAGATCCGGAGAGCCTGTTTTACTGGAAGGCACTACGAGGCATTCCATCTTAGTCCTCTGTGGTAGTACACATCTGCACTTTGATTCTTAATCGAGGATAAATGTGGATGTCTATGGGCCACAGCATCCACTTACCATCAGGTGAACTGTGTGCTCGTTTGCCACACTTATTCTATAAAAAAATTATTAAGTTCCTATGTTCGGTTCCTTTTCAATCATGATTGATCATGATTTTCTTTCCTTTAAAGAGATTCGTAAATTTTAAAGCATGTCTGTTAAACCCAGTCAGGTATCGATTGAATGACTAGTCTGATGGTAAAAATAAATAGCAGCAACAGGAACATATTATCAAATAATGGAAGCTTCACAAACGATGACCCGCCGTCTGGCGCTGAGGCAGCACGTTGACCTCAGATAAAGTGCGGTGCCGGGCGACGCAGATACCGGGGGACAAAGGCCAAGACGCTCCCGAGCGCGCGCGATAACAACCCGATAGACGCCTATATTGGACTTCCGATTGCCGGCTTGTTTAGGGTCCGACGGACAAGATGCACCCATTGTGAAATTAGACTCAAATAATAGTGGAGACGCACTTTATATCGATGAAGAGATCAATAATACAAAACGCAAAATTACTTATAGTTTGGAAGTATACGACAATAAGATTGTGGAAACTAATAGGGAGTTACAGGATAACGTATAAAAATGATTTAAGTCATAATGAAATGAATTCCATAAATAAAGATGTTTAAATAACGAAATTTGAAACTTCAATTGGCGCAAAGTTTGGAGAATGAATGAAGTTTGGAGAATGGAAAATATTGTCCTACCACAAAGAAATTTAACACAAAATCAAAAGGTAGTTTTAACATAATTTATGACGAACTTTAAGTGAAGAAAGCATTAATTTACGTAATACTTTTTGATGTATTATTATTTTTTGCATTGCACTGATTGTATATTATTTTGATAGGTTTAAAAATATTTGTTACACGCATTGAAAACGTGTGCGTTGCACGTGGTCCGCCAGTTGGTATCGGTTGGGCGGTCAGGATTCGCGATCAGACACATATGATATGGATTACAATCTAAAAATATAAAAAATTGTAATACACGGTATACCGTTTATTATAATTATTCCAATGTGTATTACAATGTAACGGCTAGGAGTTGTTAGCTTACGTATAGAGATAATCTGAAATAATTTCTACATTATTATCATATAGAAGGATGTATATCATAAGAAACAGGGAAAGTCGCTAAACCTCGAATGTTAAGAACAGTTTTCGTCACGCTTACGATCTAATAAAAAAATTATCATCAACACTAACTTATAAGCTCACAGAACGAGCGAGATGAAATAATGTGTAATATGAGAAACGTTCGAGTTAAGAAGTTATGTAGCTATAAAAAATTAAAATACTTTTAAAAAGTAACATTAAAAATGTTCTAATAAATAATTCAACATATTATTCTATTTATTTATTCTCTTTATAGCATACAATGAGATATACAAACATTGATATTAAGACAAATTATTATTATTATTCTTATTCTTATAATTTATTCCTATAATATATTAAATGTTCAAATAGGTAGTCTTATCGCCAAGCATCGATTGCTTTAAGGCAAACTTTTGGTATATAAGTTTATTTAAATTTTATTTATTACTAGAAAAATATTATTTAAAACGGACTTCACAGACTATATATGTATAAATATTTTGGCAAAATTTCTGAGTACGTACCTTGAGTATGCCAACGCAATCGCAGGTGACCTGCCAGTTCTTCGCGGGCTCCAGGTCTATTTCGATTATGACGGTGCCGTCCTCCTTGCGTTCCTTGCACGGCGTGGAGTTTTTCCCGGAGACGCGGCACGCCTGGTAGAACATATGCGGCGCCACGCGACCCGTGTCTGTGCCGATGAACACCTGCCAGGAACAACAGGATACAGTGGTAACAAGCTTAATGGTTCAAACAGTAATTAATAAAACCGTCTGCGCTTTAAAGTTAACGTTAAAAAGTCTATGTTAAAACGTTTACGTTAAAAAGTCTACTTTAAAAAGTTTCTCCCATAATTAAGACAAATCTAAAAACACCTCATACGTTCAACAAGCCGTTTAGGCTACAGAACGTACTCTCGAACGTTACCCCACTTCTGAGGACTGCCTGCGCGAGCCCTCGCCGTATGCAGTAGATAACGTGACACCCATTACTAACGAAAATGAATTTGAGAAAAAAATCAATATTCGAAATAACGCCTGCCAAGCGTGTAAGCTATGGCAAATTTCCCACCATTAGGTAATTTTTGGGGGAGGCCTGTGTTCACCAGCGAACTTCTGAAAGGCTGTTATGAAAGAATAATGGAAGAACTAGACAAAACTCAAGTAAAATATGATCCTTTACTAACATATGAGGCGTAAATTACTACGTACTTACGTTACTAACATAATGGATAGTAAATTTCGACAGTATTAAAATTGATCCTTACCTGTAAAACGGCAGGTTTATCATAGCCCACCAATTTCACGATTGGGAACCCGTTGCCGGAGTTGTCTTTCACGGCGCCCCGGCTTCCCTCAGTCTGATATCTGCAACAAAAGTGGCACATGAGAAAAACGTTAAACAAAAACATCCCTTAAACATATAGGTACACATTCTATTACGACATAATGTCGTATCATATATATATATATATATATATATATATATATATATATATATATATATATATATAAACACTATAGGCAAATACTTCACACTTACAATTTGATATTGCAACACTATATTTATATAACCAGTTTGTATTACGATCAAATGAGTCATACATTATAAACTGCTATGACTCATCTCAGTATTTATGAAAGTATTTTTTTGTTAAAAAAGTTGATATTCTTACAAAGAAGTTTTTCGTAAACTTCTTAAGTGGCAAAGAAGCCTTAAATTATTGAATAAATCGAGGAAAAGTTTCCCTTTAAACTTATTGTAGGAAAAAGTTTCCACTGTAGTATGCGGTAGAGCTTGCCATGCTTCAGCTATAGTAAGGTGGTAGCACGAATGGGTCGGCTCAACCAGGGAAGAACCACGTCTCACAGAATATCAGCTTATAATAGCGGCTTATATGGTGAGTAGTAGTGTTGATCCTTTTTACTGGAAAGGAGGCATTCCATCTTAGGCCTCAGGGGTGATAACAAATATCTGCATTTCGATTCTTAGTCGAGGATGGATATAGATGTCCATGAGCCACAGAACCCACTTACCATGAGGTGGACATTGAGCTCGATTTTCACCATTTATCATCATTGCAGCCCTTCACAAATCCACTGCTGATCATAAGACTCCCCCAAGGAATGCCACAAAGCACGGTCCTGAGCCACATGCATCAATTGACTTTCTGCACCCTTACCAGTTAATTATTGTATCTCGTAGGAGACCGACTTCACATTTCCGACTGGTATGAGGTTACCACTCGAATGTTACCTTGCCTACGTGTATAAAATTATTGTTGCATAAATATATAATTATTAAATTATAGCACCATAACCCCTTTTTCCAATATGTATATGAAATAATGGAAAGAACAGAAACATACCTCGCTCGATGTTGCGTCTCTGGCTGGCAGAGTATCTGTAGCTCCACCCTCCCGTCCCTCGACCGGTTGGAGAGTGGCGCTGCGAGGCCCGGCGCTCCCGACTGCGACATCGCAGCCAGCGCTCTCCGCCTGGCCAGCGCCTGTGCCAGCTTGCCACCGTACTTCCCCCCCAGCTTTCCTCCCAACTTCCCACCCAACTTGCCACCTACTCCAGCCAGCTTTCCGCCGCCCGAGTACTTTCCTGAGAGTTTTCCACTGCTCCCCAGCTTCCCGCAGGACCTGTACGAAGGGTCCTGGAAGCGTTTCCCTGGATTCTCAGCAATATTTGGACTAGATATACTACAGCCGGCTCTTATCCTGTAATAAAACGTTTAGTTTAGTTTTATATTCGTTTTTCCTGTTATAGATATGATATGAAGAAGGAGTTAATAAATTAGATATTAAGTAAAATTGAAAGCGTGCATTGAAAGTCAAGTTCTAAGAGTAAGTTACAATAACATAAAAGAAAAAAATTAAGTTTGTACAAGTTAGGTTAAAGAAGACTTATAGTTTAAGCTCTTACATCTAGAAGAATATAAATAATAATAAAGCTCAGTCGAAATGATAATAGACCTTCGCTTGTAAACTAGTCGTTAATAAAAAATAATAAACATATCATGTCATGCCACTAACGTATTCGATTTTCTATATAATACACTTTTCCACTTTCTATTCAAGATTTGGTGAAGCCTTTTCCATTCCAATTACCTGAAAATCATTAAACTGGAGATATAAATTATAAACGTTTGTCAAGTGCAAACTTCTACTCACTACTGCAAAGGGAAAGCGAAATTTTCTTTTTAATAGGTATGCAACACAATAGTATATTTTTAGACAATGACTTCGTGAAATCGTTATTCTTTGCACCCTAACGAAATTCTTTTATAAAGATTAAGTTCCGAGTGAAACTTGTTTTCTTTTACGGATTTCATCTCATTTTACGTTACTTATGTCTTGAGTACTTTGCAGAACCCATGGTCACGTGAGGACAGAGGTGATCTAAGCCAAAATGTCATTCATTATATAGTTTCGTTTCTTGTGTGGTGTACGTGTTAACGTCACAGCCAATTAAAAGATCACTGCTGAACATAGTCCTCCCCTAGATGGCCTCGTGGGGGGGGGGGGACATTTGCGGTTGCTAACCTAGTTTTTTTTTAATTTAAAGTTGTTGCTGGGAAGACGGTGTTTCACTCTGTCGCCTCTCACTACGCCCACGGAAAGATATGGGATAATGGATTTTCTTTCACCGCTACTACGCGGTTCAGTGTACGTGTAATTTATAAGAAATCATCAGGGTTGCCTTTGTTTTGTTATTGGTAATGATTATATGTTATTAGTACGGGAGTATGTAGTATGGGTGTATGTAAGTTTCACTTATCCCTTTATGTAATAAAGGGATAAGTGAAACTTCAATTACCTATTCGGACAATTAAACACCCGTTCCACAAAATATCACAGAAGTTATGGCAGATTTTAGACATTGATGAGTGCTGGGTGATACATACATATATAAACCGATATAAAATAATTCGATCCTGTGCAATAAATGGGATTTACTTAATAAATGTATTATGACCGCGAAGGCATTATCCGCGCGCATGAGCGTGAGTGAAACATGTCCACAGAGGCATTATAATTGGGCCTAGGAGACTATTGACCCGCTGGATCGGTCTGCCTTCTTGGACAACGTTTTAAAATAGTTGTCTGGCTAACATATGTCAAAATAGAGCTTCAGAATCTAAGTGAAATTGAGTAATTTTGTGTGAGCTTTAAGACGTCTGCAAAACGATACTGCCGACGGAAAGTGTCTGGGAGTATTGATGACCGATTTTTAACGATATTATCTAACATATACGTAAAAATCAGCTGGGAGAATTAAAGTGAAGTGAGTAATGTTTTTTCGTACCTTGATTACCTGATACCTGGAAAATGGCCGTCTGGCCAAGACAGCAGGTAGGCATAGTAGATACTAACACTACTCATTCTTAGACATTTCGTTCGTCAGAAAATGAATGACGTCTGGTGGCCATGGGATCTTGGGCTATATTGTAAATTATTCTTGATAAACTAAATTAAATTTATTAAAGTGGAATGCTTGTACTTTTTATTGATTTGGGAAAATAATTAAGTTTTATTTAATATTAATTCAACAAAATTCAAAAATCAACAAAAAGCAAAATTACCGTAAGAAGAGTGAGGAGCATCGAAAACATTTGGTGTTTCAAAAGCTATGCATAATTACGTAGACTTCACGTCTACGTAATGGTGTGTGCTGTGTTAGTACGTGACAACAGCCTCTGCAGATATCACGTATCGGATACATATAGCTGGTGTGACGTCGAGTAAAATATTTAGACGTGCTTTTCTCGCTATAGATACATCGATGTAAATTCATAATTCAAAGTGTCAGTGTCTAATTATGCTTGCGTTTTGTCTGATATTGTGATAAGGCTACTTATTACGTGATTAAGAATTATAAACGATTTCATTACCTCAAACATCTTGTAAATTATCATAAAAATATACGAATAGATATGTGGAAATGTGTATCAATAGAGTAAAGCAAAGTTGTATTAAGCATGCTTATAGTAGCAGTAATGACACCACCAACACCCGCGAACTGTTGTAATAGCAAAATAAAGTTTCCATAAACATGTACGCAACTAAAAATATAAATAAATTATATGTAACATACACGGGGGCGGGTAGTAGAGCGGTCGCTGTGTCGAGCGGAGCGGGCGCGGGAGCGGGCGCGGGCGCACTAACAGGCGCATGCGCGGGTGCGCCAACGAGCGCTAACGGATACGCGTCGTTAGCGTCGTCGCACTCTATCTTTACCGGCGGCTCGTTCCCGCGCCGTCTTTTCCTTTCACTGTGTTCCCACTCCTCCACTGTTTCAGTACATCTGTGCACACGCGCCCATATATCCTTCACACTACATCCAAATTAATTTTGAATAGTTTCGCCTATAAAAAAACTTATAACGCATAAATCTTAGAGGAATTAGATCATTGTTTTAATTTCTCATTTTATATACTTATTAAAATTCATAAATTTTCTAATACGTGATGTATTTCGCACGCTGCTGATTATATATTGCAATAGCATTAATAAGAGAAGCCCAACAACTTTCCAAAAAAATCTTCGGGGCAGTCAAGAATAGCAATTTTTATAAATAATAAATACATAATCAGGCATATAATGTCGCGGAACGTAACTCTAGCGCTGAACGAAACGTGGAGGGGATAGCTGCGAATGTCGTATCAGTACGGGGGATGGAATGCGAATGGAGAGCCAATCAGCGCGTGCGAACGATACGCACAGCCAATCACACGCAATAACGATCACCGCTAGACTTTCGTTCCGCGAGTACCTCACTACCTCACGATTAGTGTAAGTGAGCCCTAGACGGTGTACTTAGAGTATACATAAGCTGGCTATCTAATGTATACTCTAATGTAATGCAGTATGACATGCGTCACATGAATAATCATGCTGCATGACGGGCGCTCATGCCAAATCATTAGGGATTTTATCGCATTTCAGGACGACTTGGATAAAGTATAACTATAAAGTAAGTAAGTTACGGAATTATTGTTTCTGATTTATTTTTTATAGTACCTTTGCTGCGCAGCAAAAAAATTGTTTAAAGAAAGATTTATTCTCTTGTTTTTGTCCATTTATGCTTTCCTTTTCGTGCTCTACAATTTTTGTACATTGGTAACAACGTTAACACGAATTCATTTTGGTTTTGAGAATGTTCGCTGTAATTAAGGCCGTTTCGGAACGAACTGAGCTGTTGCATGACAAGCTAATCCGAAGATGATCATACGTGCATGTCGGTCTTAGTTTGCAGAATGATAAAATGAATTATCAATCAACCGTCATCGCGTAATTTGTATGTTTTTAGCATCAATCAATACAATCAAAGCAATTAAAGCATACATGACCGTCTAGGGTCCACTGAGGACATGATATTTTAAGCGGTGAAAAAAGCTTCATGATATTATGAAGTAATGCCCAGCATAAATAATAAATTTAATTTATGTGATACTTGTATAAAGTTACAACCGCCTTAGAAATAAGTTATGATGATGAAGCATTATGTATACATGTAATAATAATAATGTCCTCCAGACCGAATTTCGGTCATGGCGGCCAGCCTCAACGAAGACTAGCCATCGGTACAGGACAGAATTATAGTGCCCGAGTGTATGCGCAAGCACAAGTGCACATTTTCACTCTCATAGTCCGATGGGATGGTAAACCGACACGACCGGAAAAAGATCAGGTGCAGGACCAACGGCTTTACGTGCTCTCTGAGAATTTCTTAACGGAAAAACTCATTAAGTAATATTTTTTTGGCCTAATCCGGAATTCCATCTCGGGACCAAGTTTTACAACCACTAGACTAACGGGGCAGTGCATGTTGCAAAATTATGTTTGTCAAAGTCGTTTATGGCATATAATTTTAAGTACTTAATACAAAATGATACAGATATGTAACTATAAGAATTGATTTGATAAATTATTGAAGAAAATTAGAGGCACATTATTTCCAAGTAAAAGTTCTATTCACGTTATTTATGGTAGTTGGCTCAGATATCTTAAATTAATAGAATCTATCGTTATTTTGTAACATAATATTATACACAATTTCTAGTATAAAAATTACGAAACGTTGAAAACCCGTAATATAACTTAAATTAAAAATTTTAAAAAGCCCTCAAAAGAAAAAAAAGAGCTGATGGTCTTCAAATGTCTGAACGGATTAACACATTATCTCAAAACATAGCTAAGTACACTCACGATTAAGACACCACCTTTCAAACCAAAAAAAATCAAAACCGGTTCATCTCTTCAGGAGCTAGGATGCCACAGATTTATGCTTACTACAAACTTACAACCCCTCTGTTGTCGTCGGGGGTTAAATATAAATCTTAGTTAGAATTTTGTATTTATTACACACAATCGTGTGACAATTTAAAAATGTTTCCCAATATGAAAAATCTGATGTTTATCTTTGCCTGATAAATCTTTTCACATGTGCAATGCACAAGCACACGAATATAAAACTATCGAT
Organism: Parnassius apollo; assembly: GCA_907164705.1. Classification (NCBI taxonomy): domain Eukaryota; kingdom Metazoa; phylum Arthropoda; class Insecta; order Lepidoptera; family Papilionidae; genus Parnassius; species Parnassius apollo. Next base: position 3,018,331 of record CAJQZP010001459.1, on the reverse strand, counting down.
TGTCATTTCATTACAATCCTAAACACTTGGAAATAAGGTTTATTTTGACTCACTAATGGCGATGAATTTGGAAAAGGATAAATCTATTAGCCCGTACTGCACCGTCCTACGCTTATTGAATATTTGCGAATTGGAGTAGTTACGTGGGATGAGTCACGAAGCAGATTGTGCCAAAAATACGATGCAGCACGTGCACGGTTACGGAGCACGCGGTGAACTTTGACGCGCGCGAGTGGCGAAAATGCAAGATTTAATCGTCTGAACTTAAACCCGCGGCATTCGTTTTTTATGAGAATTTTTTTTTCAACGTTGCATTACATGTTCTTTAGAGACATCGTATTATAAAAACCACTAAATTTTAAGAAGCTTAACTATGATTTGCTTTAAACTTTTTTATATAATTGCCAGAGACAGCTGCATTGAATAGGAATAATTTATATACTCGTAAATAAAAAGATATTTACATTAATATGGAAAAGCATGGACATTACTTTTCTATCTGGGGTTGTACTCCGTTCCATTTACAGTAAATAAGATTAGACATGTCCTAATGCCGTTACAATAAATCATATCATCAGATAATATCATCAGATAGCGCTCTCATTAGACTATGTTTAAGGGATTCTGCATCATGACTTAGGCATCCTCTCTAAAACATTAGAAAGGTTTCTGGAAATGTCACCCTTGTCTATAACTTCTCAGTTTGGACAAAGGTATGTCATTTTCAAGATATTCAATAAACATTTGAGGTACCAAATTTCTTTCTCAATATTCTGCGAGAAATTATTTTTCCCCAACCGTCTCCGTTTTCTCCGTTTTTAATAACCAGTTAAAAGCTAAATACATTTTGGCATCTCGGTCTTTTTGACCGAAAAAAATGGAACCGATATTATCTAACTTTACAGTTTGTACAAAAATTATCAGGTAAGTAATCAACGTGAAATTTACAGTTGAGGTTTTGTATTTTCTGTCACACGTTACAATATTTTAAATTTCAAATCATTAGAAATTTAACACACAGTGATTAAAAGTAAGTTGTTTAGCAGTATGATGACTTGATATACTCGTAGTTGATTTAACATTGCTTTAGCACTTTTCCCATCGCCATCGATGAACGAGAAGCGAGTAGAGCTAGAAACTAGATAAGAGTTGGCGAGCATCAAGAAGCGAGTGCGTAGTTCCGATAGCTTTGCCGCTGGGCTGTAAGTGAGTGTACGAGTTGCTCTAAATTCATAGTAAATGCGTGCACTCAGATCCGCACAGTGGAGTAAAATAATCGCTGGTTGGTCTCTCGTCTCTCGGCTTGAGTTTCGACTGTCAAGCGAGCATCGCTAAGGCCCAGTTTACATTTTGAGAAGTGACAAGTGCGAGTGGCAAGTGCAAATGATAAATGGCCTGAAATGATTTATCTGCATTCCTTCAGTTACTGTTAGACGATAAATGAGACTAGGTCGATAGATTATCTTTCGTCGTACTTATTATTTCTTTTTTTTATAGAATAAGAGTGGCAAACGAGTACACAGTCCACCTGATGGTAAATGGATGGTGGAAATAATATATCGTTTTTGCGCTGTAATGCAAATGATGATGGGTCAAGTTCAATTTTAATTTCATCCTGTTCTACAAAAATGTTTTGATCGAAATGTAAATATGCTACATATCGTGTAATTCCGGCACGAAAAATCTTATGACTTCTTAAAGGAGACAGTAAAGCAAAAATGTTTACTCGTACTGTGTCGTAATGAAATTATTACTATCAATTCATTTTTTAAATATAAAAGAAAATTAACTACAGAAGATTGTTAGAGTGAAAAGGCGAGCCTATTTTAGTGTTTTTACTCTAAAATTTCGCTTATTGATTTGTTTATGACGTTTCAAACAACGAATAATGTATAAATAACTAAGTCCCCACTTCAGCTTAGGAATCAAGGCGCCGTTGCATCGCACTTGATCAAGCAATCTAGATTAAGCCGATAAATTCACCTAAGAATATTTTTAATTGATTGTCTCAACAGATAAACAGGGTTAGTGCACGTGCACGTTGCATGTGCATTCCTAATCACGAAGAGATTTATTATAGAATACGAGTGTGAAGTGAAAAGTAAATGCGGCGGCAAATAGACATCTACATTTATCTATTTATTACAATTACAAGAGAAGAATGTCGGACAATTTGTCAAGACAATTATTTTCATGAAATATTTAAAAGAATCTTTACGTGGTAGAGTCACGCTGTCACTATATTGGGACTGCGACACGAATAGGTCGACACAACCGGGGAAGGATCCTGCTTCCACATAATACCAGCGTGAAATAGTAAACTAATGGTCTCGTTCGTATGATGAGTGTAGAGAACCGGATATAATTTTTATTAGTAACGAGACATTTCATCTTAGTCCTAAGGGGTGACAACGCATCTGCATTTTGATTCTTAATCGAGGATAAACGTAGATGTCTATGTGCCGCGGCATTTAGTTTTCACTTCACACTCGTATTCTATAATAAATGTCTTCGTGATATTAGGAATGCTGATTAGATGTCTATGGGCCACGGCATCCACTTACCATCAGGTGAATTGTGTGCTCGTTTGTCACCCTTATTCTATAAAAAAGGAAAGAATAATTACCGCGTAAGAGAATCCATTAACCTAGTCTCATTTATTGTCTATCTGTAACTGAAGGAATTCAGATAAATCATTCCACTTCCTAAAAATTGTTAAATAAGCACGTTATGAATATGAACTCTGTGTGTTTTGCGCTGGGAATTAACTGAGTTTAGAATAGAGGGCGAGAACACGGGAAGGCGACTATCTGTCCCAAGGAGGATCTTTTAACATATAAATACGAAGGTGGAAACTGGTAGCAATCATCGAATGATAAGAGGCACACTAAACCTTAACATTATGTTAGAGAGGTCACATCTACGATTAAGTGGACGATATAACTGACAAGATCGTGGACATTTTCCATGCTTGCGGTCGGAGCTTTTGAGGAGATTTTGCAAAATCCATTGCAGAAGAACTCATAAACTCTCCGTTCACATTGAAATAATATCTCCGTTCACATTTTTAATTTCATATTAAGACTGTTAGACGGCAAAAGAAACTGCAGTTTTCAACAGATATGACAGTGTACAGGCAACGAGTAGACAGATCTCCTGTTGCATGCGGCGATACTTCTGCAACTTCTATTGAAGAGGCGCTTGAGCAGAACTTAGACTCGCAAAGTCTCTGCCAGAGATTTTTCTGCTGAAATGAACCATATGTCTAAGTTGAAAACTGACTTTGGGAGCCACATTGCCAGGTGATTGCGATTTTGAGTGAGATTGAGAGGTTCTAGAGGCAGATATACACATTTTGGTTGGAGCCATATGCAAATGTGAGAATCCACACAAAAGCAAGTCTCATCTGACACTATTCTTTTAATATCCCAAACGTCACTCTGACTGAGATTAAAAAGGCCTCTTAAACACAATAAAAATGGGAAGACACCAGGTGGTAACAGAATTACAGCGGGAGCTTCTGAACACGGATAGGAAACTAGAATTCCTCCACAAGGTGTTTCGAAATTTGGGCAGTGTTACAGTCCCTTTATAGGGCACAAGAATATCAGTGTATGAAAGTGCTGAAGTGTTTGTACAATAGGGTGACAATGACTATACGAGTACAGAACCTACTCGGTTTCTGTACTCAGATACGAAACCTATCCAACTGCATGGGGTAGTCAGATAAGGTGACGTTATACTCCAAAAACTCTATAGAAAGGATACAGTATGAATATCAAAGGCGAGTAAATCACCTTCGATTTGCTGAAGATATAATCTTTACGACCTTAGCACTACGCTCAATTACCTCAACAGTGTCTTCCAACGTATAGGTCATATGATGAACATTGATAGGAACGTAATATTCTTTGGGAACTCTACGCTCGAAGTTGTTGACGAGTACTTTCGCATTCATTACAGTCCATCACAAGTCCACTGCTTAAGGTGTATCCCTGACCAAAATGTCGCGAAAGTGCGTTTTTCAGACTCTATTATCTCATTATGAAAAATAAACTACATCTAAAAGCACATTATTAATGTTCTATATCTTATCATCACATTCCACGTTCTAATTTGTTTTTATGTGCTATAAATACATTTAAAATCAACTTTTAAAAAATGACTAAAATTCTTGATTACATGCATCTATTGCTAAACGCAACGCTCTAATCATTTGAGGATTACACTAATGGATAGATAATTTAAAAATCTATATTCTGCACATTTTATTTAAGTTTTTAAGTTCGTTTTTCTTTTTTAAATGAAATAATTCCGAAAATTGTGTGAATTCTATGATAAAGGGGCGTGCGCAGAGTGCGGGCGGCATTACGCTGTATGCGTTCGTACGAGGTGGCTGTGTCGCTCGTCGCCGTCGTAGACGTCTCCGTGTTTCGCCGCAAACATAATATTATTTGAGTACCTACTAACCGATGCGCTTACGTGTTTTTTTACCACAAAAAGACACTACGATTGTGATAATGTGAAAATATAATTTTGTGGATTGATTAGTGCAAATGCCTAAATCGTCAACGACGTCAAAATGCTCTAAATATGAATGAAATTCTGTAAGTAATTTGATTTATTATGCAAAGTTCACTTACTTTTATTCCGTTAAATTCCTACGTGTTATTACATAGTATATTTTTATTTTAGGAGGTGAAGAAAAATACCTGAATGCGAATTTGACGACAAAAATAATTTTTATCGTCAATTCAAGTTTACCAATAATTGAAAATGATAATGGGTAAGTCGGGCGCACTTTTGAGTCCATAGAGTTATGAAATTATAACCAGAATTTATGAAATTTGATGTGATATTTTTTGTGGTTACCATATTATAATTAATATAAACCTTTTCAATTGTATAGCTAAAATATGTATCTAAATGATTTATTACAAGTAATTCAGTTTTGTTGTCATGCAAGATCTAATATAATTTATTCTTTATTGCAGGCTAAATACGAACAATGACGATACGGCAGTAAACGGGCAGTAAACGACTTCAGTCAAGAAACTGTAGAATTACAGCCTATACCTGTCTTGGTTCAACTGAAATGGTTGAAGATGTAAAGGTTTGTTTATTAAATTTTTTGGTTTGTAAATATTATGGTGCACAAATGTGTACTTACCTAATCAAAATACTTTAGTAGGTATTGTGATTAGATACACACTTGTGCTTGTGATTAGGTAAAAGATATCTAAGTAAGTACCGTAAAATGCCCTAATTTGACTTACCTAGCCTTACTTTGCCTAAACCGATCATTTGAATTTCATAAGTAGGCTATTCGAGCTAGAGTTAAAGTTAAAGTTATAGCCTATATACGTCCCACTCTTGGGCACAGGCCTCCGCTCATTTCTGAAAGGGTCCTAGGGCAAGGGATTGTCCACCGCGCTGCCCCAATGCGTGTTGGCGAACTTCGCATGTCTTCGAAATATTTTTTTTTCTTTCTCAGACATGCAGGTTTCCTCACAATGTTTTCCTTCACCGCTGAGCACGTGGTAAATCAACACTTAAAATTGCAATTACAATTTCATTGGTGCTGGCGGGGATCGAACCCGGTTTGCTCGCGCACTGTGAAAATTTCAGCGAGCGCTAACCATCTGAGCTACCACGTTTCCTCTCCTCTCGAGCTAAAGACTTTATTTTATTTATGTTACATTTTTGGTTCTGGCAAAAAGTTGTGAAACGTCTGTGAACGTCAGAATTGTGCAAATGTTGGTCGTAGATATTTTACCTGCACTTCAAAATTTTATTGTGTGAGTATTTTAAACTATTTTTACGGATTTGATGAACCATATTAAATAAAAAATAGTCTCCTATCTTTCTCTCTATGTTTTGATCTTCTAAAACGAGTTTGAGTTGGTAAAATCAAGGCAAACTTAGGGTAGGGTTGTCAATTATTATTTTGATAATAAAACTAGTGAAATTCCGCGGTTTTGTATGCGCAAGCGTGAACGTATTTAGAACATAATATAAACTTTATGTTCTACATAAATATCCTAAAAAAACTTATTATTTTAATATGTTACTACTTATAAAATTTATTGCATTTTTATTTGAGTAATTTTTTATGCAATTTCTTTATCTACGTCTATTTTAGGAACCTTCATTTAGTCTGAATCATACATAATACTATATTACTGATTTACTTACTTATACATAGTTTTCTTTTTTGCAGTTACAAATATCTTGTGAGGTTGAAAAAGGCAGTAATGAAAAAATAATAAGAAGAATAATAATTGACGTCAGCCACTTCTTTTCATAAAAATTTCAAATCATGGTCCATTAGGTTGCAACTTCACCGAACTAGAACTTATCGGAGAAACAAGGCTTAGAGTCAAAATGTACGTTTATTTAATGCCAATTATGTAACCAAAAATTTGTAATAGTAAACGATGATTGTAGTGAAAATTATTTATCATTAAATGAATGTGCAGTCGCAGGTATGATTGAAATAGGCGCGGGAAATTCGCAACTTACCACTACCACTTATATATATATATACGGGCGTATATATGCGCATATGTTCATTTAATAGCTGCAGCTGTTTGTTTATAATTTAAGGAAGTTTTCAAAAATTTGAAATCAATTTCTTACATTCAAGATAATAAAATAGACTTTATATTTTGTTCTATTTATTAATACCCACCCAGTATTACTAATCACAAATAATCACAATACCTCATTAGTTATTGTAATTGGGTAAAAAATCTATTTAGTTACTAATGCTACATTTATTATTTTAATAATTACCTACCCAGTAGGTAAATATTAAAATAATAAATGTAGCATTATAAACAGGTAATCTCCCTGAAACTCAATTTACTAATATTGTTCCTAAATAAGGAATAGCAGATAAAAGATTAGTAGGTAATAACTATTGCTCCTCAAAATTATATTTGACCTCAAGGTAAAACATATCCTAAAATTCAGTAGCTAAATAAAATAATAATACCTACTATTCAAGTATATTTTCAATATGTAAGTATGAAAATAACAAAAATGAAGCACCGTTAGCATGTAAAGTTCGAATCCATAATTAACATTTCGACATATATAATTTACACTATAAAAAAGCTAATTCAATATTAGCAGTATAGTATATAGTTAAAAATAATCAAAATAGTCATTTTTATTAATTAGATAATATATGAGAATACATATTTCTAATATAATGCATCTAATATACCGAATAAAGAAAATTAAAATACATTTATCATTATCTGCCGTGTCTATTTTCATAAAATAGTTCATTGACATTAAAAAAATAATACTAATTTCGTAGCAGTAGGTGGTGTCTTGCAGATTTCTTACGCGATATATCGTAGCGAGAGTCGGCGGACCAAACGCTCAAGGTCGTTCGCTAGGGGTATGGCCTTAATTTATTTTATTTATATTAGTCCCATAGATTGCTTTCTAGGTTTAGCAACCGCAGTTTTTTTTAAATTATTGATGAAAGTTTAAGGTGCTGCTTTCCATCTCCTGTTTCGATTTTATCGCTTACGGCACCCAGGATTAGGGTAGTGGATTTTCTTACGCTACCATTACATGGTTACGGACGGAGTGTATGTCCTAGGCCAAATGATCTGACAAGGTAAGTCCAACTTAGAGGTCTACTTAATGGATTAATTTATCTGGGCTGGAAAGTATTACGACACATCTTCTCGTTGTGTATTCCTCAAAACTTGAAAACATGTGTGAACAACCTGCACAACTGTTGCCACGTTGCCAGTGGTGCCGATTACAATCTAAGCGTCAAAACAAAAGTGAATAGGCTTTTGTTACGGTAAGACAGTGTGATTTACCAGCTAGATCTTCATCATCACCACCAAGTGGGATTGTATTCAAGCATTGGCTTATAATAATTAGAAAAGTAAGACTTCAGACAAACAATACAAGTTATTAAGAGTGACACACTGACGGATGAAATGAACGCATGTCTCAAGTACTCACTGATAAGATATGGAGAGGGCTATGATCAGCTATGGACTATTGAAGGGCTGTAATGATGATTGCATGTCAAAAAAAAAAACAGACATGTAAAAAATTAAGTTTACAATTAAGCAAAAAAACAAAAATATTAAGTATTATGTAGATATCTACTTGTAGTCGCTTCCTTGAGACAAACGTCTGACATTTTAGCACCTGTTTTTTTCTGTTTTAGATGATTTAACACTAGTTAGTTAATATATATGACATGTACATTGCCATACCTAACAAATTAATACTAATGATACATTTCTATAAACCAAATGGGTGAATCTACGCAACGCCTAGCGTAAGCGATGAATATTTCACACATTTGGTGCACACGCGTGAGTGTTAATTCTTGGTTAATATACTGTGACGGTTCACACGTTAACGTTGATAGCGGTTAAAGCACGATGGACGCAAATTAAGGCGACACCGCGAAAAAATGCACCTCCTTTCATCGAATGGTATAGGACTATGACACCACTTACGAAACTGGAAATTTGATATAGGTAAATTCATGTCTTTATCTTGAATTCGATTGTTGAAAAACACGATTATATAATTCTGACTCGATCATAATTATTTGCGAAAACACCTCTAAAAAATCACTGTAGTTGAAATTACATAATCTATATGCTTGGGAATCCCTAAAATATATTCATAACATCAATATTCATAATTTACTTGCTCATTATTTTAATTACTTAAATCAATAATTTAAAAAAAATATTTTAAGATTCTGACAATTTCTAAGCCCTTGAATTCGTCGTGGGCGCTACGCAATTTTAGACCTTACGACGGCGTTTTTTTCAAGTTTTTATAGAAATTATGTGTTCACTCGGATCAGTACGGTGATAGCCTGGAGACACTTTTTCGATGTGTCGTCTTAAGACAATAACAAAGCAGTGACAAAGACCAAATGCTAGTCCCTCTCACCTGTTGACGGGGTCCGGACCGAGCCCGCTATCGTTACTGTTTTCACACGGCTCCGGTGGTCGCAATGAGTGTGTGTGTGCGTAGTGCGCTAGTTTCCCGAATTTGCCAAGGTGCGCAAACTTGCCCGGGTTGTTTGCGTTCTTCCCCGGGTGCGCCATCTTGCCAGCGTGCAGCATCTTTCCGGAAAGCGTAGATTTTCCCGGGTGCACGCGCTTATTAATCACTTTCCTGTGCACTCGCGCGCTCATCGTCGCAGTTGTGGACATAGTCATTTTCATGCCTGTCGACAAGCAAACATGAATGTGATCCTGTAACATGCTCAATATAAATTGTGTTAGTAGGTTTTGATGAATGTTTTTATTATTATTTACAGAAAAAAACACACATGTTAACTACTGACATCAATAATACAATTAACAGATGATTTATATTAATAATACGGTAAAGTCTCCATAAGGTCTATGTAGAAGCCATTAAAGAAGTAAAACTATATTATAACTATTGTGCTTAGGGAATAATTAAAATATAAATTTAGTTATAGCTGTAAGAAGTTAATGATGATAAATATAACAAAATAACAGATTATTATCCTGTGCCTTGCGAACTACGATTCAGTTTTATAAATGATTTTTTGAGTAAATCGAATGAAAAAACAATTGCTGAAAAACGCCAATGCCGCCCGATCAGTTTGTTTCCAATTTCAAAGTGCTATTGAGGGCATTGGCATTTCAAAATGCAATTGATAGAATATAACATGAGAAACCTAGTTGGTATTCATATTCATATTTTTAATAGTTGACAACGTAAGTTTATTGTACGACTCAAACTGGCAATTTGTTATTATGCTAGTTATATAGTTAAGTATTAAAATCGTGTCAAACACCAATATTTGATGGCCATTTAGTGACTTTAGCAACTTTTTTTATATCGAATGTGGGATACAAATGAGCACACAATCTAACTGATGGTAAATAGATGCTGGCCCATACAACAGGCCCATAGACATCTAAATTTAATGTCGATTAAGAATCATAGTGCAGATGCGTGAACACCCCTGAAGACTAAGATGGAATACCTCGTTTCCTGTAACTAGGGTATCCGGTTCTCCACACTCACCATCCGAAACACAGCAGCATTAAGCTGCTGTTATACGCTAGAATTCTGTGAGAGCGTGCTCCTGGCTTGATCGAGCCGACCCATTCATGCTACAACAATAATATAGGTGCAGCGTAGCTCCACCACGTGAATGCAGTTTCGTTTTAGACCATTCGCTAGTCGCAAAAATTTACACGTTCGGGAATACATGAAACAAATGTTTGTTCTCTATGCGACTATGGTTCGCCGACCTATGCGAACGACTAAATATAAAACTCAATTGTTATCAAACTAACCATTAAGCGAAATGTTGGTCTGCCTCTCACTAGAATCTAGTAGAACGGACTAACGACCTGATGATAATTAGATTCAAGAAATCGATGGATGCAGGTGTTTTAGAACCGTACTTGTCAGCGTTACTTTGAGGAGGCCCGTGTTCAACAGTGGACTTGTGAAGAATTGTAATAATGATGATGATTAAATCCACTTCACATTCACCACCTTGTATTTATTGTTTTTCAAGACTTATTGCATTAGATAATTATTAATTTGTTTTTAAATTAATTATGTTTAAAATGTTGATGCGTCCATCATTTTAGAATACGATGTTCTGAAATGAAATCGGTATATAGAGTCCGTTAATCAAGGTCCGTTAAACAAATATTGTTTTAAAAATCATCAGAAAACTGTTTCATGATTCATAATTAAAACAAAACAAAAGTGTGTTTTCAGATCTGGATCGCATATTTTTTCGACGACATCACTAATTATCCAAACCTAAGATCAACGGCGTTAAGGAGATCTTAAACTTTTAAAACCTTGGTCTCTGTCAACGCATTGGCCAGAGTTAATAAAGAGTAGAATGGCACTAACCACAGTTGTGTACAGTTGTAAACAATAATTTGGAGGAAAAGGAAAGAAAGGAAAAGGAAAGGGGGAAGAGGGTGTTAATAATATTTTTTGAAAGTTAATAATAATTACAACTAGCGTTGCCAGGCGTCCGGATAAAGCCGGACATAGTCAGGCTTTTTGGTTGCATGCCCGACGGTGTCCGGCCTGTCCGACTTTTGTTAGGCTTTTTTAATTTGACAATTTCGTTACATTTCATGTACTTACATAAATACTATAACGACTATTGAAATTAATATTGTAATGAATATTGAATGATTAATAATAAATAAGACTAATTTATTGAATTGTTGTCACTTCATTAGAATTTAAGAAAATTTTATGGTAAATGATAAAAACATGGTTTTACTTTGCAAAAAAAAAATCGTTTTACTACGAATAAAAAATTAAGCGTGTCCGGCCTTTTTACCAAAATGTCCGGCTAAGCTCGCTGGTCTGTCCGGCTTTTCGGTTTTAAGACCTGGCAACTTTAATTGCAACGAACAAAAATAAAAAATAAAACAGTTCACACGCAGTAGAAGTGAAACCTTCATAAAACAAACTTTGAAGGAATGAGAGAAAAATTAAAAAGGAAACACTGTATACTGTATTCTATCTCATTCTCTCGCAGGCTAAATCATATAGATGTATAAGTTTGTCTCTTTTTAGTGTCGCTTTTTCATTTCATCGAGTGTGAAATAATAACGATTCTAAAGAAGTTATCACTTCAAAAAATATCATTAAAAAGGCACGGAGACAACGAGCCAATGATAGTGAACCAGATGTTTTGCTTTGTGACGGTGTGATCATATTACACAATCGTTGTTACAAAATAGAAAATAAATACAATGGCGGCCAGTAGTCAAAAGTAATTAACATAAAAATCAATCAAAAAATGGATTTATTACTAATTTGATGTCAATAATGTATTAGTTACACGCGGGCAAAATCCATGGTACCTATGTTGTGTGCTGTTTGGCACGTAATTAAATTTAAAAGAATATATTTTTCTAAAGCTGTCTTTATAAATATTTCTTACATTATAGAAAAAAATGAAAACATAATTAAACAGCTCGATAATAGTTAAGTAAGCTTATTTCTATAATTTTACGGTGAAAGACATTCTTATAGAATGTCAACGTAAAGAAGAAATTAAAGTTGTTTCTTTTAGTAATTTATGAGGTGTTCCAGGGTAATCCTCCTGATTTTTTTATCGACGACAGCTTGTGCCTGTGATAAACTAATTGCTTGCTAAATATCAGATTGGCAATGTATACCTTTTAACTTATATAAAATGTAGCCTCTATTCACGATCTACAATCTTACACATTATTAAAAGTAAAAATGTTTTCCTTTTTAAAATATTTAAAGTTTAATAAAAAGAATATATTTATATTCACATTTAGTTCAGTACGTATAATAGGTATAATATTATGCTCAGGGTTAGTGATACAACTCGTAACTCAATTTGCTAAAGTAATACTTAAGAATATTTTCATAAAAATACTGTCGATATCAAATGCTTGTAGGTATAAAGTCACAAGAGAGAAACATGGACACCCTTCGTTTGTAAAGCCGTATATATTCGCAGAAATATATATGCACACCGCGACCAACTTTAATCATGTCCGTCGGTTTATCTCAGGCTAATCTGTTCGCGCTGTCTCCGAAGCATATAAATTCATGTACGGTTCATAGGAAGCGATAAACCTCGACCGTAAAATTTGGCCTCGCTGACATAATCTAAACGCTTATGTGACGTAACGATGATTCATATTCAACACCCGTCACTGAAAACGCAAATGCAATAAAAGTAGTTTAAGTCGGCAATATTTATAATCCAAGATCTATTTCCATCGGAATTGAAAGTGGAAACAGTCAGCCAAGAGAAACTGCCTGTGAATAAATTAAAGTCGCGGAAAAAAGTGCAACGAATCCAATATCTTATAAAGAATGAGAATTTAAAGCTATAATATCAGAATCAGTAGTCAATCAATTTATTAACCATGTTGTTAAAATAATATGAAAATTCAAGAATCTCATAGAAGTATAACATACATAAATCTCAACGGATATCAAAATTCTCATCCAGGACAGGTCCACGGTCATAGTAGTCCCTTGAGTAGATAATGCGGTAAATGTGATGACTGAAGGGAACAAAATACATAACATTTATTATATCTCCAAATCTGAAACAAATTTAAATTTTATGTCTTAATTGAACTTTGTAGGAAGTGTTTGCTCAAGTAAGTTTCGAAGTAGGTTACGTTCGCTTCAAAATTGTGTTATTGTGTAAAAAAATCCTTAAGTTTCCTAAGTCAATTTATAGATGTTTTATTAGCTCTTACTTTACTACTATATTCTATATTAAAATACGATTTTTTTAATGACTGTAGGGGAGATCCTTGTACCTTGGGACACCTTGTACCTCGGGACAAGCTCATTGCGTCAGATATTTTACATTGAGAAGTAGGTAAGTAGTGACATCTTGTAGCTATTTCATTACAACATTCAGAAAGCATGCAGTAAAATCGGCCATTTTGCTTCGTTCCGATTCAGATTTTTTTTTGCAATCCACTTGAATCTTTGCTTTAGACGAAATATTTTGAGGTGAGTAATTTAATTATGATACAATTAGTTGTTATCTATATTCTTAATCACTTATTTTAATATAATTTCCTAGATTTCCGTAATTCAAAAATTATAACCACACTTTGTATTCTATAATTGAAATTTGTACCTTGAGATAGTGAATTGGGACAGTCCCAAGGTACAAGCCAATGCTTTTTTCAACTATTTATTTTAATATTATATTTTTATTTTTTGTTTTTATGTTTTTAGATGCCGCGAAGTAAAGATAAAGTCATACGGCCGAAACCAAGTGAGAAAAATGTAAAAAGTGCAATTAAAATGGTAATTGAAAAACGTTTATCTATTCGGAAAGCTGCAGAAGAATTTCATGTCTCAAAATCTTTAATAGGCCGTTACGTAAAGTTGAACAAAGAAATAGAAAATGTTGAGGTCGTCTATCACCCTCTGAATGCTGTCAAGAGAGTGTTTAGTGATGAAGAAGAAGAGCGATTGATTGAATATTGCTTAAAGGCATCCAAGTTACACTACGAAATATGCAAAGATGACTTTTTAAAATTAGCATTCGAATATGCAGTAATTTTGAAAAAAACTTATCCAAGTGCTTGGGACACAAATAAAAAAGCTGGAAAGAAATTTTATGAATATTTTATTAAAAGGCATCAAAATTTAAGCTTGCGAAAACCAGAAGCAACGAGTTTAGCACGTGCTACTTCTTTTAATAAGGTGAATGTAAATTTGTTTTATAATAAATACAAGGAACTGCTGTTGAAATACAATTTTACAAGCGAAAGGATCTATAATGTAGATGAATCTGGCATGTCTACAGTACACAATCCAATGAAAGTTTTAGCGTCAAAAGGAGTAAAACAAGTTGGGAATATTACATCAGCAGAGAGAGGTAATAATGTCACTGTTATTGCATGCGTGAATGCACTTGGGAATTCGGTTCCTCCTTGCATGATTTTTCCTAGAGTGCACTTTAAGAGCCACATGATTAATGGTGCTCCTCCTGAGACTTTGGGGCTTGCAACTCCCAGTGGGTGGTCCAATGGTGATAAATTTGAGGATTTTTTGAACCATTTCCTTAAACATGTTAGACCTAATAATGACAATAAAGTGCTCCTGATATTGGACAATCACGAGTCACATTTCGATTAAAATCATAGAGTTGGCCAAGAATAATGGTATTGTAATGTTCAAACATTTTTTTCGCAGTTACAGCCTTTAGACAGAACCGTATTTGGTCCACTCAAGAAATATTATAACAAAGCTTGCAACGATTGGCTTTTGCAACATCCTGGAACTCCTCTCACTATATATAATGTCGCCGAATGCTTTGGCACTGCTTTTCCATTAGCTTTTACGCCATCCAACATTCAAAATGGATTTAAAGTTGCAGGAATATGGCCATTTAATGATAATATTTTTGGCGAATGATAGGCCTTATGTAGATGCTAACACCGTTACGCACACCAGATTTGATGTGGCTGAAATACAACCAAATATTGCTCTACCTGGACCATCACAATATGCAAATATTGAACAACAATATGACAATAACCAAGTAGCAATAGAATCTCCAGCACCATCTACATCCACTGGTACTATAGACACAGACAAAAATATCCTTATGTCACCTGAAGCCATTCGTCCTTTTCCAAAGGCCCCACCACGTAAGAATAATACTACTAGAAATAGAAAAGGTAAGACAAGAGTCTTAACCGATACTCCTGAAAAAGAGGAATTGGAGCTTTTAGCTGCTAAAAAAAGAAAAAAAGAAGTAAATAAAAAAAAAACAAATCTGTCAAGAAGCGTGTTTTTAAGAAAAAAGTTGAGAGAGAAAGTAGTAGTTCTGAGGATGAAACTGATGTTATCTTAGAAAATGACGATTCATGTGATGACGATCAAGAGAAAAATAATTGTGTGGGTTGCGGTGAAAATTATTTCACTACTTCTAGCACAGAAGACTGGATTCCGTGTTGCACCTGCCGATTCTGGGTTCACGAAGATTGCACCTGTTTTGAAAATTACTGTCAGAAATGCGGTATCAAGTCTAAAGAAAACTAATAGTAATGTTTGTAAACAAGTTTTGTTATTATTTTTATTTTCCTGAGTATCTAAAAAAGTGATTGTAAGTAAGCTTTGTAATGACTGTTGTTTTATTAATATAAAATTAAGATTATCTTTGTTTTTCAATGCTTTAAATACCTTTAACAAAGCATTTAAGCTGCCCATTCATATCAAAATCTCCGGTATATGAAATATGTACGTCAACTGATAGAGTTAATATTCATCTGGCGGCAGTTTAGGTTTACAAAAATGTGTCCCATGGTACAAACATTGGTGTCCAGAGGTACAAGCCATTATTGTACCTTGGGACAAATATCCTAAAGTAATTAGTTGTCATTTTCTCATTGATAAAACATAGTAGGTCGTGTTTTGTATCATATTATTGT
Organism: Parnassius apollo; assembly: GCA_907164705.1. Classification (NCBI taxonomy): domain Eukaryota; kingdom Metazoa; phylum Arthropoda; class Insecta; order Lepidoptera; family Papilionidae; genus Parnassius; species Parnassius apollo. Next base: position 3,002,348 of record CAJQZP010001459.1, on the reverse strand, counting down.
GATGTTATTGGCTACCTAATAGAAATTTCAACATTCAAGGGCATAGATAAATTTGAACTTAAATTATGGAGGTTTAAAGAAAAGCGTCCCAAGGTACAAGGATCTCCCCTACTGTGATTCCTTTGTCATATTACTGTACAGTTGATGACTGAAGGGAAGAAAATACATAGCATTTATTATATCTCCAAATCTGAAACAAATTAAAATTTTATGTTTCAATCATTGAAGTAATATGTACTTACATACTAGGACAGCTATTTCAAACAAAAAATGTGCGCTACTCTGTGTTCGCGCGGTTGGTTTTTTTATCATAGAATAAACATAGATAGAATGATCAGTAGGTAATATCAGATTGTATTGTTAAATAGGTAAATTATATCGAGGACAATTTTAAAATTTTGTCGTTTATTTTGTATATTATATTTGCTTATTTAATATAATATTACATACTATTATATGACAATTACATTGAATAAAACTATTATTTACGGATTTTATCGCGTTTAATTACTTTAATCTGTTTTTACTATCCCGACGTTTCGGGTGCTTTACAGCACTCATGGTCACGGGGAGACTGAGATGTTGGACGTCCCAATGTCATAGTTAGTCCGGCTACCTTCAGTTTTTGAATATTAATTTTTGGTCCGATTTACGCAAAACGAGCTTACAGTATCTTGAAGTCTTGCAGTGGTATGCTTGGGTTTGGGTTTAATTTTATTAATTATAGGATCCCAAGCTGCTGGCAGCACCCATCCATCTTCTCTATTGAAATTTGGATGTTTTTTAATTTCAATAGCCTCGCGTATCATCCTTGGTAGGAATCGGTGTTCTTTTGCGAGGATTTGTGGTTTATCAAATCGAATGTAATGGTGGAGACGATCTTGAACATGTTCGCAGACTGCAGACTTCCCTGAGGGTCGGTGTTTCACGTCAGCTATATGTTCCTTCACGCGGGTTTTAATAGATCTTTTTGTTTGACCTATGTAAGAGAGACCACATTCACAATCTAGCTTGTACACACCTGCATCCTGTAGAGGAATAATACATTTGATGGATGGTAAAAATTGACTAATCTTCTTCGGCGGCTTGTAGTATGTTTTAATGGAAGCTCGCTTTAAGATGTAGCCAATCTTGTACTTAATTAATATAATCCTATACTTAAGTACCCACAAAAATGTCGCATTTGAGCAAATTAATTTCATAATCTATATATATTCCATGACATGAGATGGCGTCTTAGGACTGAACAATTTGTTTTATTATTAATCTTTATTTTTTTTATTGAGTAAGTATCTTATTAACCGATGAAAAAGTAATTGCTTGGTTTTTACTGATATTTCTTGAATTATTTGTGCAATATCTAAGTACACACGACGGCATATTTTTATCAAAAGATTTTTTTCAAATCAACACAACACGTGACAACTCTACAAGGCCTAGCGAGTGACTGATTAAAGTGCGGTGTATGCACCGCATCCGCAGTTGAGTGGAACAGAGTAGCTGAATGCAGTGTCGCCTCTAGTACGTAGTACGTAATAGCTCAATGGTCTCAATTGAACTTTGTAGGAAGTGTTTGCTCAATTAAGTTTTGAATTAGGTTACGTTCGCTTCAAAATTGTGTTATTGTTTACATCACACAAGAACATCCTTAAGTTTCCTAAGTCAATTATAGATGTTTTATTAGCTCTTACTTTACTACTATATTCTATATTAAAATACGATTTTTTAAATATTTTTAATGTCATGACAACCACGAACTCCGGTTGGAGCCAATATTTGTTCCAAAAGACCATTGTTGGTTTTACTGGTCTAGTAAATTCTAGCTTATAATACCTCCTCTTATCTTACATCCGATCATGGCACGAATAATATTGGACACTTGGGGCACTATTAACCTTAAATACTAACTCCTCCGCATTTAATGACTTTCGATTAATCGGAAACTGTCGCGGGCGAATATCTACCAGGAAAACATTATTTCACTATTGTAACTTTCATGTTTCGTCCATGCCCTGCAATTTCAGACCTGTTGCAATTTGGTGCTCTGCGGTCATAGTTACCTTTTTGATGTGAATTTTTCACTAAGCGCCGTTTACCAACTCTCATCAAGTGCCAAGTGTTTGAACGCCGGTAAATCCAAATGCTATTGTAACCTTTCAATGAAAACCACAAAAATGCTAATATAAAACATTTGATGTAAATTTCTTGCAGACTGTACCGCGGTGATAAAAATATTTACAATTATAAATCAAAAGTTTGATTTTTCGCGTACTATTTTCTATGCATACCCTCAACATACATAAGGACAAGCGTCCATAAATATAAATTTAAAGACAAATGTAGCATACATTTAATAAATAATAAAATAAATAGGAATGAGTTCACCTTTCTTCCTTCATATTTTTGCTGGCGGAGAGTACATTGATGCTTTGGACTCGTACAATCACGTACAGGTAAACGCCCACACAAAATTTCCCTTAAACAAACGCACACGTGAACTAGGTGCTATTAGAATTGAACTAAATTATGAAATAAATTGCCAGTCATTTACAGGTCAGTTGATTTAATTATCCACAAAACTCACTTATAAAACGAGAACAATACACAATTTTTCACCGGATCGTGATTGAAAAAAGATGTCACATATTCGAAGGAACTTAAGGGACTGTCCGATGCACTTAATTCTTTTGTATTTATAAGTTCTCCCCGACGAGTTGAGGGGACATTTTCAGAGAGCTAACAACATTATGCGCATAAATAAAGTCAAATGGTAAGTTCCTCCGTTTATTTTGCTCGCTTTGTATGTCCCGTTTTACCTATTATTCAAACATTGTTTTTGTATACGCTCAGTACAGATAACTGTGATGTGCGTAAATGCTGCGTTAAACTTTAAAACATGCGCTGAAAGTAGTCCAGGTACGTAGCCAAATAATTAGAATAATTAATGTCCTACAACACCCCTCGTTAAAATTTATAATTATCAAAATAAAATCTCTAAATATTTTTTTAAATTTTAATGTACTGTTGAATATGTAATAAGTTCTTTAAAATCGCAATGAATTCGTTTTGAAATATTTTTAATTTAGTAGAATGAGAAATTCGAGTTGAGTACGATCGATAACTTCAACAAAATATTTAAAAAATTTAAGCGTTTTTACAAAACTAATTTTGTTTTTAAAATTATTGTAATTAACAAAAATCATAGTTTTAATAGAAAGTTTAACAATAGCAGCTAACAAAGAAAGTTTAAACCGCGCTATGCTACAAATTGTGAATGAATATTAAAACGCTGCTTCCGCGATGACAATAATGATGGTATGAGGGCGATAAATACTGACTTGGATAAGATCATAACCAAAGAAAGAGAGAGAAACAAAATATGTTTATCATAATAATAATAATTCTATAATACATAAAATTAGTGGTATTTATTTACGTCTTAACTTTCACTTATCAACCTATCAATAATCTTCGTATAATAATGTATTTTGCTATAAGAAAGCAAATATTTTTGTCATTACCTACATGCTGTTCTTGTTGATCTTTAGTAGGGGTTGGATTTAGAATAGTTTGGCAGGAATTCGGAGGAGTAAGGTGTTGTATTTGGTACAATTAAGAGGTTTGGTCACCGATTATAACAATACCACTCGTATTAAAAGGTAATGTACCGTTTTCGAAAGAAATAAAAAACTAGTATACTCGTATACTAGTAAAACAGGGAAAAACCAATGCAATATTAATGTGAAAGCTGGATAGCATACATAATTTTGTGTAAGTACGACAAGAACCTAAAACCATGTCAAAGACTATTGTCATATTATTATACTTCTATGGTAGTTTTTGCTTCTGTGGTGTATACTCTCACAATAAATTATGTTTACAAACAATAAACAAATGATTATTACATACTTTCAACCCAGAAATCCTTTCAGTTGAGTTTGGTTAGAAGGCTGTGTAAAATTATAAAACTAGACGCCCATTTTGGGGTAGATGTATATTTTATGATTTATATAATTAATTAAAAGATAAGAATAGATAAGAACGATAAGATAAGAACGCTGCAGCTATATTATGGTTATAGCACGAATGGGTCGGTCCAAACGGGGGAGGACCACGCTCCCACAGAACAATAGCGTAACATAGTAGCTCTATCAGTGGCGAAGCTTCCATTAGCCGAAAAGCCGGGCTTGCCTTATTAAACCTGAATCAATCAATAATATCAACTAATAAAATAACTCGTAAAATGTTTCAAGCTATTTCAAATTTCCCGCGCACTCCACTATCCTACACATGTCGACCAATGACCTCGTATTGCCTTAGCGATACTGCTGCTGTCATAAAAATGAGTTTTAATAGAGCTAATAGTTGTCTCCCACGCTCGCGTGGGCTTTTTACGGGGCTTTCGAGAAGACGATCGCTCTCTTTCTAACCTATAGCAAAATATTCTATAATGAAATATAACTACGATTGTATATATAGCAATTAGTATAGAGATTTAAAGCCAGGCTTTTGGGAATAAATTTGTTAAAAGAGGAGGCGCGCGGGCAATACGTTTGCAAGTTCATTTCACGTTTCAATGTTTATTACTCTGTGTGCTTATCTTAGCGATTTAATATTACGAGTTCAAAATTTATGCTTTTTAAAGATTTTTAATGAAAATGGAGGATAGTAGTGTTCCTTGTAATGAATTGAAGTGTGTTAAAGTGATAATCGGAGAGGAAATATTTAAAATTTGTTGAGATAATACTAAGGATAAGAGTGTATTTCAGACATATCATTTATCGCAATAAAAAACAGTTATTGGTACAATTAAAACGTTCACCAACATTTTACGTGGACGTAATTAAATCTTTCCATAAGAAAGCGAGACGATTTTTTTTTTAGGAAGAGGGGGCAAACGAGCATGCGGCTCACCTGATGTTAAGTGACTACCGCCGCCCATGATCAACCGCAACACCAGGGGGAATTGCAGGTGCGTTGCCGGCCCTTTAGAAAGGAGTACGCTCTTTTCTTGAAGGTCCCCAGGTCATATCGGTCCGGAAAAATCGCTGGTGGTAAACTATTCCACAGAGAGGTTGTACGCGGAAGAAAACTCCTCTTGAAACGTACAGTGGTGGACCGCCAAGCATCTAGATGATGTGGATGGTATCGCGACGTTTGCCGCGTAGTGCGTTCACGAAATTTGGCGGCTGGGATTAATCCGAACAATTCCTCAGAGCACTCTCCATGGTATATGCGAAAGAAAATGCAAAGAGATGAACATCTCTTCGCAGTGCCAGTGAATCGACCCGATCGGAAAACACTCGGTCGTCGACGATTCGAGCCGCTCTGCGCTGGATGCGGTCAAGTGGAAGGAGCTGGTACCGGGGAGCCCCAGCCCAGAGATGGGAACAGTATTCCATATGCGGCCGAACCTGCGCCTTGTAAAGTTGCAGGCGGTGTGTCGGCATGAAATACTGTCTCGCTCTGCTGAGCACGCCAAGCTTTTTAGAGGCCAATTTGGCCTTCTCTTCCAAGTGACCACGAAACTGCACGTCACTCGATATGTCGACGCCGAGGATTCCGATACTGGCTGAGGCAACAAGGGGGAGTGCCTTGAAACTGAGGAGATACGACAAAGGGGTTCTTTTTAGCGGTTAACGCGCAAACTTGTGTCTTCTGGGGGTTAAACTGGACTAGATTCAGTCGCCCCCAATCCGAGACTCTGTTCAGCAAAGACTCGACTTCAGACACTAGTTTGTTCCGACACTCGGAGACGTTTTCCCGAGAAATATTGGCTCGGCCGGTGTAAAGAGCATCACCAGTGCTGTCATCTGCATAGTGTAACGCTCTCCCCCTCTCATAGTAATAAATAAATAAAATACTAAATGTATTATATTCCCCCTTTATATTAAAATTATATATATGTGACCAGGATTAATAAATTATGTTTTGATCTTTCTAAATGATCTTTCTAAAGGTTTAATAATAGGCCGTTTGTAATATTTTGGCATGATCGTCTTAGTTAGGACCCTTATTTACGTTGTGTTTGTTTAGTAACTTAGTTCTTTTAGGTGTATTTTGGAAGAATGAATATTCACTAGAGCAATTGAAAGCTGTTAGTAGTGCCTTATAAGCTAAGTGAACCCCGTTCACGAAGACAGGGCTCGAGAAAGGTTAAGAACATAAAACGTCCCTATTCCGCTTGTATCAGGTTTACATTATTAATTATCCCTTCCCGCTCGGAAAAGGCTCAAAATATATTTATTCAAAATACCCGATACAAGGGCTTCGCTCTCCTACATTTATTAAAAAAAATGTAGGGGAGGTACACGGCCCCACACACGCCGTGCACGGTGAGCGCCAACCATTTTGATGCACTCCCCCCGAAGGGAACGCTAATTCGGGAACTGGACCGTAGTCCACAGCAAAATAACTGGCGAACCAGTAAAAGAGGCTTGGCCCCTTGTTAGTGCGTAAGCACAAACATCGACCGAAGTTGCGCATGTCAATGCGTGTAAACACCAAACAGAATACGAACGAATCCAGCCACAGTGAATGTACGTCACACGGTTTAGGAAAATAGGCACACTGGCCATAAACCCTCCGTGAGCGTCACCACCTGCCAGACCGCCGCTCCTGCAGACGTGATGTAAGTGTATGACATCACTATCAGATGCATGACTAGCCGCAGAGCGTGTCATGAGTCTACCGCTCACCTCAAGGGAATGGGGTCCCACGTTGTGCGGCTTTCGGCCGCAGCCTTGAGAGTCTCCTCAGATCCTCCCGCCAGCTACCACCCGCATGAGGTCGACACATATGCTCCACCAACCAATACAACGGCAGATATAGCCAAAAGGCAGTTATAAGATAAGAGTAATAATTCGCCATCAGAAAGGGTTTGTGTCACTGACGTTGAGTAAATGCATTTTCGATCATGTTTGTCTCACCCACCAACAAGTTGCCTTCAATCATTCAAAGGTGGGAAAGTTACAGAGATATAATATTATGTTGTTATATAAAACATTGTGGAGGGCAGACAGTCTGCAGCCCCGTAATGAAGGGACCCGACTTGGGCAAAGCTACTCAGGCGTGAGTCAAACCAAGACGCAGAGAGCGCCATTGAGAATAGCGTCCCACTAAACAACCATCGCAAAGACGCAACGCTGCAGAACGCAACAAGCATCAATACGACTATCGTCGGGCTTACACCATCCCAAGGTCCCCCATACATCCCAGCAGACATCACCACCCGCATACCTCCATCGACCAGAACCACAAGAGTGCGTCGAATCAGGCGCAGCACACCCGCAGATCCATCACAAGACGCAATACCGCAAGTAGCAGTAAGCATCAATGCAACTATCATACGGGTGGCGCCCCCTCACAACACACCCACATAATCCCTATCGACTTTGGTAACAAAGTTTTTATTGTTGTTATATAAAAAATATCACCAACGTATCATAGTAGCACGCTACTAAAACGCCAATGAACAAAACTCCACGTATCATAGCGCTAATGCACTAAGACATGAAGTTGAGTATGCCTGTTACACTTAAAAGTGCTACCAAACACACTCATCATCCCAATCCGAAAGATAGACGACACATCGCTATGTGCAACGACATCGCCCACAAACGGTATGGGTGTGCGATGTCCACAGGAAAGCCGTATTGCTACAACAAACCCGCTTACCACCGGCACTAAGATGTTAATTGTATACCTCCATCGACCAGAACCACAGGAATGCATCGAATCAGGCGCAGCACACCCGCAGATCCATCACAAGACGCAATACCGCAAGTAGCAGTAAGCATCAATGCAACTATCATACGGGTGGCGCCCCCTCACAACACACCCACATGATCCCTATCGACTTTGGTAACAAAGTTTTTATTGTTGTTATATAAAAAATATCATCAACGTATCATAGTAGCACGCTACTAAAACGCCAATGAACAAAACTCCACGTATCATAGCGCTAATGCACTAAGACATGAAGTTGAGTATGCCTGTTACACTTAAAAGTGTTACTAAACACACTCATCGTCCCAATCCGAAATATAGACGACGCATCGCTATGCGCTACTACGTCGCCCACAAACGGTATGGGTGTGCGATGTCCACGGGAAAGCCGTATTGCTACAACAAACCCGCTTACCATCGGCACTAAGATGTTAATTGTATACCTCCATCGACCAGAACCACAGGAATGCATCGAATCAGGCGCAGCACACCCGCAGATCCATCACAAGACGCAATACCGCAAGTAGCAGTAAGCATCAATGCAACTATCATACGGGTGGCGCCCCCCTCACAACACACCCACATGACTCCTATCGATTTTGGTAACAAAGTTTGTATTGTTATATAAAAAATATCACCAACGTATCATAGTAGCACGCTACTAAGACGCCAATGAACAGAACTCCATGTATCATAGCGCTAATGCACTAAGACATGAAGTTGAGTATGCCTGTTACACTTAAAAGTGCTACCAAACACACTCATCGTCCCAATCCGAAATATAGACGACGCATAGCTATGCGCTACTACGTCGCCCACAAACGGTATGGGTGTGCGATGTCCACGGGAAAGCCGTATTGCTACAACAAACCCGCTTACCACCAGCACTAAGATGATATGTCTAGGACACATCGGTTAGCGAGTCCAAGTTTACCTCGGACTAATTGCTCGTGAAGCAGCACACACGCCACCATAATATTCCTTTTCAAGTCCCTAATAAGGACTAGTCATTTTGCAACAGTACTAGGAGCAGTCGGTCACCCGACCACCCCACACAATGCTTATGCATCAAGGAGACCTCCTATAATGTTGCTTTTGTATCATAGACCTTACTTTCATAAGTCATGCATATATAGGATTCGAACCCACAACCCTACTATTGTAATGCATATTAATCATAGAGACCTTCTATAGTATTGCTTTTGTATCATAGACCTTACTTCCATAAGTCATTCATATATAGGATTCGAACCCACGACCCTACTATTGTAATGCATATTAATCATAGAGACCTTCTATAGTATTGCTTTTGTATCATTGAGTTTAATATCATAAGTCCCTAATATAGGACTAGTCATTGTGCTACAGTACTTCAGGCAGTCGGGCTCCCAACCACCCCATATATATGTACAACTGCAGGTATGTACCTCCGACAGCTTCCTCCATACAAGACGTCTATACGTGAACACCTTCCATAACTTAGGAAAATTTTCTTTAATACATGAACTTCAACAACTTAGGAAATTTCATCTATACGTGAACTCCTTCCATAACTTAGAAAAATTTTCTTTTATACACGAACACCTCCCATGACTTAAACAATTTTAACAAATTTTCTAATTATCTTATAAACGTTATTTAACTTAATTTTATAATATTTTTTGACTTGTATTTCTATTATTTATCTTATTTTAAATATTTTTTCAAGTTTTTAAATAAATTTATTTATTACGAAAAACAATAATTTTGCCTTTAATTTACTATGTTATTGGGATAACGTCTGAAATATATTAACTTTATATTTATTAATTTAACTTAATTGCTTAATATATATCTTTTAAGACTATTTTTGACGCCCCTTTATATTGAATTTAATTATTAATAATAATATTGGGCCGTCACAATCGCAATGAATGTTACGGGTTTGCAACATTTCATTGATATGCAGAAGAAACAGCGTTGGCGATAGCACGCAGCCTTGTGGAACACCAGCATTAATAGGCTTGCAATCGGAGCTTGCACCGTCTACAACGACCTTGATGCCCCGATCTGCAAGAAAGCTGGTGATCCAATCGCACAATTTCTCGGGAAGCCCATAGGAAGGGAGCTTCGAAAGAAGCGCTTTGTGCCAAACCCGATCGAAGCCTTCGCAATGTCCAAACTAACGGCCAATGCCTCCCCCTTGGACTCTACTGCCTCCGCCCATCTGTGAGATAGGTAGACCAGAAGATCACCAGCTGACCGACCACGGCGAAAACCGTATTGGCGGTCACTAATCAGCTGGTGATCCTCAAGGCACCTCATGAGCTGGCAGTTTACAATGGACTCCATTGTTTTGGAGAACAAGGAGGTGATGGCGATAGGCCGGTAGTTGGATGGGTCTGAGCAGTCGCCTTTTTTTAGGGATCGGGTGGACAAAAGCCGTCTTCCATGATTTTGGGACTACGCCTAGGGAGTAGGAGTACCGGAAAAGACGCGTTAAAACCGGTGCCAACTCTGGAGCACACGTCCTCAGCACAATTGGGGGGATTCCGTCAGGTCCACTCGACTTGTGGATGTCCAGGGAGAGGAGTGCTTTGCGAACCGAGCGCTGTGTGAATTGCACTTCCGGCATGGAGCACTCACACCGCGGGATGGTCAGCGGCGTACTCCCCCCGTCATCGAGAGTCGAGTTCGACGCAAAAAAAGAGCCTAGAAGATCGGCTTTTTCCTTTGCGGTATGGGCCAGTGAGTCGTCCTCCCTGTGCAGAGATGGAAAAGATGGCTGACAGAAATTCCCCTGGACAGCCTTGGCGAGGGACCAGAATGCACGGGTTCCAGAAGGAAGGCGGACTAGTTTCTCGCCAATTCTGCCTATGTGCTCTGACTTTGCCTTGGCAATGACTCTTTTGAAGGACCTAGAGGCGGAATTATACTTCTTTTTTCAGAGCGCTGGTGTTTACATCCCGGGACGCTGATGCGTCAGCCCAGGCTAGGTAGCACTCCTGCTTATAGCATGATGCTATTTTACAGGAGCGACCAAACCATGGCTGAGATTTGCCTCCAATGGGCACCACAGAGGAAGGAATAAAAAGTTCCATATCCTGAAGCACCACATAAGTGATAGAATCCGCAACAACGTTGGGATCGTCCGGCGAGAAGCAAACCAGCCTCCAAGGGCAGGATGCAAAGAAAGACCGCATCCCATCCCAATCGGCTGACCTATAGTGTCAAATACGGCGGCAGCCTGCAGATTGCAACTGCGATTTCAGCGTGAGTGGCACCACACTCCGGAACAAGACAGTGGTCCGAGGAGCCTAAAGGGGCGTCAACGGAAATCTGATATCCACCCGGGTGACAGGTCAGCAGAAGGTCCAACACGGAAGGTGCATGATCCTCCACATCTGTAATCCGCGTAGACGAAGTAACCAGTTGTGTCAGACCATATGCCAAGGCAAAATCGTGAACAGATCTCCCCCGCATGATCGGTTAAACGTGAACTAAGCCATTCGGCGTGATAAGCGCTAAAGTCGCCGAGGATGACGATCTCTGTGAAGGTGATCTGCTGTAGCAACGAATCTGCAGCCATTTGGACGTGGTCGAAGAGTCGGTCTGTTTCGGCATTACCGCTGTGGGACCTATAGAGGCACCCGTAGACGCGCGGATGGTCGTCGCTGTCTACGCGTAGCCAAAGGATGGACAGGTCCGAACCTTCAAGTCTGCCGAGGCGTCGAGAACAGATGTCCTCTCTGACGTAAACGCAAACTCCAGCCCGAGGCACAAATGAGTGTTCCACTTTGTACCCCGGGTAGGAGAGATACGAGCCATCAGCCGAAGAGGACACCTGCGTCTCGGTCAGAAAGAGCAGAGCCGGCCTCGCCGTCTCGAGATGGTAGTGGACGGCGTTTAGGTTAGAGTGAAGTGTCCTGATACTGCAGAAATTCACGGACAGCGTGGCAGGGGTCGCCTTGGTTTTGTTGCTCCGTTTGCCCCGAGCAGTTGTAGTCTTGAGCGGAATTTTGCCCCCCCCCCCCCAGAATACGCGAGGCAGCCTGAGCACCCACGCTCAGAAGTGGAGAAACATGATCGTGGATGCTCAGCGAGGGATACTCCTGCGGTGCTGGTACCCTCCTGGGGTAGTTTATCATCATTTAATTCCGCTACCATGTTGATGGGGGGGGGGGGGGATTTGGGCCTACGGCCACCTGCACTCACCAGACGAAACGCGGAAGCAGAGCTTTCACTTCACGCCGGTATTCTGTGAGGTCGTGGTACCACCCCGGTTTGAGCCGGCCCATACGTGCAACAGCAAAGCTGCCGCGTGGCTCTACCACTGAGATCCACTTATCTTATCTCTTATCCATTAGAATGTAAATATTTTTTTTTTAATTTTGTACATAGTTTGTTTGTACTTTGTTCGTGTTTTACTCTTGTTCATGTATTGTATTGGATGTAAATATTTTTTTTCTTTCGCTTAAACAAACCCAAACGGCTTTCTTCAAAGCCACCGAAGCTATGCAATTGCTGATATGTAATACAATCTATCTAGCAGTGGTATGCCTTCTGTGTGCTTTGTTAAACACGTCCTTGACAGCACTGAATATGAAACTTAAGCGTGGAGACAGATCAAGATTGGTGTATTTTTATAAAACTGCTAAAAACAACAATCTATATTTTTATCAATTTATATCTTGGGCTTGCCCTAGCTTGGAGCTCTAGCTTCGCCACTGACTCTATATGTATGTAGTGATATGGTGAGTGTAGAGAACTGGAGACTGTTTTTATGAATTTGTAACTACGAAACAGTAACTCCTTTTACACACGTAAAAGGGAGTTATTGTTTCAAGTTACTTGCACACTTTCAAAGGGTGCCACCTCTGTAAGTTACTTTGTATTTTGCGAACGCAACATGTGTCGGCAAATGCAATGTAGATGCGGACTTTGTTGATTTACACAATAATTTACGAGTGAAAATAAATCATAAAATAAATAAATATTTTCTGTACCAATTATCTGACTACAATAAACCTCTTACTTAAGTATTAATTACTTACTTAAGTATTCGGTATTCGGCTGAATAGTACCTGGTCCTGGTTATTCGGTCAAATAGGATAAAAGTAGTAAAATAGGAGGAATATCGAATAATAGCCGAATATTTGTTGCAAGTCCAACAAAAATATTTTAACTGAGATACGGAACCCTATAAAAGATGAGCCCATACTCACCATTTTGGTAACGCTGCTCCCCGAAACAGTCTGTAGAATTTGGGTTTCAGCATATTAGGATAGATTTTTTTTAAATCGTCCTTTGACTACTCTTCATCACATTCATTATATCACTATTTGCTGGATATCAAAGTTACTTGCTCTCTTACTAAATGGCAGGTACTATGTTTTCAATTGTCACTAATCGTTACACATATATGACCTCGGCAATGCAGTGGCGTCAAATGAGTCTCAAACGTAAAACCCCACCCAGAGCCGGTTTTCTGTTAATGAATATACTTAATAAATGCAAAGTCCCTAACAAGAATTGGACTGACGTCAATGCAGCAAAAAGATCGAATCAAATTTTTTTACAAATTATACGATACGATTTCAAAAACATTCTGTTTCTAGTTTGATTTAAATTTATAGTATTTAAAAAAAATCGATCGTATTCACAAAAGTGTAATTTAACATAAGTTTTATTAAACTTTACTGTTATATATAACTCTGCTTTATTTAAATTGCTCTGATTCTCTAAAAATAAATAAGAATTTGGTTAGTTGGTTGTTTGGTTTTGGTTGTAGCACGAATGAGTCGGGGGTAGGACCACGCTCTCATAGGACACCAGCGTAAAATAGCAGCTTAACGTTGCTGTGAATGGTGAGTGTAGAGAACCGGAGACTCTTTTTACAGGAAACAAGGCATTCCATCTTAGTCCTCAGGGGTGACAACGCATCTGCATTTTGATTCTTATTCGAGGATAAACGTAGATGTATATGCCACAGCATCCAGTTACCATCAGCTGGACTGTGTGATCGATCGTCACCCTCATTATATAAAAAATACTAATTAGATTAAGCCATTAGATTAAGTCTATAACTATAATAAAAAAATTGAACTTCAATGCCTGAAAAGAGTTACAACTCTGTTTAAAAATAACATGTAAGTATAGCATAATAATTTTAAAAATGGCAATAATAATATAAATATTCAAAAATGTTCAGTTTTAAGTACATACTTAAACGACTATTTTAAACTTATTATGACATTATTTAAAACTTGACGGAAAACGGATTTATGGTCAGTAGTTAGTAACGATAGTTTGCTTATTGTTATTAGTTACATCGCACATAAAAAAATCAATGATGTTATAATTAGATATGATAAATTAATAAAGTTAAGCTAAGCATAATTTATGATATTTCCATAGTAATGGTATTTGGTATGTATACTCACAATCAATCTATATAATCATGTAAACAATAATACCTATTCATACCACTTTTGTACACAGACAGGCACTATATTTTGCTGGAACTACTAAAATGACTTTCTATCGATCTTAAAGTACCAATAAATGCTGAATTACCTCCAACTTTGTTTTATACTATTAATTATTGAACAGTGCACTATTTTAACTTATAATACCAGTGTAAAGTACTAGACAATCGCTTTTAGCTTGTTTTTAGGTTATTGTAAGATTCATATTATAATTGTTAATTTCTCAGTATTCCCGTTAAGATGTGATAAAACTAATATTGCTAGTGTAATCTATAGATCATAAGGAATAAATCGGCATGCATTTCATTGTGTCGCTGAAATTTGTGGTGGATCCATTCTGCACACAAAACGAAATTGTCTCCTTTAAAATGATATTTCCACACTTATTTCCTTTGCGGCAGCAATGCGCTGATCGTGAGATTTTAATTGACCCCTCTCTTATTCAATGAGTTTTGGCGACTTTTTGGAGGAACCCTACCCCCATTTTGAGCGTAATTAATAGATGCTCCTTAATAACTTCTTATCCTGCCCATTTTTGGATTTTTATCCCTTTACATAAAATCTCTAGCAGTTATGTCAAACCTCTTACGGCCCGCGGCCAGAACTAAAGATTTTAATTACTCACTTATACGAGAAATGGTCAAATACTCAATAACTTTAACATGTCGTTAAGGCTCGTGGTGTCACATTTGGGCAAAAGTTGATTAAATTTGATGGTGGCACTGGTGTACGCAGTATGAATTAAGCGCCGTTTTTGGTTCTCGCTGGTTCACCTTTTAATCCTAAAGAATATTTTGAATCTAGTGCGCAACCTACCCTAAATTTTGTAAATGGAATTATAGAATGAAATTATGGTATCATAGAAAATGGGAAGACACCCTCGATCGGTAGCAATCTTGACATGACGTTTAGTTATTAAGTATATTAAACGTGGGAAAGTGTTGAAAATAACGTTTACTGTCCATTCGATTACCAATTATTACAGGTCATCACGACCATTCCAGCTTTACTCCTTAGGGGTATAGAATATACTGGGTGATTTTTTTTACATATAAAATAGAGTGAACAGGTGAACGGATTAGAATAGGCACTGATATTTTACATTTTTTTTAGTTATTCATTAACATATTATGAAATTGATTTATCTATAAATACTACTAATTTGAAATAAACAAAATAATGGATGTTTGTGAAATAAAATAATGGATGTTTGTCCTTGTGAAATTTGTGTTTGTAAACTGCCCCCACGATACAGGAGAAAATCCTACTGTGGAGGTAACGTTTTTAAAAAAATAAATAAAATAAAAAACTTTCGGTACTAAAAAAAATAACAACAAAAATTTTGAACTAAATAAATAAATCAATGAAAAATTATCGAAATTAAAATAGTACTGTTGCGCGAATAAGTCGACGTCATGTACCCGGCACTAGCGCCATCTAGTGTCGGGTAACAGAGCAAGGAGAGAACTTTCCAGAAAATGACCACTAATCTTTCAACCGACATAAGCTTCTAGAAGCTGAGACTCGAACTTTCGGCGCTTTGTCGATTGGTGCGCGTATTTACTTGAATGTTCTGGATGTTTCGGCTAATGTGCATTTATAGGCGCTGCAAGGTGCGATCGGGGAAGTATTGAATTTGGCGAGACAAGCTAAGCTTCGGAGCGAAATAAAGTGAATCAGTGTGATTAATTATTAGTGTTTTAAGTTTTAATTGGTGTAAAGAAAATTAAAGTGTTAATTTAGATAATTCTATCGGCAATTTTTATTGTCACGAACCTCAAGCTCGTAACAATTGGTGTCAGAAGTGGGATAAAATCATGCCGATTTTACCTAAGGAGGAAACGGAGGGTGTCCGTACCCGCAGTCAACGCCAGCATGAGACGGACCAAAGGAGATTTGGTGGTGCAACGCCGCAGACGTCGGAGGGCCAACTGCCAGCCACGGAGGCTGCGGGCCCGTCAATAGCTCCTACATCTGCAGCACCTGACTTAGGTGATCTGATGGAGATGCTACAGGAGCAGCTGCAGCGCGGACGAGAGGAACAGGCCCGTCTGTTAAAAGAGCAGCAGGAGGAACAGGCTCGCCGACAGGAGGAACAGGTCCGTCGGTTGGAAGAGCAACTGCGGGGCGGCCAGGAAGAACAGATGCTTCCCATGAAGGACCTTCACGCTACCTTCGGGAAAGAGATATGGGAGGTGAAGGATAAGGTTGCTCAACATGATAACCGCCTGTCGGAAGCTGAGACCCAAATCAACCAAGTTAAGAAAACGCTGGATGAACTCAAACTTGGGGATGGAACTACAGCTCCCGTAGTAGCTACTACACCTTCGCTACGTGGGTTAACGTGCCACCGTTCGACGGGACTTCGTCCTGGTCAGCCTACAAAATCCAGTTCGAGGCTGTTATGAAGGCGAACGGCTGGAATAAAAGTCAGACCATGACTGCTCTCACAACTAGGCCTGCGCGACCAGGCCTTAACAGTTCTGGAAGCTCTCGGTGAGGAAGTGACTTATGAGCAACTCCTTGAGGCATTGGAGGCGAGATATGGCGACGCTCACCTGGAACACGTCTTTCGTGCGCAGCTTAAAGATCGCGTGCAGCGCATCAACGAAAACCTGCAGCAGTGGCCTCTAGAGGTGGAGAAGCTGGTGCGAAAAGCATACAGGTCTGTACCTGCGCTTATTGAAGGGAAACTGGTGAAGACATTCATCGACGGCATCCGCGACCTGGAAGTCAGAGCTGCTGTGAGGCTCGGGCACCACGAGACGCTTGAGGACGCCTTGGCCCACGTACTGGAGGTGGAAGCCGTGCGGCAGGATCATCGCTCCCATGGCGTCAGGGAGGTTGCAGCAGCTACAGTTGGTGACTGCAACAAAGGATACAGCCCTAGGTGCTATGGCTGTGGGGAAAGGGGCCATCTTCGCTCCAGCTGCCCTAAGCGAACTGTAGAAAGGAGAGTTGATCGATCTCGAGAGGGTAGTGCAGCTAACGGCACCGCCTGGCGGTAGCAGGATCGTCGTTCCCCTCGCACTAGGGGAGGTTGCAGCAGTTACGGTACGCGACCACAATAAAGGATACAGCCCTAGGTGCTATGGCTGTGGGGAAAGGGGCCATCTTCGATCCAGCTGCCCTAAGCGAACCCTAGAAAGGGAAGGTGAACGATCTCAGAAGGGAAGTGCGGCTAACATCGCCGCCCAGCAGCAGCCGGGATACGACTTTACTATCAGACATCGCAGCGGGAAATCTCATGGCAACGCAGATGCATTGTCAAGAAGACCTTGTCCTGAAGATCGGAAACATTGTACTAGGCAAAAGAGTAAGGAAGTGGTATCCGTGAGGATGCTCAGGACAGACCACCTCAGCAACGTGTGGAAGGACAGCCTACGACATGCACAGCAGGAAGATCCGGACATCAAGCCGATTCTGGAATGGATGAAGGCCCGTGCTACCAAGCCTAAGTGGAGCGACGTCTCAGCGATAAGTTCGACCACTAGAGGCTATTGGGCCCAGTGGGACGGCTTGCTGATTCAGGATGGAGTCTTGTGCCGTAAATGGGACAATGGTCGAGGAGACAGCTGTCGTTTGCAAATGGTTGTCCCTAAGGCTAAAGTGCCGAATGTTCTACAGCTGTGCCATAATGGTCGTTCAAGAGTCCATCTGGGAGTTAAACGAACTCTACTGAAGGTCCGAGAACAGTTTTACTGGGTTCATTATCGTGACGATGTCGAGGATTGGTGTCGTATATGTACAAGTTGTGCGGCCGTGAAGGGACCTCAGACACGTAGTAGAGGAGCATCGAAATTGTACAATGTTGGTGCACCATGGGATAGGACAGCCCTTGACATTGCGGAGCCGTTACAGAAAGGCGCAAGAGGGACTCCTAAGATCGCCCATGTGGATCGCCTGGCGCGTTATTATGGGGCCGATAATGCTCTGGACGAGCATGTCTTAGGAGGGGGCAGTGTTGCGCGAATAAGTCGACGTCACGTATCCGGCACTAGCGCCATCTAGTGTCAGGGACGTGAGCGAGGGGAGCTTTCCAGAAAATGACATCACTAATCTTTCAACCGACAGCGCCATCTAGTCTCGGAACGAAGAACTAAGCTTCTAGGAGTTGACACTCGAACTCTCGGCCCCTTGCGCGTGTTTACTTGAATATTCTGGGTGTTTCTGTGCTAATTTGTATTTATAGGCGCTGTAAGATGCGATCAAGGGAAGTATTGAATTTGGCGAGACAAGCGAAGCTTCGGAGCGAAATAAAGTGAATCAGTGTGATTAATTATTAGTGTTTTAAGTTTTAATTGGTGTAAAGAAAATTAAAGTGTTAATTTAGGTAATTCTATCGGCAATTTTTATTGTCACGAACCTCAAGCTCGTAACAGTACGTACCCAATTAGTAGTACCTATTTAATATTTATTGATAGATCAATTTCATCGTATGTTAATGTAAAATAAAAAATAGTAAAATATCAGTGCCGAAGACTTCTATTTCGTTCATTTGTTACACTCTATTTTTTCCAGTCACCAGTATATGTAGCCTTCTTTGCTAGAAGTTAGCTGCAGATGCACATGAACTGCAGTACAGTAGCCATTTAGCATCAGGTGGAAAGGAAGTTTGCTTGTTACTTTACATCTATAAAGTTTTTGTATAACATTAAATCATATACACAGTGTCGTTGAAACCAGATTACGCTTTCAAAATATTTACAACCGTGTGTATTGTATTACGTTCTGTGTATATGCATAAGGAAAAACGAACACAAACTTTTTCTTCACAACCTTCATAAGTTGAATGACACCGATATGCTATGAAACGTTGATGGTGTATTCGTAGCTAGTGATGTTCCGGTTGGACTGAAAGAATATATATCTGAAATCACATAGCAAAAGTGATCGTCCGTGACTATGTCGCCATTCCCCACTAAATCAACAATGTAAAAATGATATATTGCATATTTTCCCTTTTATACCTCAAGAAGTCTTTGTTCCATATTGTTACCACTTACGACTGCAAATTCATTTTTTAACTTTTGCTGTACAAAAATACGGGCCAAAAAAACTGCATGTTAAATAAAATATGTAAAAAAGAATAGGTGGTAAAATTAAAAAAAATGTACAACCGACTTCAATATAAATGAAATGAAAACATCAATGTAGTCGGAGTCAATTAAATACAGAGTATTAGGTATCAGCACCAGCTTTCAAATAAAAAAAAATATCATACCGGTTCACCTAGAAAAAAGTTCTGAGTTAACGCATAAAAAATACAGTCGAATAGAGAACCTCCTCCGTTTTTTAAATTCGTTTGAAAAACAAAATAAAAACGACGCTATCGGCTGCGCGAACAACCACGTAATATTTTAATTAAATAAAACTAATTCAATACTAAAACAAAATTTTCCCGTCGATTTCAAGTTTTAGTCCCAACATTTATAGAACTTTTCTGAAAATTTAAACTAGTAAAGTTGAAGAACGTATTATTCAGCAATAAATTATTCTGTTACCTTGATTAGAGCCGTGGTAGCTCAGTGGTTAACGTTCGCTGTAAATATAACAGAACGCGAGTAACCCGGGTTCGATCCCCGCCGGCACCAATGAAATTGTTAATTGCAATTTTAGGTGCTGATTTACCACGTGCTCGGCGGTGAAGGAAAACATCGTGAGGAAACCTGCATGTCTGAGAAATAAGAAAAAAAAATATTTCGAAGACATGTGAAGTTCGTCAACACACATTTGGGCAGCGCGGCGGACACTTCCTTGCCCTAAACCCTCTCAGAAATGAGGGGAGGCCTGAGCCCAGCAGTGGGACGTATATAGGCTGTAACTTTATTACTTTTACTTTACTTGATTATCGATAAACGCCAAGTGTTCAACAAGTTACGAGCTTTGTGTAGGCAACTGCTCGATCTGATTTGATCTGAACTGATCAATTCGAGTTGAAATAATAAGTACACCAGAAGCAAATGATATATTATATTTGACGATTGTTTATTGCATATAAACCATCGTTATATTTATACAAATATACAACAAAACGGCTTTATCATCTATCATCAACACACGAATACGTCCTTAAAATGCAGCAAGCATTTACAAAATATCGTTTTTGTTACTTGTGATATACGTTACAAAAGCTACTGAAAAATTCAAGGAGCATATTTATGTAGACTGAATATGATTAGCATTTCATAGGTTACAACGAAGCTGAATTATAATGGCGTAAATGACGAATGTAGAGGGTTGAGTGCGCTACCCTAAGGCATGCCGACGGCTCGTCCAGCCTACGTTATTCATTGGTCGATATCGCAACATCGCTGGAAGTTCATAGTCCTACATGATGATCTATTAAATTCGAGAGAAAAGTACGTAACCATCGATGTTATAAATAGCGTTAAACATTCTTAATAGACCAAGTTCACTGAAGTATAATAGTAAACAATTTTAAACTATTCAAGTACATAGTAAACCTATCGTAAAAAACAAACTTAAAATTTAATTTTTAAATTCATTGTTATTGAACGTTTTTTTCGCGTATTGTTGTACAATATAATTGAACCATATGTATATTGTTACACCAATACAAGGCTAAATTGCTTATATGTAAGTAGAATGTGTCACTATATAGGAATTTCTTTAAAAGATTTTATAATATACAGGGATATTTTGCAATAACCGGTAAATTTACTGAGAAGGTTCAGAATAAATAACGTGGGCAAATAATGATGAAAAATTAATTGAAAAAAATCTCAAACATTTTGTCTTTATTATGTTTTAAATTCAAAATGACATTAAAACACACATATTACATTCAATTAAATTCAAAACACATTCGTAAGGGTCAATTGGTAGGTAAAAATGTTGTTGCCCATAAATCACATTCAATTTGGGATAATTTAAAATAAAAATAGAAGCCTTATTTATTCGTATTTTCAAAAACTGCAATAACGGTATAACATTATTTATATATTTTAAATTAAGTTCAAAATTTGGCTATTCCTTGAAAAATAACCCCGTATGTAATTTCTTTCAACTACAACAAATCACAATACCGTGTGCTTGGTGGCGGTGTAAGAATCCACTACCCCATATCGTCCAGAGGGTGACGAGAGACGAAAGAGGGAAAATGAAACGAGATGGGCAGCATAATAACACAAAATAATGAAAAACTGTGGGTGCAAGCCAAGTTTTTTTTTTTTGTTTGCCAAGTTTGTCAAATATGATAAAATCCCCCAAGAGGCAATATCAACGGTACCGGGTATTTTATGTCTGGCGTAAACGAGATGGTTTTACAGCCATACCTTTATACAACATGTAACAAAAACCCTGTGGTCCCCATTAAGAGTGTTATCAGAATCAGTATCCAAGCGTATAGAAATATTTTTTTTTTCAAAAAACCACGTAAAAAAATTAATTTTAATGAAAAAAAAAATAATAATTTGCAAATTGTATGTGGTTTTATTTCCTCTAATTCACACGAGTATCAGTAATGCGGGGTCTTTGACAATCCCCCTTACTCCTCGGCCAATGCAGAGATAATAAAATCACACAATTTGCAAATTATTTTTTTTTTTCAATAAGATAATTTTTTTAAATTTGTATTTTTTTTTAATATTTCTATATGCTTGGATACTGATTCTGATAACGCATTTAACGGGAACCACAGGGTTTTTGTTACATGATGTATAAAGCCACAAAGTACATGTATATTGCAGCCTATTAATATAGGACCATATTATACTGCTGCAACGAATGAACAAATGGTTTTTACCGGCACCAACCGATGATCATGATCCGATGACGATGATGGTCGGATTTATCGTCCACAAGTCTCTCAACAACAACGTTGTAAAGATTGGGAGGGTGTCGACGAGGGTCGCGTACCTGATACTCAGAATCACCAAACAGTATTCGCTGAAGGTCATACAAGTTTACGCACCAACCTCGGCACATCCCGATGAGGAGGTGGAGAAAATGTATGAGGATATTTCTAGAGCCATGCATTCCTCCAAAACCCACCACACGGTGTTGATGGGAGACTTCAACGCAAAAATAGGCACAAGAGAAGGCGGTGAGCTGAAGTTAGGGAAATTTGGAGTAGGGCAACGGAATCGTAGGGGCCAGCAGCTGGCTGACTTTATGGAGAAAGAGGGACTCTTTATGATGAACTATTTCTTCCAGAAGCGGCCCCACAGGAAGTGGACCTGGTCGAGCTCCGACGGTTCGACAAAAAATGAGATTGACTTTATTATGACGACCAGACGCCAACTGTTCAGTGATGTCTCAGTGATCGCAAGGGTGAAAACCGGCAGCGATCACCGAATGGTTAGAGGCACACTGAACCTTAACGTTAAGTTGGAGAGGTCTCGTCTAATGAAGTCAACGCTCCGTCCCCCTCGTGCTCTGATCCAGAATCGCGAGACTTTTCAGCTCGAGTTACGTAACCGCTTTCAGTGCCTAGAAGATTGCAATGCAGTGGACGACATGAATAACAAATTCGTAGAAACAGCTCATGCGGTTGAAGCTAAGTACTGCAAGAGCCGCCGCAGAAGAACACAAAAACTCTCCGATCACACTCTTAATCTCATGGCTGTTAGACGGGAGATGAGGCTGCAATCGTCAACAGATTTGACAGCATACAGGCAACTGAACAGATAGATCTCCAAATGCATGCGGCGAGACTTACGCAACTTTAATACTGCTCGTACTAAAGAAGCGATCGAGAGGAACCAGGGCTCCAAAGTCTTTGCCAGAAATCTGTCTGCCAGAAAGAGCCAACTGTCAAAGCTGAAACTGAATGTGGCAGCATCGTTTCCGAGACACCTGAGATTTTGAGTGAGATTGAGAGGTTCTATGGGCAGCTGTACACATCATCGTTGGAGCCACACGCAAGTGTGAGTAACGATCCAAGAGCAAGTCTTACCCGACACTATTCCGATGATATCCCGGACGTCAGTCTGAGCGAGATTAGAATGGCTCTCCAGCACCTTAAAAACGGCAGGGCCCCAGGCGAGGATGGAATTACAGCGGAGCTTCTGAAAGCGGGTGGAAAACCGGTACTTGAAGTCCTTCAGAAGCTCTTCCATTCCGTCCTCCATGGTGGCACTACTCCAGAGGCGTGGAGCAGAAGTGCGGTGGTCTTGTTCTTTAAGAAAGGCGACAACGCTCTCTTGAAGAACTACAGACCGATTTCCCTTCTGAGCCGCGTCTACGTGCTATTTTCGAGTCATTACGAATCGTCTCGCACGCAGACTCGACGACTTCCAGCCTCCCGAACAAGCCGGTGTCGGTATATCGAAGTGCTGAAGTGTTTGCACAGTAGGACTACGATGGCTATCCGAGTACAGAACCAGAGTTCGAATCCTATCCAACTGCAGAGAGGTGTAAGACAGGGTGACGTTATATCCCCGAAACTCTTCACCGCTGCGTTGGAAGACGTTTTCAAGCTACTGGACTGGAAAGGATACGGTATTAACATCAATGGCGAGTACATCACTCACCTTCGATTTGCCGATGATATAGTCCTTATGGCAGAATCCCTGGAGGACCTTAGCACTATGCTCAATGACCTCAATGGTGTCTCCCAACAAATAGGTCTTAAGATGAACATGGACAAAACAAAGATCATGTTTAATGTCCATGTCACACCTATGCCGGTAGTTGTTGGGAGCACTATGCTCGAAGTTGTTGACGAGTACGTTTACCTGGGACAAATAGTCCGACTAGGTAAGTCCAACTTCGACCGAGAGGTCAATCGACGGATTCAACTCGGCTGGGCAGCGTTCGGGAAATTACGACACATCTTCTCGTCAGGTATACCTCAATCTCTGAAAACTAAAGTGTACAACCAGTGCATGTTGCCAGTGATGACTTACGGATCAGAGACGTGGTCCTTCACTGCTGGTCGTATGAGGACGCTCAAGGTCGCTCAGCGAGCTATGGAGAGGGCTATGCTCGGAGTTACTCAGAAATGAGGATATCCGCAGTAAAACCAGAGTGACCGACATAGCCCAACGGATTAGTAAGCTGAAGTGGCAATGGGCCGGCCATATAGCTCGAAGAACCGATAACCGATGGGGAAGAAAGGTTCTCGAGTGGCAGCCTCGTACCGGTAGGCGTAGTGTAGGGCGACCCCCCACTAGATGGAGTGACGACCTGGTATGACACGCAGGAAGTCGATGGATGCAGGTGGCTCAGGACCGTGCTTTGTGGCATTGCTTTGGGGAGGCCTATGTTCAGCAGTGGACTTGTGAAGGGCTGTAATGATAATGATGATGAATCGATGATCATGAGATCTTTTTAAAATTTGTCATAGCATCTTCTCACGATACCTAATATCTATACCTATACCTATAAAAAAGGGGGTGATGGATACTTCTGCTATGCCGTCCACTATAGTATATGCGATAGTAAAAACTATTTGAAATTATTCCTAATGAATGTTTAAAATCGAAACTATGTATTTGTAATAAATCGTTATGTTTGTGAAAATGTTTGCTTGATTGTGGTGTAGTGTATATATCGAGAGATCACTTTTATCTTGGGGTTATCACAAGTTCTCGATGTTTTAACATTACGTAACACAACGCTACAAGAATAGGTCAAAAACTGAATAAAATATGTCCAACCGGACAATATCGTGGCGGTCCTCGTGACACATTATAATTTTAAATTTATCGTTCTGTTGTGTCATGAGATTTGTATAATTATAGGAAAAAAAGCATATTTTTTTAACATATTGTATACAATATACTTATGGATGTGTGAATGTAGATACATTTTTTTGGTAACTTCTTGAGATTATTCATTGATAAAATATACATAATAAAACAACAACAAAGATACATGTAAATTATTCATCTCAAAGTACCTACATTCTGATCCTTGTACCAAATACAATAAATAACTTTACTATAAGGTCTTTATTGAACAAAACTTATAACAATGCGTATACAACAATTTGTAAAATATAACAATAATAATCGATACCTCGATATCGCCCGCATCGTCCGCCGGTTTCTTTCCCTTTCTCCCTCGATCTCGGCCGTTTTTGGCCTTCACTGTCGAGGGCTTTCATCTGGTTGGGTTTTTATTTATTTATGTATTTTTTGATTATTTATTTTAACTAATAGATATAGATTCATGTATATCTCGTTCATGTTTTCATTAATATATTTATACCCCCCCCCCCCCCCCACCATATGCGAAAACTGTAAATACAACAGGAAAATAATAATGCAAAGTATACAATATATATAAAGATATTAATATAGCGATTAAATCAGTGATAGTGTAGTGTATATTAAAGTACACTATCATTGGATTAAATCATTTAATTTTGTAAACATGAAAAATATTTACAAAATTCTTGTCATCATCTTCCCTTAAAAATTTTCGCGTTCCTTTAAAATTACCAAAAATCTTTCTTCGTTTTTTTTTCTCTTTATCCTTTTACTCTTTTATTGTCATTTTACGACTAGTGATATATCCACTAAGAGAATTATCTTTGTAGTGGACATTTTTAATTGTTATGACCTGTTTTAGGTATTTATAGTGCATTCCCCCTCTCTTTCTTCCGATTCTTATACTTTTATAACCAGTGCTCGACTACGCTCAAACCTGATAGAATGTGTTGAAGTAGCCGAAACTGAGATGGTTAAGCGCGCTGATTAAAAGTGGCTAACCACATGCATGCCGCAGGGGCAATCTAGTTTGTAGGAGTGGGGATGACCCTTAATTGCCTCCTTAATTGCTGTGATGTGTTTATGCAAGCAGGGACAATATCGTAGGTTGGCCCTGTGGCAGGGCGGCAGGGGCGCAAGATTTTCCTTGCTCCCTAGATCATAGCTGCCGCTGCCGCGTGTGTAGCGCAGTTGGGGCAATTTCAATCAGTTTGTTGGTAACTTTAGCGCAGAACACACGTGTGATCACAAGTCACAATTGATATCTACAAATATCTCTTTTACGTTATTCAAATAACGTGGTAACGTTTTTAAACGTGATAGAACCATGCTGCAGCTTATAAGCACTATATTGTTACGAGCGTAAGGTTCGTGACAATAAAAACTGCCGATTGAATTACCAAAATTTACACTTTAATTCACTTTACACTAATTAAAACTTAAAACACTAATAATTAACCACACTGATTCGCTTTATTTCGCTCCGAAGCTTCGCTTGTCTCGCCAAATTCAATACTTCCCCGATCGCGTATTGCAGCGCCTTTATATCTTCTCTAGGGCTCTTCCACGAAAACATCCAGAATATTCCAGAATATTCAAGTAAATAAGCGCGCCAACCGACCAAGCGCAGAAAAATCGAGTCTCAGCTTCTAGAAGCTTAGTTCTTCGTTTGGAAAACAGATGGCGCTGTCGGTTGAAAGATTAGTGATGTCATTTTCTGGAAAGCTCTCTCCTCGCTCTCTTACCCGACACTAGATGGCGCTAGTGGCAGATGTCAACTTAGCCGTGCAACAATATTATGGTTGTTACTATTAATAATTAGTTGTTTTATTGATAAATGTGGGTGTCTATGGGCCACAGTGTCCACTTACCATCAGGCGAATAGCGTGCTCGTTTGCCTCCCTTATTCTATTTATGTGGTGGTATGTCTTTCCTTGTGTAGTTATGTTGGGAGTAGGGGTGTTGGGGTTACTGGCGACGGGTAAAGGGCCCGCATGTGAGGAAGGGCGGGGGGTGCTCTTCAAAGTAGGTAAGACACTTCATTTTATTTTATTATGCAGATCTTAGCTGATTAATTTTTTTAAGTAGTTCATATAATGGATTTCAACAAAGTGACGCCTGATTTTATCATTTTTATTATACTTTCCGTAGTAAAATGTTATTTAACGAAAGCATACGTTTTATATAATGTAAATGACACTGGATAAAACAAATTGCATAAATGATGTCCGAAATACGACCGTATGATTAACAGAAAGCGGGCAACGTCCACGCATAGGACTGCGTTACTGAGGCTAATATTATTTGTTTTGAAACATTAAAACTGTGAGTTTATTGACCATGAGATATAAAAATAATGCGCGGCGCAGAAAAAATAGGCGGATGTTTTTCTAGACAGAGCTTTGAGATCATACTTCTGCGAATCACGGTTTCTATACATGTAATCATGTATTGAATTTTACGGCGCATTGGACTTCTTAATTAACGTTTGAAGGCAGACTTTTTCTCTAGACTTTTTTTACTCTAGAATACTAATTGTTTAAGTCCACAGACAAGATTGGCTACAGCTTGAAGTCAAAATCGGACTACTCTGTAATAGTCACTACTTTCTCACCGTTAGGGTAATTTTTTTCAAATGTATATACATTTGAAAATTATAATTTCGAGTTATACCCTATCCAATAAAAAAGAATTATCAAGTTCGGACTACTTCGTAATAAATCACCACTATTTTCTCACCCTTAGGGTAAAATGTTTTTTCCAAATTTATATGGGGCCAATTTCGAGGTAAACCCTATTCATTAAAAAAAAGAATTATCAAAATCGGACTCGGAATCGGCTAATACATTTTAAAAAAAAATAGACATCGACTTCAGAACCTTCTTCTTTTTTCGTAGTTTGAAAAGTAATCGTACGTGGTAGAGCCATGCTGCAGTTATATTAGTAGTATAGTTGTAGCACGAATGGGTCTGCTCGACCTGGGAAGGACCACGCTCTCACAGAATACCAGCGTGAAATGTAGCTTAATGCTGCTGTATTTTGTATGGTGAGTGTAGAGAACCGGAGACCCTTTTTACTGGAAAAGAGGCATTCCATCTTAGTCCTCACGGGTGACAACGCGTCTGCATTTTGATTTGTAATAGAGGATAGATGTAGATGTCTATGGGCCGCAGCAACCACTTACCATCAGGTGGACTGTGTGCTCGTTTGTCACCCTATCCTATAAAATAAAAAAATAAAAAAAAAACGTGACAATGTCGCCATTCTCCACTAAATCAACAATGTAAAAATGATATATTGCATATTTTTCCATTTACACCTTAAGAAGTCTTTGTTCCATATTGTTACCACTTCCGACTGCAAATTCATTTTTTAACTTTTGCTGTATAAAAACACTGGCCAAGAAAAAACTGCACATTAAAGAAAAGAGACCCGTTTTACTGGAATCGAGGCTTTCCATCTTAGTTCTCAAGGGTGACAACGCATCTGCATTTTGATTCTTAAGCGAGGTTAAAAATGTAGCTGTCTATGGGCCACAGCATCTACTTACAATCAGGTGGATTGTGTGATTGTTTGTTTGTCGTCCACAGGCAATATTAGCTACATCTTGAAGCCCGCTTCACTACCAATATTTTTAGGGCTTTCCAAAAGATATTTGTTTGGTTCGGCATCCACGATCACCCAATTACCTTCAACAAATTCGGCCTTTGTCGACTAGTTGATGAAAGGCATAATGGTTCGTTTTCTTTCTGATATTCAATAATAATCTCTGCAGCCTTTATACATTGACTTATATATTACTAGCGTAAGGACGGGGCCGACCGAACAACTAAAACGGACCAATGCGTTGGCCCTAAAATTGAAGTTTAGGGTCAACGTGAATCGGTCGACAGTAGTGCGCGCGCAGGACAGATTTGCCTGTCACAAATATGTCTAGTTGCGTGGTAAAAGAATGCAAAAATTACGATACAAAGATAAAGAAAAACATGGTATATCATATCGTCGGTAAATAACCTTATATTTTGTTACAATTAAATTGTTATATAAACTCATTTTTAAAGTTTTATTTTACAGTTAGTTTAGTTACGTTACCAAGATTAGGCCAGGGTTGGATTCAGACCCTCAAAATATTGTACATAGAAAATAAAATTATACTATTTAAAAAAAATATATCACGTTTGACGTTTCATGTTTCTTTTTTCCCATGTGTCGGGATTTTGGCGTCACGCGTCTAGTTTATCTATACGTTTCGTTTTTTGACTGTTTTATTTTTATTTCTGTTTAATTTTTTTCTGAAGAACTCAGTGTAAGTAAAATTTTGAATATTGGTACCTAATATATTTTATATTCAATAAGGGTAAACGAAACGAGTACAAAAGAAAAGGATCGATCGAGTATTAATTGACCACACAAGGAGCTAATTCTAATTTTATTAAAAAAACCAAAAATAAAGGACCAATTATAATACATGTCGACCTTTAGATAAAATTATGGTATTTTCGCTTAGTATTATTACGATACAATGTACTACAAACTATGAAATAATGTAATAAAAAAATAATGTATAATTAGGATAATTATACTACAAAATCCAACCCTGGTTACGTCGTGTTTTGATATGACGTTTGTATTTTGACAGATGCGCTACTTTTTATTGTATGAAAAAGTTATGAGCAAAATATTTAGATGGGCCTATCCTTCCTTTTGAAATCATTGCCTTTATAGGTTTTGATACTGATTAGTCGTTATTGAGTTATTATCACAGAAATCGTATTTAAATCGAAATCGTTGTCGCCGCTATGATGTGTTGACGAACATTATTCACCATTTTGTGATTTAGTTGCGCGGGGAACGTCGTACGTAATTTATAATGGTCAACTGCAGTATAATCAGTTGTAAAAACTCATCAAGGACGTGTAATTCAACTAATTAAGGCATAACATTTCATCGGTAAATTGATTATTTACTAATTACAATCATCGTTTAACTGATATAAATCTCGATGAATACTTTACTATGATATTTATCTTTGTAAACTCATTTATTACTTACCGTATTGTACAATCACCACTGCTGCTTTTGTCCTACCGTAATACACGACGCACGCGACGTTGACAAACTCGCCAAGCAATGTAATGTGAAACATTAGATATCAATATCATTGTGCATTGCGTATGTTTATAATACGGTAAGAAGTGGCGACATCGGTTTTGGAAGTGAGCGAGCGCTAATTCATTTCTATTTTCTTATCATTACGATTTCTGTGGTTATTATAATGTCGTTTTACCGTCTGCTTCAAAGGTAAACTTGCCAGTCATGGAAAGCTTCGATTAGGTATGATCCACCTCATAGACGTTCTTAACCCGCTCCCTCCCCCAAAACTCTATAATACGGTCATATGGTTTTTACTTAAAAAGAGATTAACACTTTTTATGATATCGTTTCTTTACGCCTTTTCTTTTAGAATTAATAATTCATGTCACTAGCTAGCTTTCTTCCATACTACTGTTAAGACCAGCTCGACATTTCAGCTTCTTAGTTTTTGGCCTTATAAGAAATAGCTACGTAGTACTTCCGTGCTTTAGTCGGAACTGCAAATTTGTGGAATGATAAATGTTCGTGCAGGAGTTATTTTTTCCACACCATTGTCATAGCTTCCAAAGCTTCTATATATATATATATATATCCTCGTCCTGCCAATATTGTAAAATTCTAAATTCTGCCCACAGTCCTTCAAAAATCACATATACAAATTTCGCGCCTAGAATTTGTATTTTCTACTCAGCTGTCGTTTTTGAAGTTTCCTGTGATTAGTTAGGTTATAACCAATAAGTGAACCTTAAATCTATTCGAGTAATAGACAACAGATTAACGTCAGAAACCACGTGTTAAAGATGTCACTCCGAAGAAGAGGTATGTTTAATTTCTTACTATCATTTAGATCGGTGGCTTTTCTTTATTAAAAATGAACAGGATTAAAGTTAAATAATCAATACCTTGACTTTTGTAACTATTTTTGATTTTCGTTAATAATTGTATTTTTAGTAAACATCAATAATATTATGTGATGCAAAAATCACATTGGGCAGAACTTTTTGGTAATTTTGATTTTTTTAGCAGAATTGGACGATGAAGCCATCGGCAATTTAATCAAAAATAAAACTTAGAAGATTCCGATATTGGGGACTTCATACCTTCCGATGATGATTTCGACGATCCGGAATTCGTATAACCAAAAAGCAGAATGAGTTCTACGGAGGAAGAAAGTGATGGACCTGATATAAGTACATCATTTATACAAGCTCGCGGAAAGACTAGGCGAGGCACGCGGGGAGTTCCTCGTGGAAGGTCAAGAGGAAGGTCGCGTGGGCGTACACGTAACAGCACTGGTAGCAGAATAGATAATATACCGTCAACTACGGACTGGTCTCAGCAAGAATTTTCCCCTATTCAACGTTTTTTAACAGAAACGTCATACCAGCCCATTAATTCAGAACATTTTTCCAAGATTGACTATTTTAGTCAGTACTTCGACGACGGAATATTAACAATATGTGTCGAGAATACAAATCAAAATGCTGTTAAAATAACAAGTAACAGTTTAAATTTAACATTGTCGGAACTGGAAATTTATATTGCTTTGTGTTTAATAATGTCTAGTATCGACTATCCAATTCTTCGAATGTATTGGTCGAAAAGATGGTTGATTCCAATTGTGGCTGATAATATGTCGCGAAATCGATTCCAACAATTACGAAACTCGTTGAAATTTGTTTTTGATGATGACATCACACCTGAAGAAAAAGCCAAAGATTAAGTCTTTAAAATGAGGCCACTAATTGACCATGTTCAGAAAGGTTGTCGACTACAAAACAAAAATCAAAAATTTGCTTGGATGAAATGATAATTCCATTCACTGGGACCTGCGGAATAAGGCAGTACTGTCCTGGAAAACCACACCCTGCAGGTTTGAAAGCTTTCGTGCTGGCAAATCTGAATGGAGTAGTATGCGACTTTGAATACAACTTACCCCCAATACGAAAACACTAACTTCGGTCTAGCAGAAAAGGCTGTACTGGCACTTGCGGACCAGCTAGTCCCGGGTCACGTGCTACATTTCGATCGCTTTTTTACTTCTCAGAAACTGGCAGATGAACTTTACGACAGAGGGATACTTTGTACTGGTACTTTGTTGAAAAACCGTATCCCACATGGGTGTCAGCTAAAAGATGATCGAATAATGAAGTCTGAAGGCAGAGGCAGCACTCATGTGCTGGTTAGTTGGTTGGTTGGTTGATTTATTTTTATTTTTTGTTTGAATTGTTTAATTATTTTTAAGTCCAGAGAGGCTGCAATAAAAGGTAGTACATTAATTACTAAATAAAGAGATGAAAATTCAAGACTGATTAAGAATACATAATAAATAACATAAAAGTTACTCTTGTTTTATTTACCCCCAGTGTCTTTTATGAAGGACAAATAAAATACAGCTGATTTTGGTAATTCTGTCCAGTGTACTGTAAAAAGAACAAAATGTATAATTTTAAAAATAGCGTGAATCGTTTAATTATGATTATGATTAAGATATGATGTTAAATATGATATTTACTGCCATAAAAAAAATATTAAAAATTTACATCTTATGCAAGACCCTTTTTTTGTTCTAATTGTTCTGGACAGGAAGCACTTGTAAGATTTTGTACTTTGAAGAGAACAGTGGGCAGAATTATCAAACAGGTTCTAATTTGCTGGGGCAGGACGAGGATATATATATATATACATATATATATATATATATAATCTCAAATCATTTAGGACAAGAGAAAGTTTAAACTATTCAAAGATAATGTTTAAATTCGATTAAAATATTGTTTGCCTAAGAATTTGTCAAAAAGACAATGCATCTGTTTCAAATTTTTTTTGTGCTAAAATAAAAATAAAAATGTTAAGCGTAACATGCTTTAATTACGTAAAGTGATATAAAAAGATAGAAACTTGCTTATTAAAAATCTAAAAATGACTTTTTTGGCTCAAAATCTAGTCACTAAATCCTACACTACACATAAAATTTTAAAGACCTCGTCCAAACACATTTTTAAAACAGCAGTTGTAGAGACATAGTTGATGGTTAAAATTTAGATAGGTGTTGCCAGTATAAGAAATTGTAAATCCTACCCAGAAGCGTAGCTTGGGTGGAGCAAGACATGCCCCGGGCGCCTTTCAAATCGCCAATTATTAAATTAAAAATCAAAATAAATCCCAATAAACTAATTCATATCAAACAAACCTGTCGGCGATACCTGGTCTTCTCGAATTTGCGAGGGGAAATGAATAGCGCGCGTCCAAATTCAACGCCGTCATATTTATGAAGTAGATCGAGTTTTGTTTCCCAGTAGCGTTTAGCGCCCTCGCAACAATACGCAAACTTAGCAAAAAAACCACTGAAACAAACGAAATGATGCTCTATTCTTCATTTTGTAAATTGAATGCGTATTTAAATAGATTTAATGCTTTTAGGGCATATTACGTATATTGAGTTAAATTTAAAATATATATATTTTTTTTTACGGAAAAGTTCTATGAACTGGCCCTAGTTTCGCGCCTTATGTGAAGATTGAATAATTGATTGATTTGAAGATTGAAGTTAAATATTTTAAAGACAACAATAGAAACCAAGGTTAGTTTATCGTTTTGCGTCTTGGTGGTTACGTTGTTCATGTATCTGCAACAAAAATATACCAAATCAATATTTTTTCACACAGTCGATACAAATAAATAGTTATTGAAATTATTAAAGGAGCATGGTTACACAATCAATTATTTGGAAAATTTTCGAATTCGAGTAGACTACAGTACTGCAGAATTTCTAAATGCTACAATTGATATTTGTGTCCCAAAATGTTTTAAAAGCAACCTACATAGATTATATAATTTATTTTATCTTGCGATTTTGATGTCGTTACCAACGTTATGACAACGCTGCTGTGAATGGACAACTTGAATTTTCCCAAAATTTTCATAAC
The DNA here is from genome assembly GCA_907164705.1 of Parnassius apollo. NCBI lineage: Eukaryota > Metazoa > Arthropoda > Insecta > Lepidoptera > Papilionidae > Parnassius > Parnassius apollo. Next base: position 2,968,451 of record CAJQZP010001459.1, on the reverse strand, counting down.
GCTGTCATGGATATAAAAGCCCTCCGATACTATTTTTTAAATAAAAGAGAGATAAGTTATTGCGGCATTAGAAAGAGGTTCTTTGCCAGCAGTCACGGAAGGGCGTGAGCGGAACGGAGAAGGAATGGAACTGGAGGGAGTGCAACGAACGCAGGGTAGACCGCTAAAGAAAAACTTAATGCGGTATGAGTATAACTAAGTCGGGATCTTCGCATTTCCATTCAGATTTTGCTCATAATTGCAAAATCCATCACAAGTTGTGAGAGATCTTACAGTAAGATAAAATTAATATACTTTTGTATTTAAGAGGTATATGTATCCCCTCTATGAAGCAATCTATGGGGAGGCCTTTGTACAGCGATGGACTTTGTATAACCTGTCATGAATAAATGTATGAAATGGGGCAAGAAGGAATGGAAAAAAACTGAATTCGAAAACACCATCGTTATGTTGCATCGCAGAAGATCAGGAAGGTGCATTTGTGTAACGGTCTTAAACACAGTTACATTCGTTATAAAATAGAAAATAATTGTGTTTTGTAAGATTTATGACTGATTTATTTAGTGTGATCTGTTTTTATAATAATTTACGATAGGGCAACATTGATGCATGCCCTATATATATATATATATATATATATATATATATATATATATATATATATAATATAGTAAACATTCCGTACAGTTTTGTGGTTGACCATACCCACCTATCTACTACTTAATAATGTTACGTACCTAAAAAATTAAATATGAAATATTTACCGTTCATTCACCTTCGGTAACGTAAAAAAAATTAATCTAAATAAAACTACTATTAAGGATTTTATCGCATTCAATAGTACATATTTTTAATTCCCGACGTTTCGGGTGCTTTCTAGCATACGTCGAGCTTCGAGATCGCTCCTGACCCCCTCCTGGGATGATATATCCCCAACACTGTGATTGACCTATATGCTGGGAAGCGAGTTCCGGAGGCCCGGCGTGCTGCTATCAGGAGAGCACACACTATTGGTGACATCGGCTCTGCGTCGAGATCCGTCTCCGTGGGACCTTGAAGTCACTAACCCTTCCGCAGATCCCTTCCCAGAGGCGTGAGATACGCCACGATTGCCTAGAGACTAGGCCCAAACTTACAAACTAGAAAGGAGCACCTGAGGCCCGACGTGCAGCACGTACGTATTCAGGAGCGCACACCTGTCGGTGGAATTGGCTCTACGTTGAGACCCGTCCCGTGCAAGTCTCCGTGAGGCTTTAGACTGCTGACCCTTCGGCAGAACCTTCCTAGGGGCGCGAAATACGCCAAGGTTAGACAGCCAACAATGCCGTTCCTGAACGGCTCCCAAGACCGGCACACTGGAGTGTGCTGTGGGGACTACTCGGGTAATGGGGAATGCCTCAAGGTCGAAACCTGGTGGGCAGAAAGCCCATGCAGATGACAACGATCAAGATCATTCTGCCGTCGCACTACACTAATACGCTGTGATCCAGTCCATTTCAGTCTGCGTTGAGATAGGCTGCCGTGATCGAAATTCGGTCTGGAGTACATTACTATTATTTCAAGACCTTAGATAACTTCTGTAAGCAAACAATGTAACCTATATCAAGATGAAGGCATACGTTGTGTATCGCCATAAAATAGTATCGTATGGATGTGTCCATGGCCGTATATAAACAAACCTCGCTCTCTCCGTGACCCAGATTAACATGCGTGCTCGCAGTGCAGCCGTACTATTTGCACGTTATTCGCCGCGCGTTTGTGCGGGCGCGGGCGTGGATAGTGCGTTATAGGGATGAACGATATTCATCGATGGTAGTTAAACATCGATGTTTCTGCATCGAGGACTTTCCTCAAGAACATCGACACATCTTACATACTCTAGGCCATATAAAAGTAATGTATCCTACATCCTATATTACTTTTGTAGAAATTCCTAGGATCCACCTATTCAAAGTCGAAGAAAGAAGCCAATAAAAATTTGTGCAGCACAACGACTTCGAAAGCTTCGTAAAGATTTTTTTAAAAGCTGGTGACAAAGTTACTTTTTATGCAGTGTGTGCCAAAAACACTGGGAATGTAATTTTTTTTCTCAGGGTAATAAATACATTTATGAAAAACTATTATTCAAGACATCTCATTTTGCCACTTAAAACATTGATGTTTTCTGAGATCGATATTTTCATATCGATATTTATCGTACATCGATTATTTTGAATTGACGACAATGGATTACTCAATGAGATGCAGGCCTTTTCCGACACTTTGCTTTACTTTTTAGTATTTGTTACAAGATATATTATTAAATACTATGTATTACACACTGAGTCTTAAACAAGGACGTAGAAATCTGTTTTTTTTTTCGTTGAAATATTTGTAAGGTGGGTGTACCATGGAAGGCCACTCTAACAAATAAACAGTTATTATTCGTTTATTTACTGGATAAATGAAACTAACAAATATTTAAGTAATACTTTGTTTCATTACTTAACATATAAACCACTTTTAAATTTTCTATTTAAATTTAAATTGCAGATTTAATCAATATTGATTTAACTTAAGTTTCATTGAGCTCTTCCAAATGGCCTTGCTAGGAAAAAGGCTCCTTAGAAGGCCATTATAATAAATCAGTCATTACGTAGTAAAACAAAGTATTACTTAAATAGATTCGCCGATTAGAGATATAGATAGATAGAGCGATTCGCCGCCGCGTCTGTGATTTTCAATTCGATGGGTGTTTGTGTAAGTAGAAGAAATTTGTCATCACATGGCAATAACTACGATTTTTTAATAATTGGCCTTCGAAGGAGCATGGCCTTCCATGGTCCACCCACCCTATTATTTAAATTAATTATTATTTAATCATTAAAGTAGCAATAACAAACATTAACATTCCATTTCATTATATAAAAATGACATAAGTAATAATAAAAAATATTTAATAAATAAAATAAAACAAATTAAACAATGTTATAATATACATATATATATATATTTTTTTTTTTGTAAGGGAAGATATTCAATTTTATGTGGCGTTATATTTTATAATATATTACTCATCCAGTAACAACTTTTGCTGAAGCGTTTACTTTTTGGTATTTCGGTAATTACTATTCTATCTGTGTATCTCGCGTTCATTTTCTTCATTAGGTTTGTAAAAAAAAGTCAGATAGTCACTTATCTTCTTAATCGAGGCCATAGCATCCACTTACCTTCAGGTGGACTGTGAGCGCGTTAGTCACCAATATTATATAAAAAAGAGCTCTGTAGGTCTTAACTTCGTGTCTAGAAACGTTAAAAAACACTTCGGGCCTCTTATGTTAAATTCGCACTTGAAATTTATACTTAGTTAAAAACATAAATGGGAATTCAGATCTATTAAAAGAACTGCAAAATTAAGTTAAATACTTGCAAGTAAGAAATAAAGTCAAATATGTTAATTTAAAAAAAAATGTGTTACTCCAACACTAGGATTTTCTCCTATGTTATAGAGGCAGTTTACATATTATGTCAATTTCAATTTAAAACAAAAATATAACACAAATACTCGTTCCGTGCGGGATTCAAAACTGCGGTCCTCAGCACCGCAACTCATGGGTTCATTAAGCCACCGCGCCAAAGAGTCGTCAAATTAATAATCCAATAAATAACAAAATATATTCGCGAGTTAAAAACAAGTACTCTTATTTGCAACTAGCTCTGGAATGCCCGAAGTATACATTGTATACATAATAAGGTATTCGGCCAACTTGTTGCGGTAACAAATGTAATTCAACGTTGGAAATTCCAACCTCAAAGCACAATGAATAAAATAAAAAGGCGCCAAAAAACCATAGTAACCATAAAAACAGACCATGAACCGAACGAAACGTAAATAATTTGATCCAGATATGTAAAAAGTCAATCTTACAGAATGGTCTTTTGTTTTCTTCTTTTTTTTTAAAGTTAAAGTTACAGCCTATATACATCCCACTGCTGGGCACAGGTCTCCACTCATTTCTGAGAGGGTTTTAGGGCAAGGATTGCATTTAATTTAACTTATTTTTAAACGTACTCTGAGTAGGAAATGAACTAAATGTAAACAAAGCTGTTTTTATACTATTCGTGAGAAATATAACCTCATATTAACAAAAAAAAAAGCAAAAAAAAAATACTGTTAGTCTCTATCTTCATTTATGAGTTTGTTGGGGATGACTTCGAATGAAACTGTGATAAATTTTGTGACAAAAGAAAAATGGGCTTTGCAAGATATTGTAACCGGGATTAAGAAAGGTATGATTCGAGCTAACAGCGCCAGTATAAAGTAGCTAGCGATGTTATTTTGACTTCAGATGATAATATCTAACATCACGCGGCCCCTTCGTGAACGCGGTGCCTAAAACGTCGCTTAAGAAATATTATGTTTCTTAATGTTTAAATACTCATATAGATTCAAATAAAAATTGTTTTACTTGCTGTTTAAACTATTTTAACAATTAATATCACATATGTAAATACATACTTTCATAAATGCAATAAACATGCGACTTTATAGATAGCAAACTACTTTTTTCTCATAAGGCCGTTAATATACCTACCAATAATTCGATTTTGTGTAGGGCCAAATAATAAGAACAGCCGATTTTAAAAATATTAACAAATGAAATCTATCGACCAATCATGAAAACAAAAGCGGAAAAAATGGTCGACATGATGACTTTATTCACCTGGCTGATTCCGAAACACATTCGAGTGCGCGAAAACATACGGCGGATATTCGATAAGATGCGCTAAAATTGAATAGATATTCAGGAGTAAAAACAAAAGGCACAGACTCTAAAATCTATCAATTGCGTATTTTCTTAGCAGTTCAAATTTATGCCAATATGTCAAGCAGTAGTTTGGTCAATATCGATCTATGAAAATAAATGCCAGAACTTTTATTCTTCACTTGATTTAATATTATTTTTATTGATTTCCCGATAGCAAATTTAGATTCGCTCAATAACAAACGCTAAAAGGAGACGGGCGAAAGTTCATAGAAAGCTGGGCCTGATGTTACAGCAACGATTACTGTATTATTTTATTTATATATCAATACCATTTTAAAATAACTAAAATGTTTACGAGTGCTTCATGGTAGAAAAAAATATAGGTTGTTATTTTGCTTATGCTATGCATACAATGGAAAAGCATGTTTTGTCTCACACCAAGCTCTCACATTACACTTTAAGAAAATAATTATTAGACTTTATTGTAAACTACTTTATACTTATACTTTACTGTAACAAATTACTTAAGTTTTTAAAGGATAAATTGCAAAATTAACTGTTTACAAAAATTATTATAAATGTAAAAAAAATATAATGTCGGAGATACGGCCCTACATATATTTAAAACATATTCCAATAAAAAATTTTAAAACTGAAAACATTGTCGAGACGAATTTAACTTAATCACAGTTGTGATGCAACATTTTAGGCACCCAATATCTCATACGTACAGGTGTGTCCCGCCATTAGGCGAGTGATTACGAAACGATTAGGCTCTCGTTACCCGGACATTAGCTGCCGATATCGCACATAGTTATACTTTTATTTAATTACCGACGCCGCTGACCGATACCGACGTCTTGTTATTAACACTGCGCTTCACACAATAGCACGGTAATATTATCTAAAATTACCGTGACAATAGCGTATAACCGTTGTTAATTGATCAAACTGTAGAGATAGAGAAAAATGTTCACAAAACAAAACACGTCATTACAGAAACATAATGATATGTATTATATGGTATAATTCCAGAATTATTAGATATTAGAATCTTCTAATTTATCACACAACATGCTAAAGAATAAAAGGGAAATAAAGCTGTACTCGACACAGTTCTTGTATTCTACGAATAGGTATGACATTTCTATGCGTTTTGTGTTGTGCCGATGTGTGTAACTTTTTAGTACCGAAATAAATAAATATCAACAAATCAACATGGTTGCTAACCTAGTTCAAAATAGACAATAAAAACAAATAACTAAACAAAACAAAATTAAACTGCCATTTACATTCCTTGGCTTCCCACATGATAGATGAAGAGATAAAAAAATACATTGAGTTGAACAATTGATATTTTCAAAAGTTATCGTGTTTACCCCTCCATGGGGACTTGATAAATCTACACCATAAGCCACTAAAACCAATTTTTAATGTAAAAATAGCAATTAATCGATTTAAAAAAAATAAGTCATTTATCTTTCCGGCAATGTGCCTTTTTTATCATTTATATGTTCAAAATGATTGTTAGATACGATTTCATGCGACAAAACGTTGGATTCTTGATTTTTAGGCGCCAGTAGAACATACCTACGCGAAGGGGTCAGCGCACACCATGAGCAGAGCAGAGCAAAGCATTTTCTGAGAACAGAAAAATATTAATTTTATGACTATTGACAGACAGTGCACAATTATATACACGTCCAAACGTGATGCTCGACCATGCTCGAGCTTGCAGGATGCATGTTCGAGCATGCACAAGCGCACTCGCACCGCCGCCGCCCGCGCTCAGTATCAGCGCATCAGCATTGCCGCAGCGAAAAAACTGTTTGGACTTGTGTTTAGTTTATACATATAAGCGCGTCACATAAGTCGGAATCATGGACGAAGAAAAGTTGATAAGTTTGGTGCAGCGTTTTGAGTGTCTGTACAATAATCAAGTCCAACATACAGCGATCGTATGTTAAAAGCCAATGCTTAGAAAATAATCTCCACGTTTCTTCTACCCATACTGTTCTTCTAATTTTCTGAAGTTTGATTTCATTAACATGTTCTCCATGTTCCTCTTCCTCTGCCAAAAGGGCGATAGTGTTATTTATAAATACGTTGCGCCACACGCTGCATACTCCCTTATTCCACGTTACATAATATCCCACAGCGTATAGAAGTAATTCAGTAATGTTGCGAACTACATAAACTTATAACTTAAATGGAAAAAAATTTAAAAACCCAGAAACAAAAAAGCTGACGACCTTCAAACGGCTGAACCAATTTTGATAAAACACCACCGACTAAGAACCACTGTTAGAAAACCTGCTTTTAAATAAAAAATACCGCACCTAAATCGGTTCACCCGTTTAAGAGCTACGGTGCCACAGACAGACAGACAGACAGACAGACAGCGGTCAAAGTCAAACTTATAACCCCTTTTTTTCGTCGGGGGCTGAAACGAAGCCACAAGTGTAATGAATTAAATTGGATGAATTTCAGTTTAATTTAGTATCGTAGATTCTATTTTGAATCAATAGATTCAATTTGAAGTGCACATTATTGTATGAACTTACTTACCTCTTCAGTGTTATGAAAACGATCAACTGTTTAAATACACGCCCGCTATTCATGTTTTGTTTTCCTTATGAACATATTTGACTGATTTGACAGTATTTATAAATGACCACTTTGAGAAGATTGTAGTAGTTCTAAACGAGAATATATAGCCAATCAAAATTAGAAAAGGAATAAACCATAAGCATTCTCCAAAAATAATTTTTATCGTATTTAAATGAAACTAGTTTTTATTATATATTAAGAGGATAGAGTAAGTCAGCTCAAATTCTAATTTCGCCCCCACTTCCCCGCGCGTCGTATGCTATGTACCGATATGTTTGTAATCACTAATACTGTAAGTAGAAAGGTCGTTAGACACTTATTTCATTAGGTTTATCATATTTATGCCTGTTTCTTAACGCCAAGCCAGCCGCTTCTTATTTTTATCACGGTTATTTCCCATTTTAATTTTACGTCGTACTGTTGCGTAATGTATATTCTGATCGTAAGCGACACAACTTCTCCCTTCAAAAGCCTAAGCGATACTAACGGTGCGACAGGAATCAAGCTCAAGACGCCGATAGTTTAGGTAATTTCTTTTTTACAGTGAAAATAATGGTATTTTAAAAAAAGTAAATAACATAAGCACTGCTTTATAGTTAGTTCAGTTAGTATGCAAAGTTTCATGATCTTATTTAAAGTATTTTATGAATAACAGCGGTTTATTGTTTATTTTGGACGCAACTTTGGATTTTTTTTTCTATCGAGAAAATTTTACGAAATCGTGTTTTCGTCTAACATAATCATTAACATTAATCCTCAACTTTACCATATATTTATTTCAAAATTAATGCTGCAATATTTTCGGCATAACGAAGGATCTTGCTAAGCCATTTGACATTATATTTCCCCTTAACACCACTGCCATGGGCAACTTCGGGTGTATAAAAAAGTTTAATATACGGGACAAAATCCGTAAAAATACTTTCATTTAAATGTACAGTGTTAGCGTAAACAAAAGACGTTTGTGGCGGCGTTGTCCTTGTGGTGCGAAACGCAACGAATCCTAAATCGCGCTATTAAAGTTCAGTGGTGTAAGTTCCGAGGTACCGCGATATATATAGAATAGCATTTGGAGTTTTTTTTCCACTCCCCGAGCTAGACACCTGGCCCGGCGGAAGATCTCCCCTTTTCCTTTCACGGCCAAAAAATCATCATGTCCATCGTAAATTGCAAGTCTATAGATTGTCCAGGGTTATTATTGACTATCTTCAGACATTTATCACTAAGTATCACTAGTTAATGTGTTCTATGCAATTTAAAAAAAAACAAGTGCTATAAATAAAGCCTGATGACAAATCGATACTCACGCCGAATGTAAACGATTACGATCGTCGCATTAATACGCGTTGTGAGTCGCGATCGGATATAAAGATAAACGCTCCCTGCCGCCAGTAATAATAAGCCGACGCATAAAACTCTCGTAAATCGTCTCGAATGTTTGCTTATCTTTTATTACCTCATTATCATAGTCAGGATGCCTAACGAAATAATATTTGCCACTTGTACACAAATCGAAAGCGAGTTTGACATATTTTTACTTCTTGTTTTAACAGAAAGAAGCCTCAAGCCACACTCATGTAAATATGGTAATATCGTCAGATGTCGGATAAATGCAAGTTTATCCACAAGGCTCGCCCACACGGTGGGGGACACGCGTCACGCGACGGGCACGCGATCTAGGGCGCTGCAATTTGCCGACTATTGAACCCTAGACCTGCGTCGATAAACATGATATTCCACGACGTGTTTGCACGATGTCATGTCGACCCTCGTCGACAGTACGTATGTATGGACACGTGTATTAATTTTCATAACTCTTGGGACATTTCCAGTTCTATTAAGAGCCTTAAAACGATAATCACTGCTTTCGTTTCGCTGATCACAATTATCCACAAATACCATATAGGTAAGATTTTATACCTCGGAAGCATTCTGAGGACTAAGATGAAATATCTTACAATAAATAAGTTACATTAATTTTTTTGCTACAAATTTATATATAAATGAAAGAATAAATTATTTAAAGTTTATTTAAATATTTTTTTACTAGGTACATAACAATTCTATTTATTTTAGTATTAATTATTAAAAAATAGTTCAATTTTTGAAAGAAACAAAATCTTGTGATGGGTTGTGACGTTATTATTAATTCTTATATATTCTATGTTCAGATCACCATCACCATAACCTGTATTATGCTATGACATTTTTTTAATTTTGACAACGCAAACATAAGGCATATAATGACGTCACTGGCGCATGAGTTTACATTTTAGAAAAACCATTTTTAACTGTAATTTTACAGTTAAAAACTTGAAAAATCTATTGTGTTTTTTTAAACGTTTATAGTAAACTTAAAAAAAAACAAAATGCAACTTCTCTATTTTCATAATCTTTATAAATAATATTAAATTAAGTACAATAATTATGGTTTTACATAAAAAATAAGGGATTGTATTCGAGTAATTATAAATAAATAATAATATAAAGGATACTAAGTTAAAAACAATTACACAATAACATAATTATAGCGATCATTGTTTTGGAGAATTTGGTTAGTTTGGTCCCTGAGATGGAGGCTATGTCTAGTCTAGGGTCCGCCAGTGAATATTTAATTAAAATCTATACTAATATTACAAAGAGGAAAGATTTAATGTTTGTTTGATTGATTGTACCGAAACTACTGAACCGTTCTTAATCATTTTTCACCAATAGAAAGCTAAATTATAATATATAACATAAGGAATAATAATATATAATATAAGGAAGTAACATAGGCTATAATTTATATTAAAAAAAAATTGAGATCCTTAAGAAAATTGCTATAATGTGACCCAAAGTAGCAAAATTTTGCCTATAAAATTCATTACATATGGCGTGCGCTGAAAAACTATTGATAATATATAAAAATTATGCACATGATTTTTATTACTCATTATTACCGACAAAAAAAATCCGCGTGGGAATATATCTAACTATCATAGTTAGGTCACAACAGTAGCTTTTCTAAAAGTTAATTAGATAGCCGCGCCGCGCGGGCGGAAACAAAAGTTCGTTACATTCGTATCGTAGTATTAATTCTTATTCAAATAAATAGTCGACTGGTTTCTGATGATGTTAATGCTGTTAGCCTTTTGGCTTTTATATCTTTATGGGTCTTAGGTCTGTAAAAAGTGTATATAAGTCATTCCGCATAGGAGTTGTCGTTACTTGCGTAACGATAACTCCTATGAAAGTGTACAGTGCACGTGGTGGAGTTAGCTAAAGCCTCATTTACATTCAGCCCCTGCCACTATTCTCCGGGCTGCCGGCCATACTTCCCTAAATACTGCCATAGCACGATCGAGAGAAGTGTGTATTTACATTCTGCCCTACCACTCACTAACATCACTTTCGACTTTCGACTATGGCAGACGTCGAAATAATTACAGCGTCCGCGCTGTGTCTTCTTGGAATACAAAATTATGTTAATAATTTAAAAAAATATCAAATTCAAAAGAAGATAATTTGTTGTCGTAGAAGATGATGAATTATCGTTTTTATCGTTGAAATCCCTAAAATAATTTTTTTTCTTTACTTTACTTTAAAACAATAATTTCATTGCAAGATTTGAATATCATTTCATGATTAAAAATCTTGAGTTTGGTGATGAAGAAGACGGTCTATTTTCAAATTATAATAACACTTAGTCTCATAAATAACGAATATGTAAAAAATATAATATATAAAAATATAAACACTCACGCCTGTCACCCAGAGCGGTAGGCAGAGACTACGGACTTCCATTTGGCACGATCCTGACATACCTCTTTCGCCTCCTTTACATCCATATATCTACGCATACATGCTCGTCGGTTAAGGGTACTTCTAACGTGGCCAATTTTCAAAATATCGCCAATTTGGTCGGTAAACTGTTTTCTAGGGCGTCCCTTCCCAACTCGGCCGTTCACATCTGCCATATTTATTTATTGCCATAAATTTGCTTTGTCACTCTTTCCTCATTCATTCTTTCCACATGACCAAACCACCGAAGCATTCCTTTCTTAATCCTGGTCACAACATCATCTTGCATACCACATTTATCGAATATGTAACTAAGTAAAAATATGCCATTATTCTATTCTATTTATTATATTATTTATTAAAGAGAAAGTTTTTATTCTACACCAGATTGTCTTTGGATGGAAAGACAGTCGCCGGCAAATTATTCAACTCCTTTGCTGTACGCATTACAAAAGAAGAAGCAAAGCGATTTGGTTCCAAAGCGTGGAACATCAACAACGAGGTAGTGAAGACCCGCCGACAAACTGGTTGTCCGATGGTTGAAAGGAAAGGAAGGAATTAAAGCATGTAATTCCTGCTCTCCAAAATAAATGCTATTGAATACCGAGATGCTGTCTACTCTGCGTCTGTGCGCGAGGCAGACAAGATTGGTTTCAACCAAAGCAAGGCTACCAATGAGCCTCTTAGCACGTCTCACCAGTGAGTACAACGCTGCTAGGTGCCATTTTTAGCCCATACGGGCTGATGCTCAAAAATACGACCTGGTATGGGCTGTTGGACGACCGGACTTGCCCTATATACAAGGTAAGAAGCTGTCCCGGCGTTAAGCACCGCCGCACCCTTGCAAGTACACCTAGTTTGCTTGCGGCTGCTTTGGCCCTGGACTCAATGCACCACAACAAGAATAATTAATTTTATCCATTCCTGTCTATCGATACACAAATAGTGGAGAAAGTAGGGTCTTCAACGTGACGGAGACGCTTACAGCAGAAGTCATTGCGGTTGTACCCACAGACTACGGCGCGCTGGTAAAATTTATGCTCCCAATTTGTACCCAATCCAATCTGTACAGGGTAGCTAAGGTACGCCACATCTAAAGGATATCTGATCTGCGTCTCAGTGAGTGCAGCTTGTCAGTCTCATGGTAATAGTGATATGCATTGAGATTATAGTGCAGACTTAGCATTTTTTTATAGAAGAGGGGGCAAACGAGCATGCGGCTCACCTGATAGTAAGTGACTACCGCCGCCCATGATCAACCGCAACACCTGGGGAATTCAGGTGCGTTGCCGACCTTTTAAAAAGGAGTAAACACTTTTCTTTAAGGGCTCTAAGTCGTATCGGTCCGGAAAAATCTCCGGTGGTTAACAATTCCACAGAGAAATTGTAGTAGTTGTGTAGTGTAGTTGTCCTAGTAGACCGCCAAGCATACAGATGGTGAGGATGGTATCTTGAATTTTGACGCGATCTGCGTTCATGAAATTTGGCGGGCGGGATAATCCGAACAATTCCTCAGAGCACTCCCCGTGGTAGATGCGATAGAAAATGTAAAGGGATGCAACATCCCTATGCAGCGCCAGTAATGAATGCATGTTTGTGAAGTGCACATTGATAGAGGGAGTGCAACCGCTGTAAAAACTTACTCTTATTTACTTAACTACATGCTCTTCTGTGTCCTTTTGTTCATCGTGTGATGGAGCGAATATGTTGAGAGAGTGGCAGTTAGGCGAGGCATCACACGTATAACCAGGGGACGCAAATAGTCAGTCACAACATCGATGGTACCTAGCATGGAGACCGCTAGGCGCCCGAACCTCCTGGTAATCGCCACCAGGCCCTCTCCTCCTGTCGCCAACCTTTATAGTGGAGCCATCCCAGGATTTTTCGTAAGATAGCGGAGCATTGGTCCCCCGCTATCTACAGTCGGCCAGCGGTACAACTGTGCTTCAAATCCCGCTGGCCTCCTTAACCTGACACCAAGAAACGGCCGTGCCCAACAATAGTTTACGTGCAACGCACCTATCTAGACCTATTCTCCCAAAGAAATTGGATTCACCCTAACATGACTTAAAATATACAATTTCAACTTAATGTATCAAATGTTACAAGCGTGTTGGATGCTACCATATGTTAGCATGTAAGCATGTATCTCATAAAATAAATAAATAAATAAACATCATACCGGAACACGTCTTGCGTCTTTTAGCAGCTTGTCTTTGCCAGGTGGGTGGTAACTAACCCTCGGCCGGGTCTCTCACTAGTAGAGGACGAACCTCCCACCATTATGGGATGCTGCTCGTTTAGCACTACCCAGCGGATACGTGTAGGGAGTCAGGGTTCAAGTAATTCCTACGGACGCGAGCAGCTTCATCCCCCAAGATTGCCTCATGAAAAGAATATTTGCCACATTTGACAGGCGAGTCGGCAACCGCAGTTTTTTATTTTCTATCTGTTATTGGGAAGATGCTGTTGCCCATCTCCTGGTGTATCTCCGTGTGTCACCTCTTGCGACACACACCGGATGATATGGGCTAGTGGATATTCTTACACCGCCACTAAACTTACACACAAAAACCGTTTAAATTAATTCACCGTTAAAAAAGTTAATAAATTTTTCTCCATACAAATTTGAAAACCCTCTTGCCTTTTATTTTGAAAAATCGCTAAATCGAATTAATTTATTAATTTGAATAGAACTACTTAGAACTACTTTTAAGGATTTTGTCGCGTTTAATTTAGTTGAAATAAGGGTAAACTGCCCTAATCTTGACACTCCGCCAATTATTGACACTTCTACAGATAAATTAAAATTATAAGATTCACGTTCAATATAGGAGCAAAGGTGTTTAAAGTAAACGAATCTGTATTTATATTTTTGTTATGGCAATACAGTTTGAGTTCTTTAACATGCATGGCTGAACAAAACTAGTCAATTTACCAAACGTCTCCGTGTTCATAAGAAAAAGTCGCCATTTTGTTGGAAAATCAGAAGGGTAAGTGCATACAATATAGTATAATTTTTCGTCTTTGATATTTACATATATATTGATGTTTATATTTTGTAAATTGATGAAAAATCGATTAACATTTCTATAACCTCACTTTTTCGGTAATTCAAAAATTGTGAAATTAAAATAGGGGTGTCAATAATTGATAGCTAAATAGACCACACTACCTATTATTGACACAGTATGTCAATGTTTGGATTCATATTATTATTTATTTGATATGAATTTTATACAAAAAATACTTGTTTTAACGACAGGGATCATTTTGAGTATAAATTAAAAAACGTCTGGCTTAGCTTTTCAATTTATTGACACAGTGACAATAGCTTAATATCGTATTATCGACACCATGTCAATAATAGGAAACAAATATGTCAATAATAAGTTTTTTACTACAATTTGTAACGATTAATTTCAATCAAGTATTTTAACTATAACTAAAAATTATTTAAGGTTAGGTATTAGCTTAAAAATAGTAAAAATAATATTAATTATAATTCCGTAATTTATAGTATGGCCAACTACAAAACAAATCCTGGTTTAGAGAAACGCAAAATTTCTCTAAATAAGATTAATAAAAAGAAAATATCTCCAAAGAAAAGAAAGTAGTACTGTTCAGAAAATATAAAATTAGCATTAGAAGCAATAAATAAAGGGATGTCCAAGAAATTGGCTTCAAAAACGTATAGTGTCCCTAGGACTACACTTATTTTTCATACCAACCATCCAGACAAAAATGAGAGACCAGGACCACCTACTGTCCTGACAGTAAAAGAGGAAGAAGATTTAGTAAATTGGATCAAAGTTAATAGCAGAAAAGGCTTTCCAAGACGAAAAGAGGACCTGATTACAAGTGTAGCTGAATTCTTAAAAAAGGCCAATAGACCGAATCCGTTTAAGAATGGCGTTCCAGGGGAAAGATGGTATAATCTTTTTATGAGAAGACATAAGGATTTAGCTATTAGAACCCCAGAAAGTGTCACTGGTGCAAGTTCTTGCGTATCTGAAGAAGATATAAGACGTTGGTTTCGTGATATATATTCTTATTTGAAAATGAATAATTATGCTGACATTCTCCAGGACCCATCGCGCATTTTAAATGGTGACGAGACCAACTTCCAACTGTGCCCAAAAAGTGGGAGAGTCCTTCCATAAAAGGTCATAAAAATGTCTATGAAGTTGATAGAGGTCAAGCCAAGGCATCCTTAACTGTTTTATTTACCTTTAAAGCAAATTTAGAACGAACTCCACCATTAGTAATTTAACCAAATAAAAGACTACCTAAAGAACTTGCTACAAAAGTGCAAATATTGGGGTATTGGCCTCAGTGATAACGGTTGGATGAAAACAGACATTTTTGTTGATTATATTAGGAATGTTTTACATCCATACCTTACGCGAACAGCAACAAAATTTCCTGTCATCCTGTTTGTTGACGGACATAAAACACACGTAACACTAAGTGTCAGTGAACTTTGTACAGAATTAAAAATCATACTTATCGCTCTTTATCCAAATTCCACAAGAATTTTGCAGCCCGCGGATGTATCCGCTTTTAAACCGCTAAAAATGGTTGGAAAAAAGTGTGATGGAGTGGAGAAGAAACAATCCATCTCAAACTCTAACAAAATTGAAATTCGCACCGATTTTAGAAAAAGCCGTTAATAGTTCTATTCATCCGGAAATATTGCAAAATGGTTTAAGGGCTGCTGGACTTTTCCCGTGGAATCTTGATAGTATAAACTTTGACAAATGTCTTGGTAAACGAGTAAAAAGCTTAAGCAATAATAAAGATGTAGTGTTACAAAAAAATCGGTAAGTATGAAAAAGACAGAATTTTGAACCAAGTTTTTAATTTTTTTGAAGTTTCACCATCCCTTCTTAAGTCTACTACATCTGAGACTCCCAATAACAAAACTACTGCATGCATATCAAAAGGTGTTACATGAATCTGAAGACAACTTTTATGAGGAACCAAATACCAATTTCGATATTGCTAATCATCCTGTAATTTTATGTGATTCTGTGGAAGATTGGAATGATTCACAAGAAAGGCTATCTTGCTTTGAAGTTCCACATGAAGTAGAAATTCATACTCCACCTGTAATTTCAAATACATTTTTACAACTTACCCCTAAAATAAAAGAAGTCTCACATATTAACAATGAACATTTATTTGAAAATATCGATGTTTTTACTGATTGCTCAGTACAAAATATTACTACACTTGCAAATTCTCCACCAAAGATCATGCCAACTAATTTAAGTGACAAAATAATAAGATCAATGAAAAAAAATTAATCTAAAAGACACTTTAGTTTTAGCAAAAACTCCGGTCAGGAAAGGGGTGAGAAATACAGAACGAGTTTCGTTTGTATTGCCATATGAGGAATGGCAAAAAAAAGAGAAGTCAAAGGCTGATGAGAAACAAAAAAAGGTAGATGAAGTAAAAAAAAGAAAAGAAGATAGAATATTGAAAAAAGAATAAACTAAAAAAAGTAAAAGGAAGTCTGCAGTTTGCGATCATATTCTAGATGGCCCCAACCATTACATCAGATTTGATAGACCACAAATCCTCGCGAAAGAACATCGATTCCTACCAAGGATGATACGTGAGGCTATTGAAATTAAAAAACATGCTAATTTCAATAGAGAAGGAGGCTGGGTACTACCACCTGCTTGGGATCCTATAATTAATAAAATTAAAACTAAACCCAAGCATACCACTGCAAGACTTCAAAATACAGTTAGTTCATTCTGCGTAGATCGGACCAAAGACAATAATTAAAAAGCTGAAGGTACTCCGGGTTAACTTACATCGGGACGTCAGTCACCTCAGTCCCCCGTGACCATGGGTGCTGGAAAGCACCCGAAACGTCGGGTATTAAAATTAATATAAATAAAACGCGATAAAATCCGTAAAAGAAGTTTTAATCAAACTAAAAACTTTTTAACCAAAAAAATGACAGAGACCAAAAAGAAAGAGAAGCCAAAGTGATTGTGATATCCGACGACATTATTACACAAAATAAAATTTCAGATAGATTAGAAACTTTTAATAATACAGAAGCAAATAGTGAAGAACCAAAGGCAATAATGATGGATATCAATCATGAGCAACATATTTTTTCTACAGAATATAAGGCCGAAGAGATTGCAAAAGTAAAAAAAAAACTTAATTTTGATGATAACAAAAGAACGAGTGCCTCTAACAAACTGTTGCAAACACCTATGAAGACTGCGTGTAGCAATGTAAGGCTGAATATAGATTCTAAGGACACTGGTAATAAGATTCGTAACCAAGATACTTTGTGTTTAAAAGAACGATTTGCAAAAGAATTTAATGTTAAACCAAAATTAGATAAGAAAACACTGCAGGATAAAGATATCGAAATTTACTTGAAGAAAATTCTCAGTAGGTGCTGACTTGTTAAAGTTATAAGAAAAGTTATGATCTCAGTTTAATAAATACGTAAATAACCATCGTAAAACATACATTTATATCGTAAACATTATTGTTAAAACGACTTTAAATGAAACATGTACCTTATGTTGCTTAGTTGATACTTTTATAGTGATAAAGAAGAGAAGTTTATTGCCGATTTTTGATGCAACTGTTTTTTTTTTTTGTGATTTCTTAAGTACTGATTATTGCAATGTTGATTAATTGACACCTTTATAGTGATTAACAGAAACAAATGTTATTTTTGGTGTAACTGTTTATTTTTTAAGAATTCTATTACATATTTTTAAACTACAGAGTACTTTTTATTTACTATTTTCCAATAATTTTTTTTAAAATTAGCGATCAACAGACATGAGAACCAGGGTGTCAATATTTAGGCAGTTCAGTGTCATTAATAGGAAAATGTATGTCAATAATAGGAAGTTAGAGGCAACTTCAGATAAACGAACTTTTTCATAAATAGTAATTATAATTTGCACAATATCGCCAACTTTTAAAAGAATGATAATGACAGAATATTAATATCTACAAATAAATTACCAAAATAGTTTATTTAACTATTTTTTGCTAAAAGTTTTGTGACGAACGTCTTAAAGTGTCCATAATTGGGTAGTTTACCCTAATACTAGTTTCTACGGAATTTATCGCGTATATTTAACTTTTTAAATACCCGACGTTTCGAACGCTTTACAGCACTCCTTGTCACGACTGTAAAGCGTTCGAAACGTCGGGTATTTAAAAAGTTAAATATACGCGATAAATTCCGTAAAAACTAGTATTATTTCAATGTGTAGTGTTCGCGTCAATATAAGAAATCATTATTTAATTTAGTTGATTTTAATTTTCGACATTCCGAGTGCTTTCCAGCACCCATGGTCACGGGGAACTGAGGTGATTGACGTCCAGATGTCAGTGTTAACCCGGAATACCTTCAGCTTTTAATTATTACTTATGGTTCGATCTACGCAGAATGAAGTTATTGTGTCTCAAAGTCTTGCAGTGGTATGCTTGAGTTTAGTTTTAATTTTATTATTTACAGGGTCCCTAGCACGCGGTAGTACCCAGCCTCCATCTCGATTGTAAGTAGGATTTTTTTAATTTCAATAGCCTCACGTATCATCCTTAGCAGAAATATGTATGTAGTTGTAGGGAATCATAGAAACTTATCAAAATTACAGCGTAGTAAGGCAGTTAGGAAAGTACATTCCTTTTATTTTTAACTACACTAAACTATCACGAGTTCATTAGATGATAGTCGGCCTGTCTAGACTAGACATAGGTGAAGCCACATTTTCTCACTCATTACGAGATCTCCAAAACCCGATATGCCCGATTGGCTTGGAATTTGGCATTTATGTACTTACTTCTTTCTCGACACCAAAAGAAATGATTTTGGAAAATTCAACCCCTGAGGAGGTGAATGAGGGTGTTACAGTTTGTACTAAATATCGAGTAGGTACGAAGCTTCCGCGCACTCTCGTTTACTCTGACCTTACAATCAGTTTAAAAAAATCCAAAATTTACAAAAAAAGTTATTATATTTTTTTTAATTTATTAAGTTATGTTTAGACTAAAATAAGCTCATGTGCATGGTACTCCACGTTCTATAAATGACATAGCTCTAGCAAAGTTTTGCGATATTGATTTCTTTTTAAAATTATATATCAATATTATCTTTAAGTAGTTATAGCCCTTATACGTTTCACAGCTAAGTACAGGTTTCATCATCTCATTTATGAGAGGGTTATGAAGCAATTAGTCTACCGCGCTGCTCCCGTGCATGTTGGCTGACTTTAATCCAATCTTGTGCATGTCCTCGAAATACGAGCACATAGTCCATCTAACATCGGGTAAATGGACCACAGCATCTACTTACCACCAGATAGACTGTATGCTCTTTTGTCACCTTTCTAATATTAAAAGAAAGACTTTTAGTAAGACCTATGAAAATTAATAAATACTATATTTTTCTTACTAGCTAATGACCTACTGCGTCGTACAAATACATAGTTAAGAACCGAGCCAGGACAGGCAGAAAGTTCTTGAACAACGATCTATACTAATCTCTGACTGAATTTAATAGAACGAAATAAATCTCAGTAGTACATACAGTACTAAAGTCAGATATCGACAGTGTGATGGGTCGAACGCCATCCGCCCCACACTCCCTACTCGCCCACACCTGTTGCAGGGTGGTGCCAGGCAACAAGTGGTGGCAATGAATACATTACACAGTAAATATGTGTGTATCTAATACGATTCTTTTATAGCGAGTAAACGAATGAATGATTCTAATACAATCTAGAGTCTAGACAGTAAAATGTTTAAGGGTAATAAAAATGTAAATAGAAATAATTGCTTTGTAGACATATTTTCTTCGAGAATGGGTCTATGGAAATACAAGTTTGAATTAAATTTTGTAATATAAATCTTAAATTTTTTTAATTTTGACAAATTAAAAAAAGAGATTTTCTTAAACGTATTTCTTATTTCATAAAAACACTGGCTGGCCTAGCAGACGTTGTTATACCCTTTCCGGCAGATGGCGCGATGAGTTCACTCCGAATTCACTACATACTTTTTTAATGTAAATATAATAAATAATGTCCTCCATATCGAATGTGAGTCTCCGCGGCCAGTCTCAACGCAGACAAGCCATTTGATTATAGTGCCCAAATGCTTAACAGGTTGCTGGAAAAATCCCGTCTACGCAGAGAAAGCTCTTAAAATACAAAATAAATATGTAAGTGAATTTTAATTTATTATGTTAAATGATATGAAGGTGAATTCTTTGAGCATTGTCCAGCACTATTAAAGAGCTTAGAATTTTGCTGCTGCCATGTCTAATATCTACTACAAATTAGCATTTTTGTAAAAAAGCAATCACGTTTATTTTCAACTCAAAATTAGTCGCTAGAAAAAGTTAATATACCAAAACATGGCTTAACATATTATGTAAGGTATCTGCGCGTAATAAGGCCTAGCTAAGGGAAATTCGAATAACATTTGCCATAGAGGAAAACATAAATAAACATTTCGTAAAACCTTGCCAGTAGGCCTTCATTTCACTATGGTAGGGTAATATGGACTTCTGCTTTAACGAATATCACATGAACGCAGCAATTAAGACTTAAATTTCTAAAAAAGATATAAATTGCCTCGCCTAACAGCACTTAAATTCATTAGTATAATAATGTACAAACTCACAGACGAGCGCACTGATTCCTCGTGATTATCAAGAGTGTGTTGGTTGTGTCTCGAGTTGAGTTGAGAGTAGGGTTGACTGTTGGGTGTCCACCCAATTGATTTTTTATAGTGTCCGAATGTATGTGCAATCACAGGTGCACTCTCAATTCCCTCACAATCATCAAATCGCAATCCGACACACGGTCCGAGAGAGCTTAGGCGCAGGACCAATAATTTACACAAAATTTAATAGCTTTTCTAATGTCAAAACCTTAATTCTTCGGCACACTCTGTCTTTGGATTGTTTGGACAGCTGAACAGGGTGTTTTCTGACTTCGACATTAGCTTAACAATACAAGTAAAAGCGTAAGATTTGTTCGTATTATAAAATTTTGAAAGTGATATAAACATTATAAAACAAAGAAAACTTCACATGAAAAAGGATAGTATAATAAGGCCCATGGTGAAATTTAGTAGGCCTTAATAACCGCTGACAAAGTTTTTATGAAATACTAAATAAAAAAAACTTGACCACGATACGTTATTCGAATTTTCAAGATCAACAAAGCCTTTATATAGCCTATTTGATAAAGATTACGATTTTAAATAGCTAAGTGTAATATTACAAAACATACCTACGATTTATTTGGACTGATTTTTATTATTGGTGCAGTGCGGTCGTATCTTATGATAGATAAAGCAACTCTGTTGGCAGGACGCGGGGTAGTGTGTCTCTGGAAACTTGTAGAGACATTATCTAGCTATAGGAGTCTATTGTTATCTTCTTGAGCGGAAGCTGTTATTATAAATATGATTTGTGTAACTCAGGACTTATTAACGGACAGGCCTTATTGCCCGCAGGCAGCTTACGCAGTAAAAGTGTGCAAATTGTAAGGTTGTATGTGATTTCAGTTAAAAAATTGTGAGCTTACGAAAAATATTGGTCGCAAACCAATATCTGTTACTCCTAAACATCCACATTCATGGAGACACGTCGAAGTACACAAAATATCTTTTTGTCCGTGTTTTCAGGCAATGAAAAACTGCTACAATTTTTTTTATATATTTTGTTAATGATCGTAATAGCTCAAGTGATATCGAGCGGTCACGAATTCGTAATTCCATGGTTCGCGTCCTGTCTTCGGTCTGTCTTTTTTCCTTTTTTTTTCAATTTCGAGCCCTTTTTTTTAGTATTTTTTAAAAATACGAAAATTTAAATTAAACTAATTGCACTCACGATTTTTTATTAAAATAACCAGTTCAGTTTGTTTCTATTATGTCGCTAAGATCAAAAAATATTATTCGTGTTTCATCGGTATGTAATTTGTATCTAAATGTAATTTCAAAAAAAAAAACCAAGCAAAGCTCGGTCATCCAGGTACTGTTTAATATACTCATAGTGAAGGGAAGCGACGCGACTTTCGATGCAGTCTGTTTATCGAATCGATGTGTCTTGTTTATCGGGGCCGGTGCAATGACCTGATGACGTACAATCGACGGCCGTTCTCTGCGTCACATGAAATCCCCACAATTATGCCACTTTTTGCAGATCCGTAACATCGAAACCTTATTAAAACAAATGAATGAAATTCAGCACGCTACACTTGTAAGTGTTGATTTGATTTTAATTTTCACGTACTTAAATGTTGTAGTTATTGTTATTATACATATTAGACGCCAGAAAAGTACTAGCAACCTATAATGTAATCGTAATCGAGTCGAAACAATCCACTATAGTAGGACATGGGAAAGATTTGCCATATCACATTTTATCCATAGTTTGGTCAACGAAGTACCAGCTATTCATATTTCACATGGATATTTGTGCCGTTCGTGTGCCAACTGCAAATTATTACATAGTTATTTCGTTATCTGTCGGGTACCGCAAGTTTTTCTGAACATTTATTTCGTCTAATTATAATGCACCAACCGAATGCATACCTTATACATAACATTACTGCTCCTGGTAAGGATATGTTTATTGTGTTAAATATTTTTTACTTTCAAAGCAATTTATTTACAGATGTTATTTATTTCATCATTAATCACTACAACATCATATTTCAGACAAAATACATTATTATTTTAAACGTCGAAAACATTTTGAAAGCAAACGATGTCTGCATTGATCCTGTATTCCCGTCACTAGCTGTCATACGGAGTTTATTTATAGGAAGGGCGGCCAGTGGAATCGACTTTCCAGGATTATTTTCCAACTTTTGCGGCAGACTATTTACTTAGAGTAAATATACTTGGGAGTTTTACCCTTGAGAATCCATGAATAATTTACGTGAAGGTCTAGTACGTTTATTTTTACTTCCGTTATTGAATTTATTTCTTATTTATTTTTTTATATAAAATCTTATTACATTGTAAACGCTATTTGTCATACATCATATAGTAAGTATAAAAAATATTGTATTTCAAAACATTATGTAACAAGATTCTGTCAGAGACGCGCTCACACACTGGTAATTGGAGTTGAAGTTTGAGATTGAGGCTGTAGAATCTTATTAAAACTCATCCCAATCCGCTCTTAGAATGAACAGCCGAATTTTCTTTATAAATTAGAGTAGTAAAGGAGGTGAATCTTTTATAGTTGCTAAAAGGAATTTTATTTTTTAATATAATTTTATTGTTAGCTACTCTTTTTGTTTAACTAAGTTTAATTTAATTATAATAATTATAATATAATGATAATTATAGTAAATTATAAACTAAATATTTGCACGCTATTTTAATCCCTGACGAAAACAGAGCGGTGTTTTGAGTTCGTAATGTGTATTTGTGTATATATGTCTATGTCTGTAGCATCATAACTCCTTAAATGATGAACCGATTTTAATGTCTGAGAGGTGTCAGCGGTGATATGAGTTTGTAGTTTTTAGTGTGTATCTGTGTATTTTTTATAAAATAGGGTGACCAACGAGCATATAGTCCACCTGATGGTAAGTGTAACTTGGCTCCGACCGCATGGACAGTTTCCACGAGCTTGTCATTCATATCGTCCACTGCACTGCAATCTTCTAGGCACTGAAAGCGGTTACGTAACTCGAGCTGAAAGGTTTTGGGATTCTGGATCAGAGCACGAGGGGGGACGGAGCGTTGACTTCATTAGACGAGACCTCTCAAACTTAACGTTTAGGTTCAGTGTGCCTCTAACCATTCGGTGATCGCTGCCAGTTTTCACCCTTGCAATCACTGAGACACCACTGAACAGTTGCCGTTTAGTCGCCATTATGAAGTCAATCTCATTTTTTGTCGTTTGTCTGTGGCCCATAGACATCTATATTTATCCTCGAATAAGAATCAAAACGCAAATGCATTGTCATCCCTGGGACTAAGATAGAATGTCTCGTTTCCAGTAAAAAAGGGTCTCCGGATCTCTACACTCACTATACGAAGCACAGCAGTATTAAGCTGCTATTTTACGCTGCTAATCTGTGAGAGCGTGGCCATTCCCTGGTAGAGCCGACCTAATATCAACCTTCTCAACCATAATATAGCTGCAGAGTGGCTCCACCACGTATATTTCATTTTATATATCGTATTGTATGTGTCCGTAGCATCATAACTCCTAAACGGATGAACCGATTTTGAGTAATTGAATAAAACTATTATTTACGGATTTTATCGCGTTTAATTACTTTAATTTATTTTTATTATTATCCCGACGTTTCGGGTGCTTTACAGCGCCCATGGTCACGGGGGGGACTGAGATGTTTGACGTCCCAATGTCATAGTTAGTCCGGCTACCTTCAGTTTTTTAATATTAATTTTTGGTCCGATTTACGCAAAACGAGCTTATAGTATCATGAAGTCTTGCAGTGGTATGCTTGGGTTTGGGTTTAATTTTGTTAATTATAGGATCCCAAGCAGATGGTAGCACCCAACCATCTTCTCTATTGAAATTTGGATGTTTTTTAATTTCAATAGCTTCGCGTATCATCCTTGGTAGGAATCGGTGTTCTTTTGCGAGAATTTGTGGTTTATCAAATCTAATGTAATGGTGGGGACGATCTTGAACATGTTCGCAGACTGCAGACTTCCCGGAGCGTCGGTGCTTCACATCAGCTATATGTTCCTTCACGCGGGTTTTTATAGATCTCTTTGTTTGACCTATGTAAGAGAGACCACATTCACAATCTAGCTTATACACACCTGCATCTTGTAGAGGAATATTACATTTGATGGATGGTAAAAATTGACTAATCTTCTTCAGCGGCTTGTAGTATGTCTTAATGGACGCTCGCTTCAAGATGTAGCCAATCTTGTCCGTGACTCCTCTAACATATGGTAGTAGGACAGGCGCGCGCTCGACTGTGGCCGGCTTCACTCGTTCACTGTGACGTAGGCGCGGGACCCGAAGCTTGTTGTCTTGCAATACTTGCTTGACGTGCTGAAGCTCCGCGGCCAGATGTTTTCTGTCACAGATCCCTCGTGCTCTCTGAAACAAAGATTTACCCACGGTAGCTAACTGTGAAGGATGATGGTGAGATTCACCATTTAAATATCGGTTGGTATGGGTCTTTTTCCTATACACAGTGTGACCAATAGTGTTATCAGGATTTCGGATGACTAAAACATCTAGGAAAGCTAACGAATTATTTGCCTCTAACTCCATTGTGAATTGTATTTTAGAGTTTATGGAGTTAAGGTGGTCTAAAAATGCAGTTACTTTGTCAGATGGTAAAATTGTGAAAGTGTCGTCTACGTACCGCTTGTAGAACCTTGGATTTACAGGAGCAGTAAGAAGGGCTTTCTCCTCAAAGTCCTCCATGAATACCATTTATTAGATTTGATAAACCACAAATTCTCGCAAAAGAACACCGATTCCTACCAAGGATGATACGCGAAGCTATTGAAATTAAAAAAACATCCAAATTTCAATAGAGAAGATGGTTGGGTGCTACCATCTGCTTGGGATCCTATAATTAACAAAATTAAACCCAAACCCAAGCATACCACTGCAAGACTTCATGATACTATAAGCTCGTTTTGCGTAAATCGGACCAAAAATTAATATTAAAAAACTGAAGGTAGCCGGACTAACTATGACATTGGGACGTCAAACATCTCAGTCCCCCCCGTGACCGTGGGCGCTGTAAAGCACCCGAAACGTCGGGATAATAATAAAAATAAATTAAAGTAATTAAACGCGATAAAATCCGTAAATAATAGTTTTATTCAATGTGTAGTGTTCGCGTAAATTTAAGAAATCATTACGATTTTGAGTAAGTTTTTTTTTCGTCTCAATGGTGTATTAATCGAGAATGTTTTTTTAAGTTTCAAGGAAATTTGTTAAGCCAGTTTGAAGATCATTAGCTCTTTTTGTTTCAGGGGTTTCTTAAATTTTTAATTTAAGTTATAATGGCTGAACTAAGCGTTTTTCTCTATTAAAGATATTTCCATTTCTATTTTAACCTGTAATTTCACTGGTTTCCTCAGCTTTAAACCGGAAAATAATAGTGTCCACCAGTGGAGCAAGCAGTGCTGCTTGTCAGAAATAAGTCAAATTCTCGCTATTACTGCATCCCATCGTAAGCCCACAGCTGAATATAGGCACATATAGATAAGCACAAAGTACTGAGACATCTGCATCAATTGACTACCTGTGTGTTTCATCAGGTCCTGGGGCTCAGTGGTGGGCGAGCTGTAGGGTCACCTAACATTGTGCTTGCCAGTAAGAGGCTGCCACTCGAGATTCTTCCGTATCGATTGTCGGTTCTTCGACCTATGGCCGCCCCATTGCCGCTTCAGCTTACTGAACCGTTGTTATAGCGCTGACCGCCTAGGTGGAATCCGTAATATAAAATCAAACATAAAAAATAAACATAGGAAGTATCCAATTGGCGCGCGACTAATATAGAATAGGAACTAAGTCTTTAATGTGTGTTAAGACTTAGTAATCGAAAAAAAAAACTCAGAAATAAAGGTTGCTCTAAAATAAATAACATAACAGCAGATGAACTAAGATATTACAAAAAAAAACACAACTTACGTAAATAAATACAGATAATAAATATGCTAATATATATACATGAAAACCGGATTTGCTACAACTAGTTTGTGGGTTTAATTATTTCTATTATATAATAATAATAATATATCTATTAATTTTATGACATACAAGCTGTTCCCCGCGACTTCACCCGCGTGTAATTTAGAGTTTTAGTATTTTTGATTATCTAATTATTTTTCTAAAACAAAAGTAGACTAAGTTACTCCTTATAACATTAACTACCTGCCAGTGAGAGTCCCGTCAAAGTCGGTCCAGCCGTTTCGGAGATTAGTCGGAACAAATAGACAGTCCGACAGACAGACAAAAAAATTAAAATTGTGTGGTTGTTATATGTACCGTATATACTTTCATGTGCATTAAGTAAAGTGTTATTTTGACATTGCAAACAGATACTTTAATTTTATTTATTTGCATAGATGATGTGTACTGAAGCTGTTACGCGTTTTCCAAGTCAGTAATTAGAGTTGCGTTCTGTCAGCAATTAGAGTTGCGTACAAAAATATTAGTTTTTAAATATACGTGATTAGTATTCGCCGAATACGAATATTCGGTAAATGTCTACTATTCGGCGAATATGAATACTCGTATTTGTTGCATCACTATGTATTTTACTTAAAATTAAAGAGCCGTGGTAATATTTCAAAGGAAACACACAACCTTGCATCACTCATTTTAAAACGTATTCACTGTATTCTAAAAACTCTAATTGTTTATTCATAAATTCCGTAATCCGGCTATAACTGGCTGGTGAGCATAATTAATTTCTTTCTCTCATAAAAGATTTAGGCGCACGAGATAATAATCATTTAGTAGCTGTTGTCAAAATCCAGAAAAAATCTGTGCGAAGCCGGGGCGGAGTACTAGTCTTTATTTATAAAAAAGTTAAAGTTAAAGTGACAGCATATATACGTCCCACAGCTGGGCACAGTCCTCGCTTCATTTCTGAGGTTTTAGGGTAAGGAAATGTACGCCGCGCTGCCCGAACTTCACATGTCTTCGAAATATTTTTTTTATTTCTCAGACATACAGGTTTCCTCACGATGTTTACCTTCACAGCCGAGCACGTGGTAAATCAGCACTTAAAATTGCAATTAACAACTTCATTGGTACCGGCGGGGATCAAACCCGGATTGCTCGCGTACTGTGTGTGTGTATAACTAAACTCCTCCTAAACGGCTGTGTGTGTGTGTGTGTGTGTGTGTGTGTGTGTGTGTGTGTGTGTGTGTGTGTGTGTGTGTGTGTGTGTGTGTGTGTGTGTGTGTGTGTGTGTGTGTGTGTGTGTGTGTGTGCGCGCGCGGAGCGTGCGTGCGTGCGTGCGTGCGTGCGTGCGTGCGTGCGTGCGTGCGTGCGTGCGTGCGTGTGTGTGTGTGTGTGTGTGGATTCATAATTGGACCCGGTAGGTGGCTCTGTTGTTTTATGCTTTTTTAATATATGTACCAAATTTATTTACAACTTTACTAACTTCTAAAGTTCATTGATAACGCACCGCGTCTTCGCCTGGATAGGATTACAAGTGTTATTAAATGTTCTAATAGCTTTAGATAAAGCCGATGACTGCCGTGTAGGTCACTTTGTACGGAGTTTTTCGTTTAAGACGACGACGTAAGAGTCATTTAAAACGTGACCTACGGCAGTTAGTGTTAAAGACAATTTGTGATTAATTTTTCGTTTTCTCAGAAATATCTATAAGTCTATGGTATAAAATATAGTCTTGATCACTCCAGGCGCTGCACTCTATCCGTTCGTGAAGTTTCATTACTGTCGTTTCACACATTCCCAAGATTAACCTGGACTGACGGACAGTCACACAGACAGACAAACATTTTAAAAATACATGTTTTAATGGCACGCAAATAACACTCCCCCCCCCTTTGCTATGGTCCGACTGCCAAACGTTGCCATTATAAAATGCTGCACACTCAGTGAGAAGCGCGGCGAACTATTTACATAATGATGAGCTGGAGGACCTTGTGGCGGCGCTGTCGTCGCGCCGCGAGCGAAACACACCGAAGCCTAAATCACGCTATCAAAATTCCGAATCATAAACAGTATATATAGAACATCTCCGAGTTATCACACGGAGTGTTGGCCGCTCTCACCTTGCCCGGCGGGAGATCTTCCCTTTTCTACGGCCATAACCTGTTTATTCAGGTTCTCTATGAACGCTCGATAGTGGCTACAAATTTAAATAAACCGGTGAGGTGAGATAAGCCTTATACATCACGCATAAAATAAATTTTGACACAAACGAAATAGGTAAACGAATAATAGTACAGTGAGTGAAATACACAGTGACGATACCGATTACGACGTAGTATGGTTGTCAGTTCGCGCAAAAGCGTGGTTGTAGCACAAATAGAACTGACTTAATAAAAATTAGAGTACACTAGGTTAAGAATATGAAGGCTAGAGCGGACTTCGCCTTGAGTTTATACAACTACAGAATGCGTTATTGTTATTAATAGAAGAATGACAGTTCACAATTTTTAGTTTTACGTGTGTGATGTTCAATATTAAAGAAACGATCACACCATTTCGTCCCATAGGTGTCGTGAGAGGCGAATATGGGAAATGCCAAAAAGGCCATAAGGCTTTCGGCTTAGCGATATAACCGTCTCGCTGCCACCAGACGTAATATACCCAGACCGTTAACGGGCAGCAACGTCATAATACGTGATAGACGTATGTATATGGTCCGTAACACGTAGTGCACACGTGAAATGCATCGAAGCCTAAATCACGCTAAAAGTTCCGTAGTCCTGCGGCTGATCACCTTGCCCGACGCGAGATCTCCCCTTTTCTTTCACGGCCAAATACGCAATAGAACGGTCATTGACTCGCGTCTTAATAAACAAGCCGTGGCACCTTTTTAATTACGGCCATGTATCATGTCAATGTCAAATAGCGAAACTGGGCTTATACAGCAAGTTAAAAAAAGAGTACTTAATGAGTCACTAAAAATAGATAAATTCACGCTTGTTTCGCTCACAACACAAACGTCAAAGTCGTGCGTCTTAAACATGAACAATAACAACGAAGGTCGACAAAAAATCTTTATTTCTGGGTTTCTGTTTTAATGCATATATTCTGATTCTTAACATCGAAACACATCAAAATATCCATTCTTAGTTTTTAAAGTTTGCTTTTGTGGGTTTTACATCGATAAGTAAGTTTTGAATATTTTAATTGGTTTAACGAGCAGGAGGCAGACAGCGCTTTGATCAAAACGCTAGGAAATTGGGTAATTACTCGCGTAGGTCGCAGTAGACAGTAGTGAGTATTTACATGTCTATCACAGTTGCTCGTAACCACCGTTCTTATGTATTACTGAGTTAGGAAAATGGCGTCAAAACAGTGTAAACAAGATGTCGATTCATTCCGTTTTATTTGCGGCGAATTTATGAAAATAAGAAACAAAAAAAAATATTTGGCAACAAATTTAAAGTTTTGTGAAACTTATGAAGCCTATTTAACTTTTACATGGTTACATTGGTTACCTTTTACCAGCTTGTTTACCTTGTGGTCTAGAGTAGCCCTACGTCAATATATATTAGTGTTAAGGTAGAATAATTAGGCAGTAAACAAGTTTTGTTCTTTTTACCTGCGAATTCGATATCAAGATAAAAATGGGTACCTCACTTTGCTTGTATCAAATGTAAAATTTGTATTAGGTATTATAGTACCTAGTAGATGGTAAGAAAGTAAAAATTTAAATTTAAAAAAGTTTCAAGCATAATAATATTTTTGGCACAATTAACTTGGAATAATTATTATTGAACAGAAAAATCATCAAAATTAACCGCAATTGATTTTTTTTTCAATTGAATCAGATTAATAATAAATACCCAATATTTTAAAGTGACAACTTTTTTAGTACATATAGTTGTGACTTGAAAAGCGATGAAAGGTAAAAGCAACACTAAGGATGGATTCGTCCAAATACCATGTAATACCAGAGTAACTATACCTGGAATAATTTTACTCTTTGGTCTCACTCTCAGATAACTTTGTTTGCGTTTTTTGTCACAAACGTAGAGTAGCCAATACTACTAATACGGTATTGTTACTCTATAATTGGCGAATAAATGATGAACATGTAAACCAACTGAATTCTATATGCAATTATAAATATACAATCTTTACGTGGTAGAGCCATTCTGCAGCTATATTGCGGTTGCAGCACGAATGGGTCGGCTCGACCGGAGTAGGACCACGCTCTCACATAATACCAGCGTAAAATAGCAGCTTAATGCTGCTGTGTTTCGTATGGTGAGTGTAGAGAACCGGAGACGCTTTTTTTACAGGAAACGAGGCATTCCATCTCAGTCCTCTGAGCTGGCAACGTATCTGCATTAGGATTGTTAATTGAAGGTAAATGTAGATGTCTATGGGCCACAGCATTCACTTACCATCAGGTGAACTGTGTCCTCGTTTGTCACCCTTATTCTATAAAAGAAAAAAAAAGAAAAAACAAATTTTAATATAGCGCAACGCATTATTTTTTGTGCCCGCAAAATGTTGTGTTGCATGTTGTCTTAATTGTAAATGAATAAAATGTCTGAAGAAAGATGGTAACGATGCCTAAATTGGTTACCTTCTGAAAAAACTTTCCCTTGGAACTCATTTCCTTATCATAGAAAAAAAAAACAAACGGCGACGCCTGGAATCTATTCTTCATCGCTGCCAGAATCTTCGATCATATTTCGTAAACGTTGCATTATTTAAAAAATCTCTACACTTTTAACTGTTAAAATAAACAATATAAAAACTTAAAATAATTATTTATTAAATAAATAGAATTAACCATAATGTATAAAATTATCATATTACGCCACAATCAATTCATAACAATCCACGATTTTTACAATTACAGGCCATCTAGCGTCTATTTTACGTACCACATTGATCAAGTTTTGTTCGATAAAATGACTTTACCTATATAAGGAAGTAGATGGCGCTATTTCAAAGCAATTTTACTTGAAAGAAAATATTCTTTTGATTTATTACACTAAAATCCCATATAGAGCCGTGCTAGCTCAGGGGCTAAACACTCGCTGCAAATTTCACAGTGACTTGATCCTCAGATTGTGGGTGATGTTATGACTCCTTTACTAAGAGTCATTTCATTAGATCCTACAAAATACATTTATGGTGCAAATAAAATGCACGTTTTCTCTCAACCTCACTACTTACCTGTTATGCGAAGAGAGTTCGTTACGCTGGAAATAGTTATAAGATCGAGCACAGGACAAAAAATACCATTCCAGTTTGGAACCGTGTGTATTAAACTACATTTCCGAAAATTATAATAATGAATTCTCTTCGTGATCATCATAAATGTCCATATGAAAATTATTATACACATCAAGCTGGGTCAGGAGTTGGAGTAATTTATAAGGGTGCACCATACCAACGCGGTCATGGTATTGGGAGCTTCTTAGGGGGGGTTATTTAGATCAGTTTTACCTTTACTTTCAAGTGGTGCTCGAGTGATTGGTAAGAAGGCATTAAGCGCTGGAGTAGAACTTTTATCGGATATGGTTCAAGCGCGCCCTATGGAATCCTCAATAAAAGATCGTCTAAAGCAAGTTAGTACAAATTTAAAACGAAAGGCTGATGAGAAAATTGATCAATTTAACATGACAGGATCTGGGTATAAAACTAAAAGAAAACGATTGACCTCGTTCATTCCTCCATTAACTGCTAAAGTGTAAGCTGCGAAAAAACTTGGTCACAAACCAAAAAATATCAAAGATATATTTTCAAATTAAATATGTCTTTCCTTCATAATCATTCTTGCGAGTGCGTTAAGTCAGAATTGGATTTGTTTGCACTACCGCCTACACAAACTAGCATTGAAAATGGATTGTGGATTCATTATAAACCAATTTCATCTCTTGGTGATGATGGACCTATCGAGTTTCAAGTTCCTGGGACAGGTGATGACTACATAGATTTGTCTCATACATTACTCCACATAAAGGCAAAAGTATTAAATCAAGATTCAACTAACTTGATATCTACTACAATAGTAGCACCTGTAAATAATTGGCTGCATTCACTTTTTAGTCAAATTGATGTTTATTTAAACCAAAAACTTGTATCACCACCTAATAATACCTAAGCATATCGAGCATACATGGAAACCCTTTTAAACTATGCTCCTGCTGCTAAACAATTTCATCTTACTTCTAGTCTTTGGTATGATGATACAGCAGGAAAAATGGATTCTACGGATGGTAAAAACATAGGATTTGTTAAAAGACAGGAATTGATTAGTGAAAGTAAGGAAATAGAAATGATTGGTCATCTTCACGGTGACATTTTCAACCAAGATAAATTTTTAATTAATGGTGTTGAAATGAGTGTTAAATTGGTTCGATCAAGAGAAAGTTTTAATTTAATTGCTGGGTCAAACGATGTAAAGTTTAAAGTTTGCATTACGGACGCAACTCGTTGACGGCAGAAGTGTATTACTCGCACATCAAAAAGTTTTAGCTTCTACCACTGCTAAATATCCTATTACTCGAGCTGAAGTAAAAGTTTTAACAATTCCATCGGGTGTTCAAGGAAAAACTCTTGATAATATATTTTTAGGACAGGTACCCAAAAGATGTATAATTGGATTTGTGAACAATTCTGCATTTAATGGTTCCCTTACTAAAAATCCATTTAACTTTGAAAACTATGGTATTAATTCTTTCAGCTTATATATTGATGGTCAACAAATACCTTCAAAAGCTATGCAACCATCTTTTAATAATAGTATATTTACATCAGCATATCATAGAATAGATTCTCGGGAACTGGTATTCACTTTCTTAATGAAGGAAATGGAATCTCTTGTGAACAGTATGCCAAAGGTTACTGTCTATTAGCATTTGACTTAACTCCTGATTTATCAGCCAACTCATCAGCTCATTGGAATCTCATAAAGCATGGTAGTGTAAGATTAGAAGTACGATTTGAAACCTCACTAATACAAACAATTAACTGTAATTAATCAATTAATTTCTTTGGTGCCGGTGGGAATCTATCCCGGGTTGCCCGCGTACTGTGAAATTTTTCAGCGAGCGTTAAGCCACCGAGCTACCACAGCATATATAGTAGCATAGTTATGTATTAAAACTAATGACGCATATAGTAAATCAACCTGACAACTACATAGTAAAATATTAAACTTGTAAAGATCGACCGGAATATATTTAAAAAAAATATTCAAATCAGATTAATAATAAACAATATTTATGATTTATACGACGTAAAAGCTAAAAACTTGTTTACCCAAGCCTAGAGATTTTCACGGACATATGCGCTAGGGTTTTTCAATTTTTGTATTATTTCTAAACATATGAGCGTTAAAATGTTGTTATGAAAAACAAAATTTGCGGTTTAAAAAACTACAAGAGGTAAATATAAATTGTGGTGAATTGTAATGCAAGCGAGGTATAATTATACAACCAGTTTGCCTTACCGTCCGAAGCCGATATGAATGGCGTACGGCTACATTTTTAAAGGCGGAGGTTAGAGTTTAAGTAGTAACCTTGCTACGAAGACTATTAATTATGTTTTACATAGTCACATTGCTCAGAGGAGAGTATACACAGTACTGTAAGAGTGAATAGCAAGCACACTGTCTATCTGATAGTAAATGGATGCATGGATGGAAGATGTGTACAGGGAAAGAAAGATCGTTATCAAATGGAACTTGTTTTGTAAAAATTCATAAAACTTTATTATATTTCTAAAACAATTTATGAAAAACGTTCTGAACCATATTTTAGAACTACGATATACGTATACGCATTATTCCAGCAAGTACATTTATATAATTTTTTCCTTAGAATAAAAAACATATTTCTTCTAGCTTAGAATTACTTTAAGGAAAAATCAAAATCACTTGACCATTTCCTTTTTACATTTTTATTCCTTTTTACATTTTTTGCATTGATATTTTTTAATGTTATTGAATCCGAATAACACAATATTTTTAGACCTTATAATTAGTTATTTAAATATCTTACTATTGTACTCGAATCTTCCTTTTCAAATGTGTAAAAAAATTAAATTGACAAAAAGAATTATTTTTTGAGACCTGCATCTTTCTTTAAACAAGTACCAATTAAAAATTTAAAAACACCTATCTGTTCAGGAGATATGAATATACAAGCAGGCAACATAGGATACCCCACGTTTATTAATTTTACGTACGTACTTCCATAGTAACTTTCTTTGAGTCCCATGTCTACATTGATCGATTTTATATTTTTCGGTTTCATAACCAAAAAGCTTTTTGAATTTTCTACTAGACGGCATTAATAGTTTAATATCAGGAACAAATTGACAATGATATTTCTTTCCCTGTACCCTTTGAATAAGTCGATAACAGCCGCGCTCGCAAAAAATATAGGAAATCCTTTTACACTTAACGAGGCATGCTATTTTATTTAAGTCTTTTTCCGAGATATACGTAGTCTGTGTCAGTGGGCCTTACCTTTGTTATATTTTAAAGAAATTTTATTACTATCGATTCATATTTATCAAATTATAATTTTATGTCTTTTAATATTATCATGTGAAACTGCGTATAAATTTCAGCGTCTACATAAGACAACATATTCACTGAAGCTGTCTTGAAATGGCCTTGGGCCTTGAATGGACCATTCCAAGACAAGAGTAATTATTTTATATTTATAATGTAACAAAACTGCAGCTTTCACAAAAAGTAGGGAATATAATCATTCAAAGTCGATGGGAGATATCCATGTTTTACGAAATGAAGTTTAAAAATAAAGTTAAGTAACAAACGAACCAGCAGTCCACGTGCTAAATTTAGAAATATTGGGGGTATAATACGGATTTCGCAAATATCTTCTTACGTGGTAGAGCCATGTTGCAGTTATGTTAGTAGTATA
The DNA here is from genome assembly GCA_907164705.1 of Parnassius apollo. NCBI lineage: Eukaryota > Metazoa > Arthropoda > Insecta > Lepidoptera > Papilionidae > Parnassius > Parnassius apollo. The sequence goes on along the minus strand of CAJQZP010001459.1, from coordinate 2,932,713 downwards.
GTTGTAACACGAATGGGTCGGCTCATCGGGGGAAGGACCACGCTCTCACAGAATACCAGCGTAAAATAGTAGCTTAATGCTGCTGTGTTTCGTATGGTGAGTGTAGAGAACCGGAGACCCTTTTTACTGGAAACGAGGCATTCCATCTTAGTTCTCACAGGTGACAACGCAATCGCATTTTGATTCGTAATCGAGGATAGATGTAGATGTCTATCACTTATCAGGCGGACTATGTGCTCGTCTGTAACCCTATCCTATAAAAAAGTAGGGAATATAATCATTCAAAGTCGATGGGAGATATCCATGTTTTACGAAATGAAGTTTAAAAATAAAGTTAAGTAACAAACGAACCAGCAGTCCACGTGCTAAATTTAGAAATAATGGGGGTATAATACGGATTTCGCAAATATCTTCTTACGTGGTAGAGCCATGTTGCAGTTATGTTAGTAGTATAGTTGTAACACGAATAGGTCGGCTCATCGGGGGAAGGACCACGCTCTCACAGAATACCAGCGTAAAATAGTACCTTATGCTGATGTGTTTCGTATGGTGAGTGTAGAGAACCGGAGACCCTTTTTACTGAAAACGAGGCTTTCCATCTTTGTTCTCACAGGTGACAACGCAATCGCATTTTGATTCGTAATCGAGGATAGATGTAGATGTCTATCACTTATCAGGCGGACTATGTGCTCGTCTGTAACCCTATCCTATAAAAAAGTAGGGAATATAATCATTCAAAGTCGATTGGAGATATCCATGTTTTACGAAATGAAGTTTAAAAATAAAATTAAGTAACAAACGAACCAGCAGTCCACGTGCTAAATTTAGAAATAATGGGGGTATAATACGGATTTCGCAAATATCTTCTTACGTGGTAGAGCCATGTTGCAGTTATGTTAGTAGTATAGTTGTAACACGAATAGGTCGGCTCATCGGGGGAATGACCACGCTCTCACAGAATACCAGCGTCAAATAGCAGCTTAATACTGCTGTGTTTCGTATGCTGAGTGTAGAGATCCGGAGACCCTTTTTTACTGGAAACGAGGCATTCCATCTTAGTTCTCACGGGTGACAACGCAATCGCATTTTGATTCTTAATGGAGGATAGATGTAGATGTCTAGGGGCCACAACATCCACTTACCATCAGGTGGACTGTGTGCTCGTTTGTTATCCTTATTCTATATAAAAAGTATTTAGCTTTTTTTAAATTTTGAGGTTAATTTCTGTCGTTGCTCAATTGATATTTTTAATTTTAATTTAAAAAAAATAGTTTTTTCAGGACATAACATTAATGTTACTTATTACCAGGGTGAGATATCAGATGTTATGCATCATAGGCGACTAATGTAAGGCTAGCTCGTTTTTTTTATAAAATAAGATGACAAACGAGCACATAGTCCACCTGGTAAGTGCTTTCTACGGATAGGACATGTTTACATCTATCATCGAATAAAAATCATAATGCTGATGCGTTGTCACTCCTGAGGACTACGATGGAATACCTCGTTACTCCTGCTTTTTCACGCCGGTATTCTGTGAGAGCGTGGTCTTTCCCCGGTCAAGCCGATCCATTCTTGATGCAGCTATGTATAGTTAACTTAGTCACAGCGCAGCTCTACCACGTAAAAAAACGTATATTTTAAGTTACTTAAACTAAAGCTATAAGTGTTGCAACCTTTTATCCGTGCACTCATATTTAATTAACCAAGGAAATTGATTACTTGCGCCGCTGCATTGCAAATTACACCTTCGAATACAATATTTTAAGTTAAAATTATTTTGCGCGAATATTTTCTGGGATTTCCCGAGCGTGCGAATGAACGTGATCAAGGGTAGTTAATGCGCCAACCGATACCCTTTCAAAGCGAAGGTGGTATGTGAGATGCAGAGGTGGAAGTAACAAATTTAATACTTTTTTTATAATCGTGAGTCGCAAATAGCGCAAGGACACTTGCCAACTACAAAAAAGAATATTTCAAGTGGGTTAAGATCGTATGCTTGTAACAGGACTAGCTTCTACACTTTAAGAACGCGAGACTGCGATAGAAATTAGTAAGAGACGTTTGGCAGCGGCGAAAATAAGAAATGGGGGATTCCCACCCAGATAAACCCAAAGGCAGAAAGGAGGCTTTACCTTGCTCGTAAATATAATACATTAAAAATATTACATAATATAAATCATCTGAAATTGCAGTTTTTATCTCTTTTTGTATTATGATTAAATAAAATTAGAAAATTAAATCCTTTATTACGTTACCACCAATTGAAGTGTGGCTGGCGACCATTGATGCTGGTCCTTTTCGGAGAGTAGAAATTTTTAATTTACCTGAAAATGAAATAGTAGATAGTTAATATAAGAAATTTAAAGATAGTTTATTTCACAGCTACAAATAACATCATTTTACACAAATAATCGCGACCAAACAAGCACACAGTCCACCTAATGGTAAGTGGATGCCGTGGCCTATAAACACTCAATCATGTTATATGATAAACTACAAAACGGACATTAAAATTTAGAGTTTATCAGTGCATACAGACCGATACAGCGTGATGCTGTACGGTTATATTTGATCTACTTTTTTATTTGAGATAATATGATAATAAAGTGTTGTAAAATAATTTCAAAAAATTTGTCATTAAAATGACCTGCTTGTAACCGCTAACCCCGATTAAATATAGAAGTCTCAAGGTGCCGGCGACCGCAAACACGTCGAGGATAAACAAACTTAAACCAGTTAAGCTGCTTTTACCGCGACAGAACTACGTAATTAACTGCCCAGACGAGGGATTCAAAGCAACCCTTTGAATCCCTCGTCTGGGCAGTTAGTTGAAAGATGGATGCCAAAGATGGATCGCAGCACCGTGATTTAATTTAAGTTATTTCTTGAAGTTATTTAACGTATTTTAAAGTTCGACTTCGAACTATCGAACCCAGGACCAGGACCTACTAAGTTAGCCTTAATAGGTCCTGGGTTCGAATAAAGTCGATCTAAGTAATTACTTCTTCTGACTTCTGAGGAGTCCAACCGGGTTGGTAGCACTCAATTACCTATTTTCTGCCGCCAAACAGCAGGTCTGAAGTAGGTATCTGAGATCGATTAATCGAAGAATCGATTTCTTGTGCGAAAAATATCGATTTTTATATCGCTATACATACATTACTGAATCGATCCAGTGAATCGATATTTCACCCTGGAAAATCGAGATCGAATTTTTTTGTGTTTTTATAAGAACTGTAAAATGATTTACAATTAGTTGAATGTTCGCAAAAAGCGCACACGTACAGTATGTTATTTATTAACTTTTCTGAGCATATGCCATCGTGTATGCATAATTTGAATGATTTGCCTATACTCGTAAAAGAAACACATAGCTGTATGAATTTAAAGAAATGTCATTGTCATATACATACATACATACATATATTATTTCTGCTATACACGGCCATATTGTAGAACTACTGTCGCTAGAATTATTTCCGGACCGATATGACTTAAGAGACCTTCAAGAAAACAGCATATTCCTTCTAAAAGGCCGGCAACGCACTCGCAATACCTCTGGTGCGGCAGATGTTCACGGGCCACGGTGACCATCAGGTGAGCTGTAAGCTCGTTTGCCCACTCTTTTATAAAAACAAACTGATGGAAATAAACTGAATGGTACACAGTGGAAACACAGTAGACATTTTGTTTTAACCAGGAATTATCTGATAAGTTATAAAAAAAATTAACATTAAGTAAAAGTAAAAAGTTTAGTAAAAACTTAGCAATATCACAGGTTACAACTAATGTGAATAGAAATAATAAAAACTTCATCCTCAATTTTTTCATACTTATGGGTAGGGGTGGAAAAAAATTCATGCACAGTCCTAAATTACTAATGATGTATTGATAGTGTCTTTAACCATGTAGTGATGGTGTAAGATTATCCACTACTCATATCCCGTTTATGTCCAAAGTGGCGACAGAGGGAAGCAAATCAGGAGATGGCCAGCAGTGAGTCCTAATATTTTTTAAATAGAATAAGGGTGGCAAACGAGCACACAATTCACCTTGTAATAAGTAGATGCTGTAGCCCATAAACATCTACATCTATTCTCAATTTAAATGATTGATTTAAAAGGGCAGATCGTCATAGTATTGTGCAGATACCCATGTTTCTTGCACATTTTTTTCCAATACAGTGGTAAAGTAAACATAAGCGTGACTTTCGATAAGTATTATTTATAATCTATATTGAATTAAAAAAAATTGTTTTTGTTACATATTTGCAATAATAGCCTATTTCAAATGAATTCAGAAAAAAATGTAAATAACATATCACAATAACACATCACTATTTTTCAGAATCAAGATCAATTTATTGCAGTTCTATTAAAATCATCCACATTTTATCACTATTTTAATCTATATTCAGAATCGTATCATTAATGTGGCAAAAATATCCATTTTTTATAATTTATTGAGGATAAACTTACATTGGCTGGTGTACGACATTAATAATGGATGAACTGATTGTTTCATTGAATCGATTGTTTTATGGAATTGGTAAAATGTGTAATTTCTCATTTTTGTTTAAAATTATTAGAATCAAAAGAATTAAATTCAAAAGAAAAAGTAATATTAAAGAATAAATAATTACGGGCTGATGAAGAAGATATACGTAGTAGACCCACGTTGCAGCTATATTATGGTTTTAGCACGAATGGGTCGGCGTGACCGAGGAGAGACCACGCTCTCACAGTATACCAGCGTCTCATTCTGCGTTTGGTATCCGTGAGGCATGACATGGATACTTTAATAGAATCACGCATAAAAACGCATTTAGATTTTATTTTTTAATCTAAAATAGATGAGGTGTCCATATGCTAGAACATCCACATACCGTCAGATGTACGGTACTTTTTAATTGCCTTGTATATAAGAAATCACGAATCCTTTATAATCCAGGTTTGATCCTTGGTTCTATAGTTATCACAGATCGTAATACTAAGACAATAGAAGTCGCATAGACGCGTGACTTTGTCGCCGCTTATATGGGTTGACGTACATAATTCACCATTTTGTGATTTAGTTGTGCGGGGAACGTCATACGCGAATTTTTGTAATTATAAATTTATAATGGTGCACTGCAGCATAATCAGTTGTAAAAACTCATCAAGGACTTGTAATTAAACTAATAAAGGCATAAAATTTCAGTAAGTTGATTATTTACTAATTATCATTGTTTTAACTAATTTACATCTAGATGGATACTTTACTATGAAATTTACCTTTGTAAACTCATTTATCGTATTGTACAATTACCATTGCTGATTTTGTTCTACCGTAATACGCGACACACGCGACGTTGACAAACTCGCCAAGCAATGTAATGTGAAACATTAGATATCATTGTGCATTGCGTATGTTTATAATACGGTAAGATGTGGCGACATCGGTTTTGGAATTTTTTTATTGTATTTCTATTATCTTATTATTACGATTTCTGTGATAGTCATCCATCTCAATGTTAAAATATACATAATTGTTAAATTACAGTTTGTTATAGTATATTTATAATATACGATACGATACAATATGCGATTTACAATACGTATAAGTTACCTTCCGCAATTGGTAAAGAAGAATATATACAATCATATTAGTTTTAAATGGATATTAATAAAATAAAATAGAAATAAGCGGATTAGTAAGCTGTAGTAGCAATGTGCCGGCCATATAGCTCGAAGAACCGACAACCGATGGGGAAGAAAGGTTTTCGACCGGCTGGCGAAGTGTGGAGGGGCTACTATACTATTATATGGAGCGCCGACATGGTAAGACATGCAGGTGGCTGGGGACCGTGCTTTGTGGCATACCTTGGCATACCTAATAATGAAAATGATGATTTTGTAATATAAATGTACTTTTTTTTAAATCTGCAATTATTATGTTTGCAAATATTCGATTAATTTAATCAACCGTTGTCGTATCACTAACAGTTTCATTTTCGTTCAACAGTGAGACCCGCCGCCGTGTTTGTGTACATTATTTTTAGTTTTATTTAAAATTAACTATAAACACTACAAATGTATTGAGCCTTGAATTTGACACCGAAGTTAAATCGATGTCAATGAGCATCTAATGCCATCCTTCGATCAACGCCACATCACTAAACACGATATGTACGCGTTACAATAAAAATCGAGGTCGTTTACAAGCTAATAGGTTAGGCTAGGTTCAGTCGACGTTAAGTGGTAATTCATATCAACGCAGGTGCGTTACGCGTATTTAGTAATCTAATTATATACGAAGACGGTTTCGATTATTTTTATTATTAATACGCAAAGCAAAAGGATTTAAAAACGGGAGTTATAGTTTGATGATACTCTTAACTATCTATGCACACACACACACACAAAAACACACACACGCACACGCACACGCACACGCACACACCCACACACGCACACGCACACGCACACGCACACGCACACGCACACGCACACGCACACGCACACGCACACGCACACACACACACACACACACACACACACACACACACACACACACACACACACACACACACACACACACACACACACACACACACACACACTCACACACACACACGCTTCGCGAGTAAAGCGACGAAGCATACGAAATCTAGTAAACAGTAGACACGGTTTTACCGTTACCGTTACAGCCTATTAAAGTACATTGCCTCATGGGGGGGGATATTTGCCATAGGTGCCACGCGTGCCATGGCAAGCGAGCGGGTTGGCGACCGCAGTTTTTATTTTTAATCGTTATTAGGAAGACGCTGCTACCCATCTCCTGAGGCACGGTGGACTGGCGTATAATTAAGTTGTGACAACTACAGGCGACAGTGTGCCCCGTTGGGACTAAACACGGGTATAATCATATACATTCTTAGAGCCGTAATAATTATTTATTACATGATCTGTATACATGTAATGTAGGAATGACGACGCAGTGGCGCAGTGGCTTGGCAATGAGTGGTTGCGCTGGGGGTCGCGGGTTCGAATCCCGCACGGAACAAGTATTTGTATGTATATTGTATGTAAAATAATTGTTCCGGGTCTGGATGTTTGTCGTGTGCAATTTATGTATGTAAACTGCCTCCACGATACAGGAGAAAATCCTAATGTAGGGGGTAACGTATTTAAAAAAAAGATCACAAATTACTTTTGATCGGATTTATACGTACATAATTCCTTTTTTTACAGTAACTTAATATCAAATGTATTACGATCTCGAGCTGATGGCAACACCTAGCCATGTTCTCAATAAAATTGTTTTTATTTTAAATTTTTATTGTGAGTTATTTTTAACCTAGACTGCCTAGAAGGAAGGTAATATAATATGTCAAATGTACGTATGTATTTATTTGACACCGTCTACAGCCTAAACGACTTGATTCATCAAGATCCATCTTAACATTAGATTCTTCTTAGTTCTGGAAGTGTTACTGCTCCTAATACGCAATTGTTTTTTTTAATTACTGTTTAAACCATTGGACAAGTTAATTTTGAAAAGTTTCTCGAATCATTCTTTTTTCGATCTTAAAAACCGGTTTTATTATGCGAGGATTTGTGATCTTTTAAATCTGATGCTATGACCGTTGCAGTCTGTGAACATGTTCAGATGCAGGTTTTTAGAACATGTTCACAGACTACATACTTCCGGGTGCGTCGTTGTTAAATTTAATTGATCAAAAATTAAAAAAATAAATAAAGCTATTAAGCCCGTTAAACTAATTTTATTCAACTCTTGATGTGTGTTTCTATTATACAATCGACTATACTAGCATACTAATCACGCGTCAAGTTTATTTCGTACTTATTAAAATCCTTTTATCCAGTATAAACCAGTTCTACTGTAGCTCTTGTAATTTATCGTCAGCGATTTTAAAGCACCTAACTTGTTTTCGCACTCAGAAAAAAAATCTATTTCTGTGCCCCTGGTTTCGATTTTTGATCATCGTGTCCGTAAAAACGTTTCTAAGATCAAGATTAATAGATACAAAGTTTCGTGGGTCAGGTACACAATCGTTTTTTTTAAATTATCTTTGTCAGTACAAATCGTATGTCGGAAATACATCAGAAGGTTAAGTGTTAAAAAAATAATAGTTTGAGGGTGGATGCTGAACTTGCTCTCCTGCTTACGCAATTATCAGCAATAAAACATCAACTCTATATACTAGCTACTAGCTCTATACATTTACTAGTATACTAGCTCTATACATTCAATGTAGATCAATTACAGTTCGAACATACCGTGATATGTCCCCGTCACAATCACAGATGCGTTTCCATTGAAAATTAAGAGGATTGTGAAGCTGTAAATTTTCATACAAAAAACGATAAAGTTTTCCCACCAGTAAACATAGTCTAATTTTCATAATTTTTGGAAATGTTATAAATATAACAAAAAACTAGGTCCGTACATTTTAATTTTAAAGAAATATTACGTACGATATAAGTTATTAGCATCTGAATATCTATATTTATGACTTAAAAACTTCCTCGAGCGTTTTTATTTTTCTTGATTAAACTAAACTGATTTAATAAAAAAGAAAACGTACAGACCTAGACTAAGGTGTACTGAATCTAATGATACCAAAATTATCTCATTTCGTAAAGGTTTAGGGGGGTAAAAATGTAATCGCCCGAAACAATATTGCAATAAAGAAATGTAGGCAATTGCTTCCAAGACTTGCAACTGTCTCTATCGCACGATACGGGTCGGGAGGCAGGGGCATACGCATACTGCTGTAGTTGTGGTTTGTTATTGTCGGAGATTTTATCGACATACATATATGTATAAATTTGACGGCTATGCGGCGCAGTAGCTCAGCAATGAGTTATAGCGCTGAGGGCCACGGGTTCGAATCCCGCACGGCACAAGTATTTGTATGGCCTACAAGTAATTGTTCCGGGTCTGGATGTTTGTCCTTGTGCAATTTATGTATGTAAAAACTGCCCACGATACAGGAGAAAGTCCTAGTGTGGGGGTAACGTAAAAAAATAATAATTAAAAAAGATATTATTACAGCCTAGCGAGAAGAAAGTATACCGAAAACCTACACAAATAATTCTTCTTACGAAAAAATAATATCTGTGAATAACTTCATTATGTATTTAGTCTTTTTATTTTAGAGTCTTTATTGAATAAGTACTGTAACTTAAAAAAGATTTCGAGATTACACTTAATTAGGTAGGTGAATAAATAAAAAAATAATAACTTGTGGAAATTATTTTTTTATTACTACATATTAAGTACTTTATTACACTCTTTCTCGAGCTGCCATATTTCTATGTACTCGAGGGTCAATCAGTTTTGGTAATAAACACTAAAAATAAAATGAGTTACGTTTTAGCTGCATTTTTTCGTCTAAAAGAAGTCATCGTACTTCATTTTTCATACGCCAAAACACGTAGCGTCCGTACTACGAAAAAACAAAATTGCCTACCAGTCATATGTAATTTTCCCTGGACCTGATAATAGTAATCATGATTTCTTTTTAAAATCATCTGTCCTTCTCGTATCAAACAAAATTTGATCTTTTTTCAGTTATGGCCTCCACAGGTGGCATATTAGAAGCAGAAATAGGACATTTGACTTCAATTAGAGTCATCTCTGATAAGTCCATCGGGACTTGCCCCTAAATAATAATCATCTTAATATATAAACAGTCCACACACCAAAACTTTTAGATTGGTAGTTGTGAAAAATTCTCGTACGGCCTCCGATTCGTGTTGGTTTCCATATTCGGTTGCCGTATTTCCTTTGAAATGAGTATACAGTAAGGGCCCAGTTTGATATGCAGTTAGCCTTTTTCTCCGTTCAGTGTGCCACAAATCATTGTCTCTTTGACCTCTAGTAGCCAATTCTAATTATTTTATTTTGTTCCCGTTTTTTTGCAAAGAAGCCAAAAACTCTTCTTTCTTTTCTTAAAAACATGATTGGCACTGATTGTTATGTCATTTTTGATATTTTAAATTTTTTTCCACGTCAGTGAGGTCTTCGTTCTTCCAATGTTTCGCGGCGCCAACTACTGCTTTTTTATATAGAATAGGATGACAAACGAGCACAATGCCCACCTGATGGTAAGTGGTTGCTGTGGCCCATAGACATCTACATCTATCCTCGATTACGAATCAAAATGCAGATGCGTTGTCATCTGTGAGGACTTAGGTGGAATGCCTCGTTTCCAGTAAAAAGGGTCTCCGTTTTTCTACACCTACCATACGAAACACAGCAGCATTAAGCTACTATTTGACGCTGGTATATTGTGAGAGCGCGGTCCTTCCCCGGTCGAGTCGACCCATTCGTGCTACAATTATACTACTAATATAACTGCAGCATGGCAAGGGACTCAAAACATTGCTCACAACTCTTTTTCTTGTAGGTACTGGTAAGTAAACTTATTGGTTGTTAGTTTTCTTCCCAACTGCTTCAATTTGGAACAAAAATGTCTGAAAAGGTGATTTTTGCATACTACTTTTTTAACTATGAGGTAAGAACCGTAATCAATAGTCCATTTATGATCCAGAGTCGTCATCGCCAATCAGCAAAGCCAAGTTTTTCAACACTTTTTGGAAACCCTCCATTATTATGCCTTCTTCCACCGATGTAGCGCTGTTAGACCTCTGATATTCATTAGACGAATATTAGGAGTACATCGTCGTGTTACTGTCCGGTAATTGCTTGTCAAGCTCAGAATCACTGAAAAATAAAGAATGATAATAGTTAAAAATATATTTTATGGCTAACTAACGCGGGCAAAAGCTAGTTTACCTTTAATTCGGTTCATTGTTAAAATTTAGATTAGTAAATTAGTAATTAGAATTAGTAATACGAACAATATTTTCTAACGGACTAATATTATTACTAGACAAGTGGTAAAATTGAAAATTTTGTACAACCGACTTCAATAAAACTCAATTACAACATATTATGTCATGGTTGAAATGATTTCTATGACATTTATATGGGGCCAAATGTGCGACATACATTATCGAAAAAAATGAATATATAATATAATATATATATATATATAAAAGAATTGGTCGAGGTATTGGAATTTAAATCTCTTTGCTTGTAAATGTGCGCAAACCGCAGATAGCCCACGATTCGCAGAATACGCCCGAGCGTCGCTTACTGCTGCTATTGTAGTGTGCGTGAGAATTTGTTTATAATATGTTATATTTGAGAATGTCACGCCCGGAGGGATGCAAAGCGAGCAATATGAAACAGATAGCATTTTTGAAAATACCTACTCGCGTCGCGTATCAGCACTTCACAGTCCTCTTAAGATTGAATGTCTCGTTTGGAGTACAAATTTTTTTCTGTTCTTTACAATCATCATACGAAACACTGTGACGAAAAACTATTTCATGCTGATATTCTGTGAGAGCGTGATTTTACCCTGGTCAAGCCAATCCATTGGGTGTAACCAGCTGCAGCGTGGCGCTAGTACGTAAAACGTTCCAGAAAAAGTCTTTTGTACCGTGTAATGGCGGGCACCGTGTTGTGAGTGGTGTAAGAATATACACTACCCCATATCGTCCCGCGGGTGTCGTAAGAGGCGAGCCGACCCTTAGGTGCTACAACCAGTTAGCTACAGCATGGCTCTACTTATTTGTAACATGTCACGATAATTCATCACACTAAATGACAACTATGAAGCAAAGCATCTTGATTCACTGTCGTATTAAAATGAGATCCGTATAGATTATTAATTTATTTATTTAATAACTTATTCGTTTTTGTAGTTACCTCAAGGCAAAAATATGCACTCGCATTAATGAACAATATCTTTCAAAAACTTTTGTAGTTTTTAAACTAGATGGATTTAATCGTTTTGTTTTAAATTTGGATCTTTTTAAAAATAAATCTTTTAATAAACATGATGATACCCACCATTTCAAATTAGAGGACGTAAGAACTGCCTTAAAATTATGATTTCTTATATTTACGCGAACACTACACATTGAAATAATACTAGTTTTTACGGAATTTATCGCGTATACCTATTTTAACTTTTTAAATACCCGACGTTTCGAACGCTTTACAGCGTGTCACGGGCAGGACTGAGATGTTCAACGTCCATATGTCATAGTTAACCGCGGTTACCATAGATTAAAATTTAACTTTTGTTCCGATCTATGCAGTATGAACTTATGGTATCTTGAAGTCTTGCAGTTGTATGCTTGGGTTGGGATTTAATTTCATTTATTATAGGATCCCAAGCAGATGGTAGCACCCAGCCATCTTCTCTATTGAAATTAGGATGTTTTTTGATTTCAATAACCTCGCGAATCATCCTTGGAAGAAATCGGTGTTCTTTAGCGAGGATCTGCGGTCTATCAAATCTGATGTAGTGACGGGGGCGATCCTGTACGTGTTCACAGACTGCAGACTTCCCGGAGCGTCGATTCTTCACATCAGCTATATGTTCTTTAACGCGGGTTTTTATTGATCTTTTAGTTTGTCCTATGTAGGAGAGACCTCATTCACAATCAAGCTTGTACACTCCTGCAACTTGCAGAGGGACATTACACTTGACCGATGGTAAAAACTGACCAATCTTCTTCAGCGGCTTGAAGTATGTTTTGATGGAAGCGCGCTGCCCGTGACCATGAGTGCTGTACAGCGTTCGAAACGTCGGGTATTTAAAAAGTTAAAATATACGCGATAAATTCCGTAAAAACTAGTATTATTTCAATGCCTTAAAATTAATTTAACACAATTCTTATATGGCTAAGGGCTGGAGAGGAAGTGGTGGCAGGCCTGCTGCACACCTTGTTTAATTTATGCTGGGAACTGAAGCGGGTACCGGTAGACTGGTGCAAAGCCGTGATAGTCCCAGTATATAAAGGAAGAGGGTCGCAGCAGGACTGTAAAAACTACCGTGGCATCAGCCTTCTTAGCATTGTGGGAAAACTGTATGCTAAGGTACTGATCGTACTGATCGGGTCATGAAAGAAACTGATGGAAAAATTTGGGATGTGCAAGCGGGATTTAGAAAGGGAATGGGATGTACAGATCAAGTCTTTTCCATGCGCATGATCGCGGAGAAGTTTCTGGCCAAAAACCAAAAGGTTTTTTGTGCGTTCATGGACTTGGAAAAGGCCTATGACAGAGTGGATAGGGATTTGCTATGGCAAACACTGAACTCATTTGGGTTGAGCGCTGGCTTGATACAGGCATTGGAGTCTCTTTACAGGGACTCTAGTGCTTGTGTTAGGATCAACGGGGTCTACTCGGACTGGTTTGACATCCATAAAGGTGTCAGACAGGGCTGTGTAGCTTCCCCGTGGCTGTTCAACCTATTTATGGACAGTTGTTTGCAAAATTTGAAAGTTGAAGAATGCGGATTAAGAATGGGTGAGTTAACCGTCAAATGCCTTTTATACGCCGATGATCAAGTTATTCTTGCGTCGTCGGCGGCCGAGTTGCAAATGATGGTTAAATTAATGAACGGATCATTAAAAGAAAGGGGTATGAAAGTGAACGCAAGTAAGACGAAGGTTATGGTTTTTGAAAGAGAAGAAAGTAAAACGATTTGTGAAATAAGAATAGAAGGGGAGTTGATCGAGCAAGTAGATGAGTTTGTATATTTGGGCTGCGTATTTAGCAGGGATGGGAGATATGATAAGGATATAGAACGACGAGTGAATGCGGGAAATAGAGTAAATGGGGCCTTGCACTCTATTGTGAAGAGTCAAAATGTGTAGAAAAAGGCACGTATGGCAATTCACAATGCTGTGTTGGTCCCTACTTTAACGTATGGTAGTGAAAGTTGGGTGTGGCAGAAAAAGCACGAGAGTAGAATAAACGCTGTAGAAATGCGGTCGTTAAGGAGTATGTTAGGGCTGAATCTGAATGACAGGGTAAGAAATTGTGTAATAAGAGAAGAGTGTGGTTTGCAAGATGATGTTGTGACCAGGATTAAGAAAAGAATGCTTCGGTGGTTTGGTCATGTGGAAAGAATGAATGAGGAAAGAGTGACAAAGAAAATTTATGGTGCAGAAGTGAATGGCAGAGTCGGAAAGGGACGTCCTAGGCGAAAATTTATCGACCAAATTGGCGATTTATTGAAAACGGGCCAAATTAGGAGTACCCTTAACCGACGAGCATGTATGCGTAGGTGTATGGATGTGAAGGAGGCAAGAGAGGTGTGTCAGGATCGTGCCAAATGGAAGTCTGTAGTCTCTGCCTACCGCTCTGGGTGACAGGCGTGAGTGTTTATGTCTTATATGGCAACCATTGATCTTAAGGATGCATAATATTTTTGTTTACCAATACATAGCACTTCTCTTAAGTTTCTGAGGTTTTATTTCAACAACTAAATTATTAAGGGGAAATATAATGTCAAATGGCTTAGCAAGATCCTTCGTTATGCCGAAAATATTGCAGCATTAATTTTGAAATAAATATATGGTAAAGTTGAGGATTAATGTTAATGATTATGTCAGACGAAAACACGATTTCGTAAAAATTTCTCGATAGAAAAAAAAACAAAATTACCTCCAAAATAAACAATAAACCGCTGTTATTCATAAAATACTTTAAATAAGATCATGAAACTTTGCATACTAACTGAACTAACTATAAAGCAGTGCTTATGTTATTTACTTTTTTTAAAATACCATTATTTTCACTGTAAAAAGAAATTACCTAAACTATCGGCGTCTTGAGCTTGATTCCAGTCGCCCCGTTAGTATCGCTTAGGCTTTTGAAGGAAGAAGTTGTGTTGCTTACGATCAGAAACATTATGCAACAGTACGACGTAAAATTAAAATGGGAAATAACCGTGATAAAAATAAGAAGCGGCTGTCTTGGCGTTAAGAAACAGGCATAAATATGATAAACCTAATGAAATAAGTGTCTAACGACCTTTCTACTTACAGTATTAGTGATTATAAACATATCGGTATATAGCATACGACGCGCGGGGAAGTGGGGGGCGAAATTAGAATTTGAGCTGACTTACTCTATCCTCTTAAGGTGATCTTATATGTACAGAAAATTAATTTGAGAAGTGTGAACAAAATATCAATGCCACCTGTAAAATACTAGAATCTTTGGGTTTTATTATTAATTAAGTATAATAAAAGTAAACTCATACCATAGAAAAATTGCAAATTCCTTGGCAGTATACTAGATTAAAAAGATTTTGTGTTGAGTATACCAGAAGATAAAAGAAATGATCTTTTTAAAAAATAAATATATTTTGTAAAGCTAAGAGATGTACTATAAGTTGTTTTGCTTCATTGACAGGTTTGAATTGGCAGGACACTGCAACTAAATTTTTTCTTACGGCATGTTGTACACAAAAAAGACTAGAATGTTTTAAATTTTTGGCCCTTCAGGCAAATAAGGGCAATTATGATAGCACTTGGTGGAAAAATCATACAAACATATCCATCATCCACAAATCTCATTAAAAGGCCAACAATAAAAAGGAAATATTTACTGATGCCGCATTAATCAGGTCTGCAATAATGAAAATCTTCATGGTTATTGAAATAACAGTGATAAAAAGACATCATAGTAACATTAGAGCTTAAAGCTATATATTTTTCCTTACAGTTGGAAGATTTTAAAAATTGTCAAAGTTTGTTACGCTGTAATAACACCACAGCAATTTCTTATATAAATCGAATGGGTGAGATACAATACCCACATTTAAATAACTTAGCTTGAAAAACTTGACAGTTTTGTGAAGATAATAAATATGTTCATTTTTGCATCATATATCACTTCCACAGAAAATTATCTTGCAGATAGAGTGTATAAAAAATAAACGTAAGCACGGAATGGGAACTTCATACCCACCCGTATAAACAAATTGTTGCAGGTTCTCCATGTACTGTACAGACCTTTTTGCTTCAAGAATAAACACAAAATGTGAATTGTTTGTGTCATAGCATATGGAACCAAACTATGGGGCTGTTGGTGCATTTACCATTTCATGGGAAAATTTGAATTTTTATGCATTACCATATTTTTCTCTAATATTAAAATGCTTAAGAAAAATAGATGACAATGCAAATAGAGTTATAGTGGTGCCAAACTGGCCATCAGAACCTTGGTTGCAATCAATGAACAAAGATCAATAAATTACCTTAAGTTTAAAGAAATCATCGAATCAAATTAACAATGTAACGTGAATTCTTTAGCAATAAACATTAATATTTCAAAAAATACACCTTCCGCACGAACGCTCGCAACTACCTGTGCCCTCAGAGAGCCACCTCCTACGATTTTTTGTCACCCAATACTTAGGTGGATTGAAAAGTACTCGGCCTAACACAGATCCATTCAATTCTAAAAATCAAATCTACCCACATTATTTAGTTCAGTTCAGACTAGTTCATTGTGTGAAGTTCGAAACGTGTGCGATAATTAGTTGTGATTTTATAAATTTATTAACAAAATAATCGGACATAATTTCCGCGAATGGAGCAAATCGAGCAGCGTGCCGTTATTAAGTACCTCCATAAGAAAGGGCTATCATCAAAAGCCATCCATGATGACATGGTCAGTACATTAGGCGATTGTGCTCTGTCATATTCATCCATCAAAAAATGGATAGCAGAATTTAAGCGTGGTAGAGAGAGTGTGAAAGATGAACCCCGCTCTGGAAGGCCTTCGACGTCAACTACTGACGAAAATATTAAAAAAGTACTTGATTTAATAATGGGAGACCGCAGATTAAAAATTAGAGAGATAGCCGAGATTATAAGCATCTCTTATGAACGAACTTAAAATATCACTGTCAACGAGTTGGGTTTCCACAAGGTGTCTGCGAGGTGGGTTCCGCGACTGCTTTCAGTTGAACAAAAAAGGACGCGATTGACTATTTCACGCGACTGTTTGGAGTTATTTGAAGCCGATGCAGATGATTTTTTGAATCGTTTTGTTACTATGGACGAAACATGGGTTCATTACTGTACACCGGAAACAAAACAACAATCAAAACAGTGGAGAAGACCTGGTTCACCACCCCCTAAAAAAGGCTAAGTCGATTTTGTCGGCAAATAAGGTGATGGCTTCAGTATTCTGGGACTCGAAAGGTGTGATTATGATTGATTATCTTGAAAGGGGTCAGACTATAAACTCTGATTACTACTGCACCTTACTACGTCGTTTACGAGAGGAAATAAAAGAAAAACGTCGAGGAATGCTCAGAAGAAAAGTCCTGTTTCATCAAGATAACGCCCGTGTTCACACGTCAGTACTGTCAATGGCTGAAATTCACAACTGTGGCTTTGAACTGTTACCGCATCCGCCGTATTCACCTGATCTGGCACCATCAGACTTCTTTCTGTTCCCTAACCTAAAAAAGCACTTGGGAGGTCAAAGATTTTCGACAAACGACGAGGTCAAAGCAGCTGTAGACGCATATTTTGACTCTAAGGAAGAATCATTTTTTTTTCAACGGTCTAAATGCTTGGAAGGGGAGGTGGCAAAAGTGTATTGAACTTGATGGTGATTATGTAGAAAAATAAAAATATAACTGATTAAGTATGTGTTTATTTTCTTGGTTAGGCCGAGTACTTTTCAATCCACCCTCGTATGAATAGTGCCGCCGTCTGGTATCATATCCCTTGAACTAATCTCAATATCATGTTGACTATAGATAGCTGTATGTAGGTATGTAATACATCTATCTATACTATAGGCGGTTATATTTATATTTTAGGGGATTAGGGTTCAATTAAAGACGCATTATAGATTTCAGTAATATTAACATTTATTTTTGTTATATATATATATATATATATATATATATATATATATATATATATATATATATATATTTTTTAACGGTATATATTCACTGATGTAAAAGCGTCTATTTCGCACAACACTACACAAACATACAATGACAACAAGACACAGAGGGCCAATCGCAACTCAACCAAACTTTTGTAGCAATACCCGAAAATCACTTATAAACTATAATAAAACAAGAACTTGCACAGACGCCGGTAGCCACTATGTCATAGATACTATACTAGAGACATACATAAAGTTGCTACTTGTCAGTTCGAGAATAACCAGAATTGGTGTAGTCGCCATCTAGCGCATCTTTAAGAATTTAATGTTCGAAAGATTTGCGGATATCGTACAAGATGGCACTAGTGTCTTTGCAAATTATTGAACCCCAACCTAAAGTATGGAAGTGTACCCACCCTGTGTGTACCCGTTCGGGTTGCTGTCTCGCTGATATTAACTTAGTGAAAGCTCAGCATTTTCAGCGAAGGGGCGTGTCGTGCCGCGCATCACGGTTTATATAATTAATTAATTTTCTTCTTTGGAGCCAACTCAAAATTACTTAGATATACTTACATTAGTTTAAGAACTTAGTTATTAAGGTTAATTAAAAACTCATAATAATTACAAAAATATATACCTAAACATTTACATTAGTTTAAGAACTTAGTAATTAAGCTAAAAGAAAAAGGTTTTTTATTTTTTGCTTTTCAGTTTTTTCGGCGGTTTAATTTTTTCGTTAAAAAGTTTTTATTTAAATCCATGGTTAAATCAGAAATTAAATTTTTTCATCCTCACAAATATTTATTATTATTTCCTTTCAGGAGCTGTCATCCACTTCACCAGTTTTACATTAGTTGCAGCATTGTATCAAAAACATGTATTTAAAGAAGAGCTATGCTGAAAATAGCATTTCTATTATAATAAGTCCCGTAACTAAAAACACTTTAAAACAATATGATTCCTCTCTAAGACAATGGTGGATTTTTGACCCGTATCAAAAGAATAATAAATATATAATAATATATATAAATAAACAGAAAAAACATGAAGAAACATGAGATCCAGCCCAAATCTCAGAATATTTAGCCAATTTTTATCCCAATATTAATTTATCTTTAGAAGTATTAACTAAGAAGTTGGTCATGCTCATGTTATTAATGTTAGTTACTGCTCAGAGACTGCAAACTGTGGTTTTAATTAAATTAGAAAATATCAAAATTGAATCATTCCGAATCCAAGTAAAACATCAGGAAAAAAATTATTTCAACTAACTGTAACTTTTTACACAGATAATATATGTATATGTCCAGCACAAACTTTAATAGACTATTTACAAAGAACGAGTGAACTTCGTCAGCTTATTCAAAACTTGTTTGTTATAACTCCTAAAAACCTCACAATTCAGCATCAATATATACTTTTGCTAGATGGATAACTTATATTATTCACAAAATCGCAGTGGTATTAATATTGACAATATAAGGAAAACTGCTGATTGGACTAATAGATTTACATTTGCAAAGTTTTATAATAAGCCTATAATTGATCAAAATAATTTTAATAATTGCATACTAACAAGTATAAGTAAGTAAAATGTTAGTTTAATTTATTTTTAAAGATAGGGTAACAAACTAGCACAGTCCAGATGGTAAGTGGTTGCTGAGTTGTCACCCGTGAGGACTAAGATAGAATGCCTCGTTTCCAGTAAAAAGTATCTCCGGTTCTCTACACTCACCATTCGAAACACAGCAGCATTAAGCTACTATTTTACGCTGGTATTCTGTGAGAGCGTGGTCCTTCCCCGGTCGAGCCGCCCCATTCGTGCTACAACTATACTACTAATATAACTGCAGCATGGCTGTACCACGTAAAAAAGAAATGTAATAATAAATAAATATGTAATAATGCTAACTTTTATCAACACAGATTTTTTTTTGTGTGTTATATTTTATTAAATAATTAAACTTAATACGAATAGAATAATACGCGATATCGCTAAGGACTAAGATGGAATGCCACGTTTCCAGTATAAGGGATCCCCGGTTCTCTACACTCACCGTACGAATCACAGCAGCATAAGCTGCTATATTACGCTGGTATTCTGTGAGAGCATGGTAGATAGAAGCTAGTGAAGCTTTATATTATGTGAAAATTATTTTATTCTTTTTGATACTTTCAAGTCTGCTTATACAATTTATTAAAACTCTAATATTTTACACTTTTGAGTGTAAAGAAAACCACAAGCTAAAATCTCGTCCTTTTTGGACTTGGTTAGATTAAAAACTGCATATTTCCACCCGTAGCCGTAACCCACTTAATAAAAACAATCAAATAAAATGGATTAGAATGACGAAAATATCGGGTAACACACATTGAAAACACCCTCCTTTTTTAAGTCGGTTACAAATTGGCAAAATACGCAATGACGTGTTTAGTAATGGCATCTATTGACGTACTCGTAGTATTCACGCTAGAATGCGTTATTAGCAATGCTGCATTAGCTAGCATCAACTGAACATTGATTCCCGGTAAACTTGCGTACACACTGTGAGCGATTACTTTTAGAACTATATTACTTTTATAACTTTAATTTAAGCATGGATTGGATTGGATGGATTATTAGCCCTCATTGAGGAACTCCCATGTACGGAATAGATTCATAAAGAGTAATGTTTGGCAAGTGAATATGAACAAAGCGGGGCGCCGCGCCGTACACTTTAGACTTTAGACGCTACTTGTGTATTTGTGTTATGTAGCGCCGTATAAAGGCGCAAAAGAATTCACTACACCATATTGTCCCGAGGGCGACGTAAGAAGCGACAGAGGGAAACTGAAATAAGAGATGGGCAGCAGCATCAATCTGAATCTCAATTTTTTTTATTGAATAAGGGTGACAAACGAAAACGGTCCACCTGAAGAAAGTGGAATCTGCGGCACATACACATCTACATTTCTGCTTGATTAAGAATCAAAATGCAGATGCGTGGTCACCCCTGAGGACTAAGATGGAAAGCCTCGTTTCGAGCAAAAAAGTTCTCCGGTTCTCTACACTCACTATATGACACTGCAGCAATAAGCTGCTCTTTAACGCTGGTATTCTGTGAGAGCGTGGTCCTACCCCGGTCAAGCCAACCTATTCGTACTACAGCCATAATATAGCTGCAGCATGGCTTTACCACGTGTAAATAATAAATAATAAAAAACTTCAATTGCCAACCTGCCTGCCAAGTGTGGCATTTATGGCAAAGTCCTTTGAGGCAATCTATGGGAGAGCTCTATGTTCAGCAGTGGAGTTTCAAAGGCTGTAACGAAATAGATTATAATGAATATGTTTATAATAAATTAGAACAAAATGTGCGAATTACAACCATTACGCTTTAAGTGCGACCGCACCTCGATTGACTATGTCGTCATAATTCGCGGCACGCGATTTGGTTACAATGTTATATTTAATTTGCGGTTCACTAAGTCCTTTTCTGCGTCGAACTGTTGAAGGCCGGGTCCAACAGATACTATCATAGTTTCCTAAGTATTCGTGACCTGTTTTGAACGTCCCATCGAATACGTGACGTCACTTGTGATAAATGGTCAGTCAACTCCATTATATGAATTAGATTGTATTTATATCAAATATAGCTTTTAAGTCAAGATATTAACAATCAACTTTACAAAAATTTATAAACAACATAATATTCATAAATTTAGATCAGTAAAACGTGTTTTATTTTGCATATTTCTGAGAATGAACAAAACATTACATAATATGTGGGCGGATTTTTGTAAGTAAACATTGTCAGAGTATGACACTTAAAACCAGCAAAAAAATCTAGCAACCTTGAGTAACACCAATGATTATATTGAGGTGGCCACTTAAATTAGTGAACGCAAATAGAACATTTATGTAATTCCAGCGGCATGTTTGACATTGGATATATGAAGATGTATAATAATGTAAAATTGTGCTCCAGACCGAATTTCGGTCGCGGCAGCCAGCCTTACCGGAGACTAGCCATCGGCGCAGGACAGGATTATAGTGCCCGAGTGTATGCGCAAGAACAGGAGCACTCTCTATTTCCTCACTGTTATTGTTCGATGGGACGGAAAACCGACACGACCGGAGAGAGATCAGGCGCAGGACCATTTTTACGTACTATCTGAGGCACGAGGTGAGGTGAAGAATTTGTTGAGGGAAAAACTCAAAAACTGATTTTTTAGTCCAACCCGGAATTCGAACCCTGGAACTCGCGTCGCGTTTACAACCACAAAACTAACGAGGCAGACGAAGATACATATATATATATATGTATAGTATACACACACATATATATATATATATATATATATATACATACATATATATGTACACATATATATATATACATATATATATATATATATATATGTGTGTGTGTGTGTGTGTGTGTGTGTGTATGTGTGTTAAACTTGCCTCTGCGGCTATAATTTTGGTTGTAACTCGGATGGGCCGGCTCGACAAGGATAGGACCACACTCTCCTCTCCCATACAATTACAGCAGTTTTTTTAAGTATTTTTCAGTGATTTGAAATAAACTGCTCTCTATCTCCTCATATGGCTCCCTCTGTCCCCTCTATACACAGGTCGATATGGGGTAGTGGAATATTAAACCGCCACTACCTGGTGAATATCATAAAGACACATCACCGTTAAAAAGTGCAAAGGTTTTCTTTTTTAACGTAACGCTAAAAGAGTTGTGAATGATAAACAGTGGTTTTCATTACACAAACGGATGGTGCGTTTGTTATGGAAGTGCAATTTGGGTGGATTAGGGCGACAACATTTCAGAGGCGATTTTTGTTCGAAAACAGGACAGTGCGTTTGTTATTGCAGTACATTATGTGCGTGGATTAGGATGACTACGCTTCAATGTCGATTGTTGTTCGAAAATAGGACAGTGCGTTTATTATTGCAGTACAATGTTGGTATTAGGGTAACAACACTTCAGAGGTAATTTTTGTTTAAAAAATGGACGGTGCGTGTGTTATAGGAGTACAGTGTGGGTGTAGTAGGGTGAGAGCACTTCAGGGGCGATTTTCGTTTGAAAACAGGACGGTGCGTTTGTTATTGCAGTGCATTATGCGGGTGTATCAGGGTTATAACGCTTTAGTGTCGGTATTTGTTCGAAAATAGGACGGTGCGTCTGTTATTGCAGTACAATAAGTGGGTGGATTAGGGTGACAACACTTCAGTGGCGGTTTTTGTTCGGAATTGGTTAGATGTGAACTGCTATAAGCACTGAAAATGTGGCGGCGTTGTCGTTGCATAGCCAGTTCCGAAAAGGCTTCAGAACTATAGACCACATACACACCCTGCGGCAGATTGTCGCTCAGCGAGCTATGGAGAGGGCTATGCTCGGGATTTCTTCGCGTGATAAACTTAGAAATGAGGATATCTGCAATAGAACCAGAGCTATGTCGGTCATAACCCAACGGATTAGTAAGCTAAAGTGGCAATGGGCCGGCCAAATATATTTTTTAATTATAGGAGAGGGGCAAACGAGCATACGGCTCACCTGATGGTAAGTGAATTTCCCTGATGTTGCAGTTGCTCATGGGCGGCGGCCCATGAGCAACTGCAACACCAGGGGGATTGCAGATGCGTTGCCGGCCTTTTAAAAAGGAGTAGGCACTTTTCTTGAAGGTCCCTAAGTCGTATCGGTCCGGAAAAATCTCTGGTGGTAGTCGAATCCACAAGGAAGTTGTGAGGCAGAAAACTTTTTTTAAATCGCACGGTGGTGGACCGCCAGTCATCCAGATGGTATGGAGGATATCGTGAGTTTTGTCGCGATGTGCGATGGTGAAATTGTGCGGCTGGAATTAGTCCGAACAATTTCTCAGAGCACTCCCCGAGGTAGGTGCGATAAAATACGCAATGAGATGCAACTTCTCTTTGCAGTGCCAGTGAGTCAAGCCGATCGGAAAGAGTTCGGTCGCCGACGATTCAAACAGCCCTGCGATCAAATGGAAGGAGCTGGCACTGGGGAGCCCCGGCCCAGAGATGGGAACAGTATTCCATGTGCGACTGAACCTGCGCCTTGTAAAGTTGCAGGCGGTGAGCCGGCATGAAATACTGTCCCGCTCTGCTGAGCAAGCTAAGCTTTTTAGAGGCCAATTTGGGCTTCTCTTCTAAGTGACCACGAAACTGCAAGTCACTCGATACGTCGACGTCGAGGATTCTGGCGTAGGCAGCATGGGGAGTGCCTTGAAACTGAGGATATACGACGAAGGGGGTTTTTATAGCGGTAAACGCGCAAACTGGTGTCTTCAGTGGACTTGTGAAGGGCTGTAACAATGATGATTGTCGTTGCGTAAATGGACCGAACTAAGGAAGCCTAAGTCGCAGAATCGAAGATTCTGAACGACTCTTTATGAAAACAACAAGCTCCAAACTACCACACTGATCATTGGCCGTTACTCAAGCTTGAACACTACGCCCAACGGGTGATCTCCTCTTTGCAATCTTGACCACAAACTAAGAATTCTTTTTCACTTTTATATTAAAAAGTCCAAACCCATATAAAGTAAAACGGGCAGCTAGCTACATGATATTCCTTGTCTAAGTCATCTTCTTAGCATTTTAACGGCAAATAAATTCATATTATTATTATAAGTACTTATTGATGCAACACGAATGGATGTAATCGACCGGAGAAGAACCACACCCTTACAAAATACCCACCGTAAAGTTTCACCACAAAGTTGCTCTGTTAAGTATAATTGAATAGAATTGGAGACCAGGGTAACCAGAGACGAGACATTCTATCACAGCCTTTAAGTGTGATAACGCATCTGCCCTTTGATTCTTTATCAACAGATGTATTAGGCTACAGCATCCACAAACCATCGGATGGATTGTGCGATTGACAACACTCTTCTGTCAACAACTACATCTTTATATTTCTACAAAAACAAACGAGCACACAGTCCACCCGATGGCAAGTAGAAGCTGTGGCCCTTAGATAGTGTTGCCAGGTCTAGCAAGTAAAATTTCGGGACGGAAGGTAAAAATAATCGGGAATTTGATTTTCAAATCGGGACAGCTACAATGGCTACAAAATATAGGTTTTTTGTAGCCTTTTTGTGCTTTATAATTATTATTCGGGTCTGATTTCATACAACAAATAAAACCAACAACAAATAACTTTTCATCCAAAAATCGTAAAAACTGCATATTCCTTGTCTATGTTTTTTCGTTTTAGGCAAATCAAAAAATTTTTGAACTATTTGTTTTTTTTCAGTCTGAATTTTTCAAATCACTCATTTTATTATAATTCTGTTTAAAACTTTTTTGTTTTTTTCGACTGGTGAGAAAATGTGGTAGTAAAAATATTTTAATGTAGTAGTAGTAGTAGTAGATAACAGATGTAATCATTTTTGCTGTCAAAATTATGAATTAAAGTTTAGAATAGGAAGGTTGGTGAAAATCGGGACATTTGGCGTCCCGATCAAGGGTGAATCGGGACGTGTCACAAGACCCTAGAAAATCGGGACGTCCCGCGCTAATCGGGACACCTGGCAACACTACCCATAGACATCTATCATCTATATCTATCTACATTTATCCTCGATTAAGAATCAAAACGCAGAGGTGTTGGCACCCCTGAGGACTAAGTGGGAATGCTTAGTTTCCAGTAAAAAAGGGTCCCCGGATCTCTACACTCACCATACGAAACACAGCAGTATTAAGCTGCTATTTTACGTTGGTACACTGTGAGAGCATGGTTCCTCCCCGGTCGAGCCGACCCATTCGTGCTACAACCATAATATAGCTGCAACGTGGCTTTACCACGTATAAGTTGCCTGTATCAATTGTCTGAAAAAAAAAACACGTTTGGTATGTTTGAGTCCTTATTTTAAATATGGTATTGAAGTTATTTTGCTTTGTTATATTATATGAAATTGAAGTGACAAACTAACTTAAAGTCCGCATGGTGGTGAGTGGCTTCTTCAAATATGGAAGGCTACAGATGCGTTATCACCTTTGTGGACTAAGCAGGAATGTCTCACAGCCTCTAATTATTATGATTATACCCTGAACACAGCAGCGAAAGTACTGCTATTTACGTGTTAGAGTCATGCCAAAGCTATATATTATATATTGTGTTTGTGGTTGTAGTACGAATTGGTCGGCTCGACTGGGGTAATACCCCGCACTCACAGAATACCAGCGTAAGATAGCAGCTTAATGCTGCTGTGTTCGGATGGTTAATGTAGAGAACAGAAGATCCATTTTACTGGAAATGACGCTTTTCATAGGGGTGACAACGCATCTGTAAGATCAGCATATTAGTAGTTTCGACATAGCAGAGGAACTGAGGATTGACCACGAAATAGTTAAGACCCATTTGAAAAAGTCTGGCTATATAAAAAGCTCAATGTTTGGGTACCACACGAGCTCACTGAAAGAAACCTGATGAATCGTGTACTCATTTGCGATTCTCTATTGAAACTTAATAAATCCAAACTACTTTTGAAAAGATTGATCTACTGATTTATTATGATATGACACTACGACAAGAACGTGCGCAAAAGATCGTGGTCAAACAGTAGAAGATGCCTCGTGTAGAGGCGAAACACGTGTCGTATTATCGTCGATGGCGTGTCTTTCCTAGAATAGTGGTGTTGGGAGTAGTGGTGTTGGGAGTAGTGGTGTTGGGAGTAGTGATGCTGGGATTAGTGATGACGGGATTAGTTCACGCAATTGATTGAGGGCGGAAGGTGCTCTTCAAACTAGGGAAGACACATCATTTTATTTAATTTAGCTGATGGTTGCAAAGTAACTATTAATATCTTTATTAAAACCTGGATTAGCACGCAATAAGGTAATGCTGTGTGTATGGTGGGACTGGAAGAGCATCGTTTATTATTAGCTTTTACCGCTAGGATTTGCTAGGATTCATTGACATCTTTCCTTTGTTTTCATAACAAAGGAAAGATGTCAATGGGCCACAGCATCTACTTACTATCCGCTGGACCGTGTGCTCGATTGTATAATTTTATAGCGGCAATAGTTAACAGGGTGGTGCTTACCCAGACGCACTCCTACACAGAAAAGTAGTGCTACCGCCTAGTAATTTTAAGTAAAGAAACTGAACTGATCAGTGGGAGCGTACAGCATGCAGGTAAATACAATTAATACAAGTTATCTCTTTCACTAGCTGCATGACAATCACCGCTATCTATCGGTACATTAAAATGATTAACAGCTTAACTGACTTCACTTTTAATAATACAGACCCCGCAATGGTACGTACAATGCACTCAAATGCATCAGTGACATAAATTGACCAAATATTTGATACAGTGGTAATATTGCATTTAATTCCTGTACAAGTAATAGAAACTGGCACCTTAGCTAAGTGGTAGCATTGCTTGATAACGTATAGATAAGATAATATTAATATATATTTACGAAATGAGAATACTCTTTGTAATAATCGTACCGATGAAACCAGACGCGACTCAACACCACACTTAACACTAAACACAACTCTATGACGCACACACTTTTACTACAACTATAGAACACTTTTAGACAACCATTGAACACTTTTCGAACGGTCTGACCGCAGTGACGACTACTCTAAAACTGAATAAGGCGCTACGGAGCAAATTCTATTGCATTAATTTAATTGCAAATAATTACGAGTAAACAGTAGACGACGCGAGCGACGCCATTGTCGCGGATAATGACAAGGACACACTTGCAGGTAAATGTGTCGATGCTCCGCGTGTTTATTTACTAGGAAGTGTGCTGCATCAACTTAGAAGCAGTCATCATGGCGTAATGTGACTCAATTTAAAATGGTTCGTGTAGAAACAGGCGGAAGTGCAACGCGGGTCTATTTATTAGAAAGCAAAAGCTGTAAGAAAGGGTTACTATAATATTAAAATGACATGTCCGATAACATACGGTTTCTTAATGGTTTTTAAATTTAATTGTACAACATTGTTAATTATTATATTAAAAAAGGGTCCCGCTGAGTTCCTTACCGGTTCTTGCCAGGACTTGTAATCAACATATGGAAGTCCGTAGTCTCTGGCTAACCCTCTGGGTAACAGGCGTGAGTGTTTATGATATAATGACTATTCCATACAAGACAAAAACACGGTCAAAATATGTAACGAAGAAAGCGTTGCTTAGCCATACGCTCTATAACACTCTCTTTTTTTTACTTTTATTTTTTTTTCTTGATAAAGACTGAGGTGACTAACGAACATCCATCTGATAGCGAGCTGCAGTTCATGGACACCAGCATCCAACTTTAAATAAAGAAGGCTACAAATGCGATGTCATCTCTGAGGACTCTAAGATGGGGAATCCCTCACAACATGTAATTATACTGGGTCTCTATACCCTTCAGACTAGAACACAGCATTGCAAGCACTGCTTTAACGACAGAAATACTGCTATAACGTAAGATGTTGGTACCCGCCCAGACGGACCATAGGCAGTGCAAATACATGCTGTTGCATTATAAGTGGTGGCCACTTGTGTTGTTAGAATTCACCACACACTGCTCGCTTTTCCTCTTATCTCAGGCATAAGGTAGACCCATGATAATATCAAAACATACAAAATACCTTTAAAACAAGTTTGTTTTTCTCAATCACTAGTGGAAGAAAATGATTCTAACGAAAGGAAATTAAGTAAAGCAGTTTTCGTAAAGTATAAACATCCTTTAGGCACGGGCTTCCTCCTCAATTGTAAGTGAGGACTTGGCAGGAATCTGCCGCGGTATTCGAATGTTGACAAACTTCCCATGTCATCTTACATCTGTCACGAACTCTTTCTTCGCTGAATGTTTAGGAAACGAAGACTTGAGAAGAGCTATTGTAACTAAAGTTATTGCAACAGGATCTTAAATCTCGTAGAACGCTTTTGATAAGCTGTAATTCATCAATAAAGGTTCTTTTTAATAGAATAGTAGAAAAACGAACATGCAGCTCACGTGATCGTAAGTGACTAACGCCGCCCATGAACAACCACAACGCCAGGGGAATGGTAAGTGTGTTGCCGGCCTTTTAGAAAGGAGTAAGCTCTTTTCTTGAAGTCTAAAAGTCGTATCGGTCAGAAAATATCGCCGCTGGTAAGCGATTCCATAAAGAGTTTGTGCTAGACTCCTAGTAAAACGCGGCAGTAACCATTCACTATCAGTTGACCTGATAGCTCGTTTATCTATCTACTATTATTGAAAAAGAAACCTGAATTTCATCGATCAAAATGGTAAAATTAAATTCAATAAACAAAAATATCTGTCGTTGTAAGGCCGTATAAATTATATAACTATAAAAATATAGTATAACACTGGCTTTGATGACGCAAATTCAAACTGCATTTTTATAACATAAAAGTTGACATTTGCATATACAATGCGATTCAAATAAGCATAGGAACGTCACTGAAGTATGACATTTATCTGTCAACTGTCACCTGAAAAGTACGGCTTGCACAGAAAATTATTTAACTCATAATTATTTTTATAAATTAATTTAAAATATTGATACTAGTCGGTGGAATATTTTAAATACCTACATAAATTCATGTTCTATTTTTATAAGGTAAAGCAGCAGTCATGATAATGATGATAATGATCACAATGATGACAATAATGACTACTCAGACAGTTACGAAGAAATGAGCGAAATTGAAATGCTAAATTCTGATTAATATTTTTTCGTTCATGGTTGTTTTGTAAATAAATATTATTTCAAACATATGTTTTGCTGACCTTGCCCAAATGGTTTAAATTGAACTATGACGTCACAATATGGTGCCAGATCAGTACTACTCTTATTTGATTCGCATAACATACAGCAAGTGTGGCGCAAAACTAAAACAGATTTCCGAGAAGCAAATGGCGGGCACGACTCTTTTGCCCATTCATTTCAATTACCGACATGAATGGGCAAAAGAGACATGAAGCGTAATGGCAGTAGCCTAATGGCAGGGCGCGGATCGCGAACTCAAAAGGTCGTGGGTTCGAATCCGCCATTTGACTACTGTCGTGAACCACTCCTAACACAAGCATTTTCAAGCTTACCAGGAATGGTTAAAAGGAATATTAGCAATGTTAATTAATAAGATTACTAATATTTTATAATATTTAAATTAAAAATTAAAATTAAAAATTACCACAATATAACTCTATTGGCTGCCGATATGACAAAAACCGTGTAGTGGCGGTTAAGAATATCCACTACCCCATATCTTCCCGTGGGTGTCGTAAAAGGCGACAGAGGGAGACAGGCAGGAGATGGGCAGCAGCATCTTCCTGATAACAGTAACTGTACGACAAAAAAAAACTGCGGTTGCCAACCCGCTCGCCAAGCGTGGCAACTATGGCAATATACCCCCCCATGAACAATTACACAAATAGACGGCCCCCAGTCGCGGCCCCGCTATTCCTGGCTACGGTGGCGACCATGGTAACGGCGGGGCAGGGGGTGCTAAGAATCTCCGGTGGAGGTTCGGTTGCCACCCGACTCGACCTGGCAACATTTAACGCACGCACCCTGAGGACTGACGAGAAGATCCTGGAGTTGGAACAAGAGATAGGCAAGTTGCGCTGGAATATTATAGGATTATTCGAGGTCCGAAGGAAGGGGGAGGACACGGTGATTCTCGAATCCGGCAACTTGTTCTATCACCGGGAGAGCGACCATCTGTCCCAAGGAAGTGTCGGATTTATCGTCCACAAGTCTCTCGTCAACAACGTTGTAAAGATTGAGAGTGTGTCGACAAGGGTCGCGTACCTGATACTCAGAATCACCAAACGGTATTCGCTGAAGGTCATACAGGTTTACGCACCTACCTCGGCACATCCCGATGCGGAGGTGGAGGAAATGTATGAGGATATTTCCAAAGCCATGCATTCCTCCAAAACCCACTACACGGTGTTGACGGAAAACTTCAACAGAAAACTAGGCACCAGAGAAAACGGTGAGCTGAAGTTAGGGAAATTTGGAGTAGGGCAACGGAACCGAAGGGACCAGCAGCTGGCCGACTTTATGGAGAAAGAGGGACTCTTTATGATGAACTCTTTCTTCCAGAAGCGGCCTCACAGGAAGTGGACCTGGTCGAGCCCCGACGGTTCGACAAAAAATGAGATTGACTTCATTATGACGACCAGACGCCAACTGTTCAGTGATGTCTCAGTGATCGCAAGGGTGAAAACTGGCAGCGATCACCGAATGGTTAGAGGCACACTGAACCTAAACGTTAAGTTGGAGAAGTCTCGTCTGATGAAGTCAACGCTCCGTCCCCCCTCGTGCTCTAATCCAGAATCCCGAAAACTTTCAGCTCGAGTTACGTAACCGCTTTCAGTGCCTACAAGATTGCAATGCAGTGGACGATATGAATGACAAGCTCGTGGAAACTGTCCATGCGGTCGGAGCTAAGATCTGCAAGACCCGCCGCTGAAGAACACAAAACCTCTCCGATCACACTCTTAATCTCATGGCTGTTAGACGGGAGATGAGGCTGCAATTGTCAACAGATTTGACAGACAGGCAACTGAACAGACAGATCTCCAAATACATGCGGGGAGACTTACGCAACTTTAATACTGCTCGTATTAAAGAAGCGATCGAGCGGAACCAGGGCTCCAAAGTCTTTGCCAGAGATCTGTCTGCCAGTAAGAGCCAACTGTCAAAGCTGAAGACTGAGTGTGGCAGCATCGTTTCCGGGACACCTGAGATTTTGAGTGAGATTGAGAGGTTCTATGGGCAGTTGTACACATCATCGTTGGAGCCACACGCAAGTGTGAGTAACGATCCAAGAGCAAGTCTTCCGACACTATTCCGATGATATCCCGGACGTCAGTCTAAGCGAGATTAGAATGGCTCTCCAGCACCTTAAAAACGGTAGGGCCCCAGGCGAGGATGGAATTACAGCGGAGCTTCTGAAAGCGGGTGGAACACCGGTACTTGAAGTCCTTCAGAAGCTCTTCAATTCCGTCCTCCATGGTGGCACTACTCCAGAGGCGTGGAGCAGAAGTACGGTGGTCTTGTTCTTTAAGAAAGGCGACAACGCTCTCTTGAAGAACTACAGACCGATTTCCCTTCTGAGCCGCGTCTACGTGCTGTTTTCGAGAGTCATTACGAATCGTCTCGCACGCAGACTCGATCCGCTTTTCGTGGGCGTTCATACAATATCTTCTCGTCAGGTATACCTCAATCTCCAAAAACTAGATTGTACAACCAGTGCGTGTTGCCAGTGATGACTTACGGATCTGAGACGTGGTCCTTCACTGCTGGCCGTATGAGGACGCTCAAGGTCGCTCAGCGAGCTATAGAGAGGGCTATGCTCGGAGTTTCTCTGCGTGATAGACTCAGAAATGAGGATATCCGCAGTAAAACCAGAGTGACCGACATAGCCCAACGGATTAGTAAGCAGAAGTGGCAATGGGCCGGCCATATAGCTCGAAGAACCGATAACCGATGGGGAAGAAAGGTTCTCGAGTGGCAGCCTCGTACCGGTAGGAGTAGAGTAGGGCGACCCGCCACTAGATGGAGTGACGACCTGGTAAGATATGCAGGAAGTCAATGAATGCAGGTGGCTCAGGACCGTGCTTTCTTGCATTACTTGGGTGAGGCCTATGTTCAGCAGTGGACTTGTGAAGGGCTGTAATGATGATGATGATGATGACGACAAACGGCTTCATTTTTTTAAAAATAAAATAAACGAGCACACAGTCCACCTGTTGGTAAGTGGATACTGTGATCTACATTTGTCCTCGATTAAGAATCAAAATGCAGATGCGTTGTCACCCCTGAGTACTAAGAGGGAATGCCTCGTAAAATGGTTCTCCGGTTCTCTACACTCGTCATACGAAGCACAACAGCATTAAGCTGCTATTTAACATTCATATTCTGTGAGAGCATGAAACACCGGTCAAGTTGACCCATTCGACTAATATAGCTGCAACTTGTCTTTATTGAGACTGCCTCTGAATGAGATATCAACAAATTCTTAACGCACTATATACTTTGTGAATTCCTATTCCGATTAATCTCTCGCGTAACATTTTTAACGCACTATATACTTTATGAATTCCTTTTCCGATTAAAGCCATCTGCTTATGGAACGAATTTTTACTGCAAATTCGTCATGAGGAAACACTGGATAAGACTGACGTCCAAAATCATCACCTGCCTTATATGACTTATTATCATTAACGACATTTGGATTTCTGTTTTCATTCTGTTTATTTATGTATATTATATGCTTTTTCATTCAATCATTACAGCCACTGCTGAACATAGAACTCCCCCAAGGAATGCCACAAGGCACGGTCCTGAGCCACCTGCATCCATCGACTTGCTGCATGTCTTACCAGGTCATCACTCCATCTAGTGATGGGTAGCCCTAAACTTTGCCTACAAGTACGAGGCTGCCACTCGAGAACTGTTCTCCCCCATCCATTATATGGTTATTCAGGCATAATATGTATGTCCATCCAGTGGCGAAGATAGAGCTCCAAGCTAGGGCAAGCCCAAGATATAAATTGATAAAAATATATATTGTTGTTTTTAGCAGTTTTATAAAAATACACCAATCTTGATCTGTCTCCACGCTTCAGTTTCATATTCAGTGATGTCAAGGACTTGTTTAACAAAGCACACAGAAGGCATACCACTGCTAGACAGATTGTATTACATATCAGCAATTGCATAGCTTGCTATATATACAATCGTAGTTATATTTCATTATAGAATATTTTGCCATAGGTTAGAAAGAGAGCGATCGTCTTCTCGAAAGCCCCGTAAAAAGACCACGTGAGCGAGGGAGACAACTATTAGCTCTATTAAAACTCATTTTTTATGACAGCAGCAGTATCGCTAAGGCAATACGAGGTCATCGGTCGACATGTGTCGAACAGTGAAGTGCGCGGGAAATTTGAAATAGCTTGAAACATTTTACGAGTTATTTTATTAGTTGATATTATTGATTGATTCAGGTTAATAAGGCAAGCCCGGCTTTTCGGCTTTAATGGAAGCTTCGCCACTGATATATAGCCCCACAGGAGGCTATCTATGGGGGAGGCTTATATTCAGGAGTGGAATTTTAAAGAATGTAATGGATAGAAATGAAAGTCTGTTATAATATACACCACTGTCGAACAAAATCATTTTTTTCTTAAGGTTGTTTGGTAGAAGAGTTCGCTCTTTAACGATAAGACCGCCTTATTGTATCTGCCGCCTAAGGTTTTCCTCCTTTTAGTTTTATAGTTTTTTTCTTCGTGTTCTGTGGCGTACATTAAAGTACTAGCTGATACCCGCTCGCTTCCTCATACTATAGTATTAAAATATGGAAAACAACATTTATGCATTGCTACGCTTTGCTAGGATGTAATTTGAGCGTTACTTCCTTTTAAACGAGGTATTTTTTTATATTATACTAGCAATCAGCCCCGGCTTCGCATTTGGTTTTTGGATCTCGACATCAGCGCCGCTCACCGGCTCCCATTGTTAAACTGAAACATTTTAGAATTAATTTAATCACACACCCAAAATTTCATCAAGATCAGTCCAACCATTTAGGAGTTCAGTCGCATACACACAGATAGAACAATCATATATGACAGGCTCGTCGCTTTACTAATTTTAAAGGCTGCGTAAAACGGCAAACATTGTGCCAGTTTCTTAAGTTTAGGACTTTAATGCAATGAAGAGAGGTTACTGATAAAAGAATCAAAAATAAAGTAATTGAAACTAACATTAGAATAAGGCATTCTTTCATACATAGATTTTTTACATTCCTTAGCCCTTTTCTGTATAATTAAGTCATTGTAACATGGTAACAGAATTTGTCATACGACGATACGGAAAAATTGCTGATTGTTTTAAATTAAATAATATCTATTTATTTATTTATTTAAAACTTCATATACACAAGTGGTATATAGGCGGACTTAATGCCTAAGGCATTCTCTCCCAGTCTACCTTGGGATGATGCAGAGATAGAATGAAGTAGGTGTAATAAAAAGTTAATATGCGAATACTAAAATAAAATAACAAAAAAAATTGTAATACATGGAAATAAAATACATAAGATATAAACGGTACATCGCAAAAAATAGATAAAATTATATTAATATTCATACACATATATGTATAAAATATATAATATACATAATTACAATAAGAACAATAAGAATATATATATATATATATATATATATATATATATAACATATAAACATACATATATACAAATATATATATATACATATATATATACATATACATACATACACACACATACATACATATATACACATATACATACACATACACATGTACAACCAGTGCGTGTTGCCAGTGATGACTTACGGATCAGAGACGTGGTCCTTCACTGCTGGCCGTATGAGGACGCTGGTTCTGCCAATGATGAGGATGATGATTCTGCCAATTTATTAAGTAAGTGTTCCCGAACCTTCATCTTGAACGCGTACCGATTGCTAGCCGTCCTGATTTCGAGAGGGAGTGCGTTCCAAAGGAGAATGGATTGAATGTGGAAAGAGGAATGAACAAGTCCAGAGCTAAGGGATGGACATAGGAGAAGAAGGTTGTTCGTAGAGCGGAGGTTTCTCTCATGACTAGCACTAAGCAACTGAAAGTGAGGAGATAAGTAGGTAGGGGAAGTTGGAGACATCAGGATAGAATAAAGGGTGGTGAGTGCACGCAAACTACGGCGTTGACGAATAGGTAACCATTTTAATTGAGATCGATACGTGGATACATGGTCATACTTTCGAAGATTGAAAATGAATCGAATGCAGTTATTCAGAAGACGGTCATATTTGTTGAGAAGGTCTGCATTCAGGTCGAAATAACACACATCACCATAGTCGATTAGGGGAAAAATTAAACTCTGCACAAGCATTGCAGTATCATAAGTAAATGAATGATAATTTAATAATAATAATTTATTTTACTGAAATAACCCCAGGTAGTTGGTATGTTTTTCATGTTATATAAAAAACAGAATATTTGTTAACGTATCTATTACTAGCACATACACCTGAGATACAGGTTTATTCTAGTTCAGGTGCCAGTTATTGTAGACTATTTTAAATTATGACCTTATTTTAGTTAATTGTACAATTTATTTAAATAAAAATTCTAATTATTATTATTATAAACGCATTTGCATGCCAGCCAAAGTCCAATCATACACTAAACATTCCAGTACTTAAAATCTTACCACCTTGTTTAACCCTTACAGGTACAGCCCATCAAAAGTACACTGAACATGGCCCTCCCCACAGATTGCACCATATTACCCATACTTGCCATAATTGCCACGCTTGGCGGGCGGGTTGCCAACCGTAGTTTTTGATTTTTTAATGACATTAGAAAGAAGCTGCTGGCAATCTCCTAGTGTGTTAGCTTCTGTCGCCTCCTATGATAGCAACGGTACGATATGGACCAGTGGATATTCTTACACTGCCTCTACACGGTTACTTATTTAGGAATAATAATATTGCCAATAAGCTAAGACACGTTCATTCTCTTGTTTATCACGTTTTTTTTTCAATAGGATAATGGTGACAAACGAGCAAACAGTCCACCTGATGGTAAGTGATTGTTGTGGCCCATAGACATCTACATCTATCCTCGATTACGAATCGAAATGCAGATACGTTGTCACCCGTGAGAACTAAGATGAAATGCCACAGTAAAATGGGCTTCCGGTTCTATACATTCACCATACAAAACACAGCAGCGTTCAGCTGCTATTTCACGCTGGTATTCTGTGTGATCGTGGTCCTTCCCCGGTGCTACAACTATACTACTAATATAACTGCAGCATGGCTCTACCACGTCAAAAACAGCTGTTTGTTGTGTTTTGTTTCTATAAAACTGTATTGACAAACGAACATGAATCCACACGCCGTCAACTGCAAACAAAGAAGGCCACAGATGCATTATCCTTGCAACACTCAGGATTAATATGGAATGCCATACAGCCTGTAATGATACTATGGTTCATAAAAGATAGCTTGATCTCTGCGACAGCTGTCAGTAAAATCACGCTATGATGACGTCCTGAATTTCTTAGTAGTACAGACAGTATCTGTCAATGTCATACTTTATGGGCAT
Source organism: Parnassius apollo (assembly GCA_907164705.1). Classification (NCBI taxonomy): domain Eukaryota; kingdom Metazoa; phylum Arthropoda; class Insecta; order Lepidoptera; family Papilionidae; genus Parnassius; species Parnassius apollo. The sequence goes on along the minus strand of CAJQZP010001459.1, from coordinate 2,895,765 downwards.
GACGACTAATTAGTGCATGCCCATAAAGTATGACATTGACAGGTACTGTCTGTAAAAGTAAAGTAAAGTAAAGTTACAGCCTATATACGTCCCACTGCTGGGCTCAGGCCTCCCCTCATTTCTGAGAGGGTTTAGGGCAAGGAAATGTCCGCCGCGCTGCCCAAATGCGTGTTGACGAACTTCACATGTCTTCGAAATATTTTTTTTTCTTATTCCTCAGACATGCAGGTTTCCTCACGATGTTTTCCTTCACCGCCGAGCACGTGGTAAATCAGCACTTAAAATTGCAATTAACAATTTCATTGGTGCCGGCGGAGATCGAACCGGGCTTACTCGCGTTCTGTTATATTTACAGCGAACGTTAACCACTGAGCTACCACGGCTCTGTACGGTCACGGTACTGTCTGTACTACTAAGAAATTCAGGACTTCATAGGCATGATTTTACTGACAGCTGTCGCAGAGATCAAGCTATCTTTTATGAACTATAGCTCTCTAGCTCTCTATTACCTTTTTTATTAACGACTCTGGGTTCTAAACCTTCTGAGTTCTGAGCCTTCCCTACTACCTTCACACGGGAACACAGCAGTGTAATTGCAGTGGTAGAGCCACGCTGTAGCTATATTATGGTTGTAGCGCGAATGTGTCGGCTCGACCGGGATGAGGGGTCACGTCCAGCGAGAGGACCACGCTCTCACAATACCAGCGAAAAATAGCAGTTTAATAAAAAAAGATTTTATTATTGTTCTTAAAACACCTCGTCGGAGTTTGATGTAATGAGTTAACTATTAGTTCGTACAAATATTTGTCAAGCGTTTTGAGCGAACATAGCGGGAATAGTTGCAGGGATTGCCTGCAGGGTCAATAGATTTTTTTTTCTTTATTTGACGTGTTTTGGCTATAATTTTAATTTCTGACCTTTAAACCATTTTCTAATCGCGTAAGTTCAATATAAATAAGAAAAAGAGCTATAAAAAATATTCGGAGTAATATAAAAAATACGCTTTACATGAACTGAATAATTCTACCGCTATTCAAAACTCCTAGGATTAAAAGACTTCGAAAATAATTCTTTTGCAGTTACACTGATTCCTTCCTTGTTTTTTTTTAACCTTGGCAATAAAAAGTTAGACAAAGAGACGTATTTTAAAGTACGATTTTGATTGTAGATTGTAGAACTTTGGTGTATTACATAAATTAGCAGTTATAAGGTTCTCTGATATAATTTATAAATATTGGAATTTATGAAAACAACACGAATGGATCATTAAACGTGATGTTCCTGGTAAGACTAGCCAGCCATAAAACTAGGGCAGATGCAGATGCAAAGGTTACCTTTTGCTAGCATCATAAACGGAGCGGAGTAAAAGTCTAAAGTCATAACTATCTTTATTTCAACAAAAGATTCAATTAAATACTGTGAATTTGCGCAGATGTAAATTAGCAAGTCGATTAGATAGTAAAAGGAAAAAAAATAAATTCAGATTTTTATTGTTTACAAACCTTGTCTGCGTTGAGCTACAAATATTGCCGAAAAATTTATGTAAATTCGCCTACAGGTTACGGAGGAGATAGATTTCAAAGAATCGTTTTTTTGCGTTGCTCTAATTACTGTATTGTCGTCAGTTCTTATCACGTCCGTAAAATTCCAGATTATTCAGACGTCTGGAAGGAAGTGCAACTGAATCACAAAATTCTTTTCATACATACTTACATCGATACCTACAAATCAATCTAATATTAAAGTGATTTTACACCTTTAAATATTAATATCAATAAAAATGCATGAATATTGGGAGATAATTATTTCATAGTATATTCTTCTGATTTTTCATCAGCGCGTAAAATTTCAGTGCTGAACACGGATCCCCCCCCCCCCCCGTTGCATATCGTTGTATTTGACGCAGCACACGTCCCGGCGTGTAGTAGTGGTGGAAGAATATTCACTACCCCTTATCATCCACCGGGTGTTATAAGAGGCGACATAGGGAAACAGGAGATGGGCACCAGTGTCTTCCTATTAACCACTAAATATAAAATACTGCGGTTGTCAACCCGCTTACCAAGCGTGGTAACTATGGCAAATATCCCCCCTATGACACAATGAATGGGGGAGGCCTATATCTTTAATATCCATTTGGGATTTTCTGTAACGGTTTTTGAATTAAATATTATTTTTTGGGTAGCACGGTACGTAAAGCAGCTTTGAAGACGTTACCGGTATGGGCTTTAATATACCCCCATATTATATTTGCATTTACTTTAAGCTTCAAAAACTCTTAGTGGTTTACAGAAAATCCAACACGTGCACATCTCATGTTTAATTTTACATGCAAAAAATATTTAAAAAAATTATCCAATTATAACAAACGAATTAATAGTTATCACTTATAAATTAATAATTAAAAATAATAATCATAAATTAAACAATTATGCAATATTAGTGTATAAACCATTAGCAGCGCGTGTTGAGAAAATTAAAGTATGAATATAAAATATTAATATAAAAAGAAAAAGGTCGCAATCATACAATGTCAGGCTATGAAATATTTTGTCATATTAATTTATAATGCAATGTCAATAAAAGCTAATTACAATATATGTCCATAATTAAAATACATCTTAAATACAAAGTAACAAATAGTAAATAGTCAAGCAAATTGAATTGTCGAATTATTAATTGTCATATTATCCATAATTTTATTAAAAAGATTCAGCAGACGTGTCATACTGTCTGCAAATACTAGAATATACCATATTCACACACTATAGGTCTTGAGGTCGTTCTGGACTTATATTTTAAATAAAACTAATTTTACAGATTTTACCGCGTTTAATTTGACTTCTTTTTACCTACTTGAATTACCCATGGTTACGCGGTGACTAAGGTTTTTGACGTCTTGATGTTATAGTTAACGCAGGCTACCATCAATTATCTTACAAAATATTTAAAAGCTATAGCTATAGTAAAATTAAACGCGATAAAATCTAATTTTATTCTATGTGTAGTATTCGTATAAATGTAGAAAATCATTATACTGATGTAAGATGTCCCTAAAATCGAAGTCAAGTCGAAATCTGATGGTAGGTCAACACATAAAAGTTAACAGAAAAATATACAGAAAATCTTTGTTATGTATTCTAAAAATTACAGGCATTTATAAAAAATCGAAAAAATTTACACCCTGTGACGATCTTTTAACTCCTGTTGCTTACAAAGTCTTACTTTTTTATTTTCTTTTTATTATATAATATTGAATAAAACTTCTAAAAGCTGTTGCTTAAAATTTGCAGCCAACTGCTCCAGTCCAAAAGGAAATGTAATTTTTGTCCCAGCCAAGTATTCATAATTAATACTTTGCCCAGATTTAAAATTTTAAATAATTGTATTGAAAAAAAATACCACACATGTTTTACAAGTAACTTTAAAAGTTGGCGCATTTGATAAGGATTCCAAAATGATATAACATTTGCGATATACTTTGTTAAATTCTAGTTTGAGTGGAACGGAGGGAACTATGATTTTCATCATTCATCATTTTCATTATATTTTCACCCGATTCTGGCTTGACGTCGATTTCTGGGACAGCCCGTATTTTACTAAAGTTTAATTAATGTCATATGTGTCGAAGGCATTGAATCATGTGTCTAAAATTTAAAAACAAAACTCCAAACTATCACAATGAAATCTTCTCTCAGTACTCCGCACCTAACGCTATCAACTTTGCGAATATAATAATATGTAATTCGGGTGCATCTGTATAGTAGCGGGCGTTCACGTGTTAACGTCCTGGTTATTTATAATTCGTATAACCTTGCGCGGCGACGCCAGAATTGTAACATCTTACTCAATTCTACACATACCAAGGTACAACTGTCACCCAAACAGTTATTTGATGGCTAGTCGTATGGAAAATTCAAGTCAATATTCACACTAGAACATCGACAGAATTTCCGCAAACGATAAAATCGATAGTTTTAAAATCAATTCACGAATTAATGGGAAAGACCGCAAAGATCTCATGAAGTCCGAATTCAATGAGTGAAGGCTACACGATATGCAAATAACGTATATCGTGACATATCGTGTTGTTTCAAATCATACAAAATATCGAGCAACTAGTATTTCACAACACGCGTATGTTATTAAAAATAAATTTTAAAAAGCTTATAATTATAAGAAATACGAAAACAATCCATAGTTTTGCATAACCAAGCAATTAAAGATACTTTATGTCGTTTCGGAGCGTGATTACGTTCCCTTCACTTAAAAACAAAAAAAAATTGTAATTATTACTTACAATTTTTTTTTGTTTTCTACATGCCGATTACGTAAATTACACGTAACTACGCTACGCAGTGTGTATTTGATGTTGGCGCGGTTGTTGACCTCCTGTTTACAGACAGCCTCTCACAGTTGGTTGACAGTAAAGGACATCGAGGTCAGAAATAAACCCAAAAATTGTAGAAACACAAAACGTAAACAGGCGTTAGCTTAGTGACTCACTAGCACTAGCTAGCAGAGCAACCTCAAGCTGAGCTGTGTTTCATACGGTGAGTGCAGAGAACTGGAGACCCTTTTACCAGAAACAAGGTATTTCATCTTAGTCCTCAGAGGTGACAAGAGATCTGCATTTTGATTCTTAATCGTCTATGGAGAACAGCTTCCGCCTACCAACATGTGAACAGTGTGCTCGTTTGTAACCTTATTCTATATAAAAATACAATTAGAGAGAGACTTCAGAAGTCTTTGAACCTGAGCTTTTTATTGTTCTTTGAAAAGTTTTTTTATTGTTTTTTGATTTGTCTTAATATATTATTGTTTTTAATATTTGAATAAAGAAATGATAAGTAGTAACGTTTTAAAGGCCAGGGAAAATAAATCTAGTTTATGAATGAGCCATGCAAAAAGTCAATTGTAGAGAGATATTTTTAAGTTTTCACGTTAAAAATAGATAAGTCTTAAAGTCAGACGTTTTGATGGCCTTGGTCTTGTTTAAATTGATACAGCGCGCCAAGCCGGATGCTGATACAGAACTGACCGACTCACGGGAGATAAAACTGTTTTGATGCAATTACATATTTATACAAATGTTAGAAGTATTTTCTATATGGATATATTATCCGGATAAAAAAAATCGAAGTCATACAAAGTATTAGGGCAACGAGGTGGACACTTCCTTGCCCTAGAACCCTCTCAGAAATGGGAGGAGGCCTGTACCCAGCAGTGAGAAGCATATAGGCTTTTTCTATTGAACAAGGGTGACAAACGAGTATACAGTCTATCTGATACCAAGTGGATGCTGTGCCCCATAGACATCAACATTTATCCTAAATTAGGAATCAAAATACAGATGTTTTGTCGCCCGTGAGGACATATATACATATACAAAAACACTCACGCCTGTCACCCAGAGGGGTAGGCAGAGACTACAGACTTCCATTTGGCACGATCCTGACACACCTCTCTCGCCTCCTTCACATCCATACACCTACGCATTAATGCTCGTCGGTTAAGGGTAGTCCTAATTTGGCCCGTTTTCAATAAATCGCCAATTTGGTCGACAAATTTTCGCCTAGGACGTCCCTTTCCGACTCTGCCATTCACATCTGCAACACAAATTTTCTTTGTCACTCTTTCCTCATTCATTCTTTCCACATGACCAAACCACCGAAGCATTCCTTTCTTAATCCTGGTCACAACATCATCTTGCAAACCACACTCTTCTCTTATTACACAATTTCTTACCCCGTCGTTCAGATTCAGCCCTAACATACTCCTTAACGACCGCATTTCTACAGCGTTGATTCTACTCTCGTGCTTCTTCTGCCACACCCAACTTTCACTACCATACGTTAAAGTAGGGACCAACACAGCATTGTGAATTGCCATACGTGCCTTTTTTGACACATTTTGACTCTTCACAATAGAGTGCAGGACCCCATTTACTCTATTTCCCGTGAGGCCCGTGAGGACTAAGATGGAATGACTCATTTCCAGTAAAAAATGGTCTCCAGACCTCTACTCATCATACGAAACGCAGTAGTATTAAGCTGCTATTTTACGCTGGTATTCTGTGAAAGTGGAGTCCTACCCGGGTCGAGCCGACCCAATCGTGCTACAACAATAATAAAGCTGCAGCGTGGCTCTATTTACAAATATAGAAGTATGTATCTTCTCGTCCGGTATATATAAGATTCTTAAAACAAATCGTGTACAGCCAGTGCGTGTTGACTTACGGTACCACGGAAATAAGGCGTAGATTCGCCGGTGGCCAAATGCGGAAGTCGAATGCTCGAGGTTTCTTTGCCTATTGAAGTCCTTAACAAGGATATCTACAGCAAAACATAGGACTATATAAAGCCTAACTAATCAACAGACTGAAGTGGCAGTAAGAGGGCCATGAAAAACTAAATGAGGTAAGAAGGATTTAAAGTTGCAGCCTTGTACTGGCAAGTACAGTGTTACAGTTACAGGGCGAAGTCACCAGAAGACAGAGAGAAGACCTGATGAAACATGAAACTTGAATGCAGGTGGCTCAGAACAGTGGTTTGTGGCATTCTATAAGGACGATCAATACAGTATTTCACAAGGGCACTGCTGAATATAGGTCTCCACAAATAAATGCCGCAAAACACGGTTCTGAGCCATCTGTGTCCATCGGCCTTCTACATGTCTTACCAGATCGTCATTCCATCTAGTGGAAGGTTGCCCTTCGCTTACCGGTACGACGCTGTATCTCGAGAGCGTTTTCTTCCCGGTTGTCAGTTCTTCGAGCTAAATGGCCGGTTCATGGCCACTTCAGCTTACTCATCCGTTGGACTATGTCGGTTACTCTGGTTCCATGCGGATATCCTCATTATAATGACGACTATAGTATATTAATAAGTGATATACTAAATAGAGTTTTATAGAATAAGGGTGACTACCGAGCACACAGTTCACTTGACATGCGGATGCTGTAGCTCATAGACATCTACATCTATCCACGATTAGGAATCAAAATGCAAATTCCTCGTTTACCGGTAAAGTTGTCTCCGGTTCTCTACACTTACCCATACGAAACACTGCAGCATTAAACTGCTATTTTACGCTGGTATTCTGTGAGAGTGTAGTCCTTCCCTGGTCGAGCCGACCCATTCGTGCTATAACTATAATATAGCATGATATAATGCGTATAGATTTATAAACCGAAGCGCAATAGCGAAGATACTGTGTTGCCCACACATTACGCGTAGTTCAATGTGATATAAGTTATACAACATATCACGGATGACATGGTAATCATTGGACGTGTAATCAGAGTAAAAGAGAGTGCGGATATCTCACACTAGCGTCTCGCAACACACGCACGCAAGCGCGGGGTTCATGTACAGTAGAAGACACAAATATTTACTGCCAGCGCTGGCATCGCGTGATTTTCTCTAAAGACACAAACTGCAGTGAGACTACGAGGATATTATGTATAAATTTTTGATCTTTTACACTCACAATAGAGAAACTTAAATATATGAAAATAGAGCCGTGTAGGTCAGGCAATTAGCGCTCACCGCTCACCTTAAATTTCACGGCACACGAACAAACCAAATTCGATACCTAAAGCAACGGCGCTTATAAAATTGTTGAAACCCGTGACTCGTGGCAATGAAGTAAAATATCGTAAAAAAAACTACTATGTCTGAGAAATTAACTCTTGATGTGTCTGTAATTTAATATTGATAACACGTTTACAAACCCCACACACTCTAGAATTTTCGTGTGTCGTGGAGGTAACTTACGAAACTAAATTGCACAACGACAAACATCCATACCCGAAACGGTTACTTGTAGGCCATACAAATACTTGTTCCGTGACCAACCCACAACCCTCAGCGGCAAACTACAACCTTTAGGCCTCTGCCTCGAATCTTGCGGGCAGCGGAGCGACGGCGACGGCGGCGCGGGAGCGGGGCGGGCAACGCAGACCCGTTCACGAAACTAGCGGGCAGATCGCGCGACACTATAGCGGCGTATTGATGTGTTCATGATTGTGTTGTCGAGATGTTTGTTTTTATTTGCGAACGAAATGTCTGAACAACGGCGACAACATCTTTTTGATTCGAATTTATTTCTAACGCTCGATTTACTGTGGGCAAAAGAAGTAAATCCCTACTACTTATAGGGCAAGGAAAAGAAAAGGCGAGTTTTATCGAAATTACGAAGAACAGAGACAATGTCCCGACAAATTCTACGACTACACCAGAATGAGCGTAGAAACTTTTGACTATATTCTTGAAGCTATCAAGGGCGATTTAGAGTCTGTATTCAGTTCGTTTTTAATTTCTTCCCATAACTGGTTAATTACTCTTCTATTTTTATGGTTCACATCTTTGCTGTTCCATATCGGTGTTCTCTCAAAAATTGCTGAAATAATTTGCTCTTGCACGTCCGAGGACATTTCGAAACGTCACAGAAATTAATTGCACAACACTACAATGCAGACGCGCGCGCGGTCTCCGCTTGACTAGAGTACACCGCTCATTGCCCGCCCCCGCGCCGCTGCCAAGCCGCTGTTTTCGAGAGTCGGTCCATTTGATTTTACGCATAAGATCCTGCCGCTCCCGCGCCGCCGCCGCTGCTGTCCCGCTGCCCGCAAGATTCGAGGCAGAGGCCTTAAGGTTTCGGTGGCACGCTTTGCGGCAAGTGTGCCATCGCATTATTTTTAACGAGTCAACGTTGCAGCGCCCGCTATCAGTTCTAATTTCGATAACTAATCCACACTAAATGTACATTTAATCGAGTCTCACATTAACAGAGTCCAGAGTACAATGCGAGACCTAATTCTAAACGGATTTCGGGCCGATATCGGCTAAGTAAATTAATAACGATATATAGCATTGTTATCAGCAGCAATTAGTGTGTTTGGGCTCCGCTGTGTCACTAACGTACATTTCAATACACGTACATTAAGTTTGTTTTGTTGGACTAATGGCTATGCATGCTATTTTACCATTTGGTAATAGAAATAGAAATAGAAACTTTTTTATTCAATGTAGATTATAAAAATACTTATTGAAAGTCACTTTTTTAATTTACCACTATTTACTTTTTTTTACTATTTCTATTTCTAAAAGTAGCATGTTCAAGATTTTGAATATCTTGGTTATTTTTTATTCAAGTAAATAACAAATAATCACACAGTGGACCCACCTGATGGTTAGTGGATACTGCCAATAGACACATCTATCTTTTTTACATTTAATCGAATCGAATCGAATTTATCGATTAATAATTGATGTAGCATGCAATTAATGCAACTAAGACATGATTAATCAATAATCATTTAAAAATGTCAGTCTGCCTGCCCGGGCTTATGTTCGAAATAGCCGAAGCGATTGTGATGATACTACCACTAACAGATGCAATCACAGGTGACCCTGAGTTATTTTTAATCCGAAAAAAATGGAGACTTTTTGTGAATAGTAAAAGTAAAAAAAAAGATAACTAAAGATTACTTTAAAAAATCTAAATAACGCCACGTTAATAAATTTCACCGATGTAAAGCCGGGGTGTGTCGCTAGTTTATAATAGAATATAAGTCAACCACTCTCCTTAGACTTGGTTAACCGATTAATAATGACAATGGAATTGAACTCCGTACAGTGGTCCTCCGTGTAGTGGCAGTTTAAGAACATCCACTACCCCATATCATCCCGCGGGTGTCTTAAGAGGCGACAGAGGGAGACAAATCTGCACCTGCAACCTACAAAGATAGAGCTACAGCTGCGTTGTCACGGCCTGTAATTATATAGGCAACACTGCTATACAGAACACTGCAGTGTACTGCTGCTGGCCACAGAAATAGGTTTAAGGGTGGACGGACTCCTAGGAAGAAAGAGTTGTCAATGTTACAATCCTGGATACCCACTACTTAGAACAAACTACCATCCCCGATGAGTGACAGTAAACGAGTACGCATTCCAGGTCCGATTCTCCCCACTCATCGTATGAAGCACAGCAGCACAACGCTAGTATTTAACGTTGATATATTGTGAGAGATTTTTAGCGTGTACTTACTTGGACCATACAGCCAATCAATGAGACTATTATATGTGTCAGGCGTGTTGGGAATGGGTGCATGATTAAATATGTTACATGGAGTAGAGGGCCAAACAAAATAAATGCTTAACAAACTTAATGTAATCTAAGAATCTGGTGCATCTTGTCTCAGAGCGGTCGTTAAAACGACGACCCTGCAAGCTTGCATGGAGGACTTCCAAGTAATCAACGTTACCAATTAATACGTGGTAAAGCCATGCTGCAGCTATATTATGGTTGATGCACGAATGGGTCGGCTCGACCGGGGCAGGACCATGCTCTCACAGAATACCAGCGTATAATAGCAGTTTAATGCTACTGTGTTTTGTATGGTTAGTGTAGAGAACCCCAGACCCTTTTTACTGAAAACGAGGCATTCCATCTTAGTCCTCAGAGGTGACAACGCATCTGCATTTTAATTCTTAATCGAAGATAAATATAGATTTCTATGGGTCACAGTATCCACTTACCATCAAGTGGATTGTAAGCTCGTTTGCTACATTTATTTTATAAAAAAATAATCGAAAAGTAAATGAGGTAGTTAACTAAACTAAATTTTCTTGCGTTAAATAAAAATGCAACACAAAAAGTATCTATTAATTTATTCAAAAACCACCTGCTAACTTTTATTCTTACTCTATTTTAATAAATGTTTACTTACATGGTATATAAGCATCCGCATAGCGCGCCTATTCTTAAAAATAGGTATAGGTATATTTAATTACCTGTAAGAGAAAAAATATTCACAAATTAAAAAAATGTGAAGGAAAAGGTAAATTATCATCTCACAGAATACCAGCGTAAAATAGCAGCTTAATGCTGCTGTGTTTCATATGGTCGGTGTAGAGTCGGAGACCCTTTTTAGTGGAAACGAGGCAATCCATCTTTGACTCAGGGTTGACAACGAATCTGTATTTTGATTCGTAATCAAGGATAGATGTAAATGTCTGGGGGTCACAGCAACCACTTACCATCAGGTGGACTGTGTGTTCGTATGTCATTCTTATTCTATACATATAAAAAAATATTCTTAATTTAAAAAATAATCACATATTCTTCAATTAGGCGTAAGGTAACTTAACATCTTACGAGATAACATTTGAGAGTTAATGGCAGTTGAACGGCTCGAGCGTGGCCTTTCGTGCGTAACTTGGCACGAAATGCCACTCTCAAGCCGTCGAAAATGACATTAAGAAATTCTCTAATGATTAATGAAAATTAATATATCCTACTATGAGAACAAAAGTATATTAAAATTTGACATAAGGACAGCACCAAATAAGGTATCCTTCAAAATATTGCTTCGGGAACATCTTTTGAAAAAAAAAATGGCTTCTATATAACATCAATTAGTACTTGCTACATTTATTCAGATATATACTATATATGTATACTTATATGTATTTATGTGTATAATGTTTATTTGTATTGATGTGTTTGTTTAATAATTTAGTTTTAAGACACCTTCCATAGTGCCATAATTTTTCAACACGCCAAAATGCTAACTGGCATATTGTACGCCCTTTGCAACCCTATATATATATACCCAATAGTTTTTAAATAAATAAATGTGGGGCCCATGGTAGCTCTGGGGATGAACACTCGTCGTAAATTATACAATACGCAAACAATCCGGGTTCGATCCATTTCGGGTCTGCTAAATTGAAAAAATATTTCGAAGATGTGTAAAGTCCATCAACGCGCAAAGGGGCAGCATGGAGGACACTACCTTGGCCTAAACCTATCTTAGAAAGGAGAAAAGTCCGGTGCCCAGAAGTGGGACGTAATAAGCTTTACATTTACTTTTCTTTATTGTATTGAGAAGAAAGTCATAAGCGATTATAAGAGAGATTAGCTGGAACATTCTAGATGTTTCGGTGGAAAAGGCCTATATAAAGCCGTTTTTATCTATTCACAACAAAACATTTTATTTAAGTATTCAGTATCCGGCCGAATAGTACCTGGATATTCGGTATTCGAGCGGATAGAAAAAGTAGCCGAATAGGCCGATTACCGAACATCAGCCGGATATTCGTTGCAAGTCTGCTAGTACTGTTTTGTTTGCTAGAAAATAGCAGACACTGCAAGCGAAGGCTTTATCAGATGTTCGTAAGAGCCAAAGCGTGGACAAGGCCACTGCTCCCATGTGAGATGTAACAAAATATGTATGACATGTAACAAACTGACCTTCTATTGGTTCGGAGTCGTGTGTGTTTTGGACATAATATACTATTATGCCAGCAATTATTGTTGATGTTCTACATAAAGACTTCCAATTATTAGTAAAGATTGTTTTAGCGTTTATGAACAATAGCGTTGTGTAAAGATATTAACAAACAAAATTATCTCGTGAAGATATATATAATACAAATACAAATAAGAAAGCCATTAAAGGATTGAATATACATAACTCTAAAACTTTTGACATACATAATTATAAAAACAACAATTAACTTAAAAGTTTGGTCTTTTTACTGATGAGGAGGCAAACGCGCATGCGGCACCTGATGGTACTCGTAAGCGTCGACCGCCACCCATAAACAATGCAACGAAATGAGAATTGCAAGTTACTCGTCATCATCATCATCATCATTACAGCCCTTCACAAGTCCACTGCTGAACATAGGCCTCCCCCAAGTAATGCCACAAAGCACGGTCCTGAGCCACCTGCATCCATCGACTTCCTGCATGTCTTACCAGGTCGTCACTCCATCTAGTGGGGGGTCGCCCTACACTACGCCTACCGATACGAGGCTGCCACTCGAGAACCTTTCTTCCCCATCGGTTATCGGTTCTTCGAGCTATATGGCCGGACCATTGTCACTTCAGCTTACTAATCCGTTGGGCTATGTCGGTCACTCTGGTTTTACTGCGGATATCCTCATTTCTGAGTCTATCACGCAGAGAAACTCCGAGCATAGCCCTCTCCATAGCTCGCTGAGCGACCTTGAGCGTCCTCATGTTACTCGTATATACTTTTAAATATATTTGTTTATAATAGTTGTAAAATGAATTCATCTCTATACACATCTTTGTTTTAAGAAATCAATCCAGAATTTTCATAATAATTTCATCAAACCTGTCTTCTGTAAACCTAAACTCCGCAGCTACATCATCACCTTTTTATAATATCCGAATTATCTATTTAACAACTACACTGACCGTGTAGCGTCGGTGTAACAATATCCATTACCCCATATCGTATCGTATAAGAAGCACCGTCTTCTTAATAATCACCTAATAACCAAGTAGTGGAGTTTTGATAAGCTGTAGCGTACCTATTTAATGACCTGCTAAGGTAATGCACTCAAATGACAAACTAAGTTATACGATACATATGTATATATAAATCAATAACGATCTATTTCTTTATTTTATTGTTTGGAAGAGGGTTGACATATAGATATAAACATTGCACCTTTTTTTATAGGGTACACAGTCCACCCGGTGTGGCCCATAGACACCTATATCTGTTCTGAATTAAAAATCAAAATGTAGATGCGTTGTCATCCTAGAGGACTAAGATGGAATGCCTAGTATCCAGTAAAAAGGGGCTTCGGTTCTCTACACTCAACGAAACACAGCAACATCGAGCTGCTATTTTACGCTTGTATTCCGTGAGAGCGTAGTCCAGACCCGGTTGGGCCGACACATTCGTGCTACAACCACAATATAACTGCAGTATGGCTATACTATACAAACGATATACTTAAACTATAATATTATATTCTATGGCAAATTATCCGGATACAGAGTAGTGTACACACAAGTACAAAAAATCAACGAGCTACGCACTCGCACGGGCAGTGTAAAATTGTTACATCGTAGCCGGTGGTGGTGAGATTCACTTCGATGCTTAATTTCAAGTTTGTTAATTCACCTAGAAATGTTCTAGGTTTTTTATAAGTCAGTAATTCAGGGAATGAGTAAATGATGAGATAAAAATGGCATTTACAAAACTTAATCACTGAGAGCTCTTAAGATTTATTCACGAAATTTAGGATTCCAATATAATATTTATAATGTAGAAGCAAGAAACGAAAATAATATCAAAAGGAATAACATGTTTTGTTAAACAATAAATAAATCTCGTTACTGTGTAGTGGCTGCGAAACAGAATCCACTACCTCATATTGCAATGTAACCCCATGGGTGTTGTAAGAGCCGACAGCGGGAAATCGATCACGAGATGGGCAGTAGCATCATCCAGATAACAACTCAAAATAATGGGTGCGTTCGGCAGAAAAAAGCGCTAGCAAGCGCTTGTAAGCAAAATGGCGATCGTAAGCGGTAAGCGCTGTCAAATCGTAAGTAGCTATTTTCCTCCAGGACACGATGTTAGTTTTAACCGGGGAATCTAACCTAATTTAAATATATGTTTGTAAAGTATTCATATTAAAAACTTACCAATCATGAGTTTTTAATAGCATGTATATGTTTATTCATGTCATTATATTACTTAAAACTAATATTGCACAAAACAACTTATAAACTCTACTTCAAAACAAACAAATTAAATAAGCAAAATGGCGGATTGTGTCAGCGCTACTGAAGTAGCAATCGTGTCCTGGCCGAAAACTATTTTAGCGCTTATAAGCGCTTGCTAGCGCTTTTTTCTGCCAAACGCACCCAATGAGAACTGTGGCTACCAACACGTGTGCTCCAATAAATAACTTTGACATTTGAGGCAGTATACGGCGAGGGTTGTGTTCCGCAGTGGATTTTCGATAGGCTTTAATTAATGAATGAATTAACTACACTCTTTCTACTATTAGAAGATACATTCAACTACAAACTCATCTGATGGTAAGTGATGAAAAATTACACACTACTTTGTTTAACTTAACTTAGATGTATGCGATTTATTCATGGCTAAAACTACCAAACCGTTATCAGTATAGCATGCAATGCCGCAGTTTATTTTCAATGCAGTATCGGAACTTGTAATATCGCACAATTTACAATAATGCAATATTAAAAAATCCCTTAAAGGCGGTTTAACTAAAACAATAACATGAATCAAAAATCACTAATGGACGTTAAATTAAAAACCTAACATGAGATAACTACAATTAATCACACATACAACCCTAAATTACCTTGGAAATGTTTACGTAAAAAGAAAAGCATATCCACTGTCTCAACATTTAAAGAACTTCTAATTTTATAATATATTTATCCAGTAGCAGAAAATGCTCTCTCAGTTTCTACACCCGTTGGTAGAATGCTTGGCAGATAGTTATACACAGTCTCCAGATATTTACCTCTTGTTCCTCCGGTTTCATAAAAAGCCATTTCCTTATTCATTATCAAATTTAACGTAGGCTTGGTGGAATTGATGTTTCTGTGCGAAGTCTGTTTTATTAAATTCATCTTTCAAAGACTGCAAATTGATTTTCTCTGGTCTATACCTAAACGTAATACCGCAAAATTCGCATCTGCAATCTCACTTTTGCGGTGCTGAAATGCAGAGCGAAATTGCGGAAACTATATAACGGTATTGCATGCTCTAGCTGCCAAGGTGGCTGGTCAAGGTGTAGCTTTGCACCCCTTAAGTCGCAACTATAATATACCAATTATTCAGCTAAAGATGTAAATGTAAAACCACAAACGAAATTGAAAAAAAAATTTAAAAAACAGTTTAGCAAGCTGAACTTATTTTATTTTTATACTAAAATTAGCACTTGATACAATCAGGCGTTACTTTGCGGAAATCCATTATAATAAAAATATTAATTAATTTGCAACCTTCCGCTGACTAAATACAATGATGTGTCTTATCTGGATTGAAGAGCACCTCCCGCCCTCCCTCAATTGCGTGCACTAACTCCGTCACCACTAGTCACAGCACCACTACTCTCAACACCACTATTCCAGGTAAGGCACACATCGACGATAATACGACACGTGTTTCGCCTCTACACCTGAGGATGTCTCGTGTAGAGGCGAAACACGTGTCGTATTATGGTCGATGGTGTGTGTTACCTGGAATAGTGGTGTTGGAAGTAGCGGTAGCCGGGAGTAGTGGTGTTGGGAGTGGTGGTGCTGTGACTAGTGGTGTCGGAGTTAGTGCATGCAATTGAGGGAGGGCGGGAGGTGCTCCTCAATCCAGGTGAGACACATCATTGTTTTAAGTTAGCGGAAGGTTGCAGATAAAATTAATTAATATTTTTATTAAAACTAGCACTATGAATAGTGCATAATTAAGTATTTTTAAAACAATCATCTATGACTATCTATTAATGGATTTTTTTATTTGACAAAAATAATCAATATATTCGGATAAAATGTAGCCTAAGATCACATTGCATTGCATTGCTCTCTAGCTTCTCGTGAAGTTACATCACATACGGTTCAGCCATTGCGAAGACAAGGCCGGACAGACCGATAGACAAAAATTTTACAAGTGGTTATTTTGTTGTATGAACAAAACTATTATTAATGTGTTAAATAAAACTATTATTTACGGATTTTATCGCGTTTAATTACTTTAATTTATTTTTATTATTATCCCGACGTTTCGGGTGCTTTACAGCGCCCACCATGGGAGAGACCACATTCACAATCTAACTTGTACACACCTGCATCTTGTAGAGGAATATTACATTTGATGGTATCTTACATAGGTCAAACAAAGAGATCTATAAAAACCCGCGTGAAGGAACATATAGCTGATGTGAAGCACCGACGCTTCGGGAAGTCTGCAGTCTGCGAACATGTTCAAGATCGTCCCCACCATTACATTAGATTTGATAAACCACAAATTCTCGCAAAAGAACACCGATTCCTACCAAGGATGATACGCGAGGCTATTGAAATTAAAAAACATCCAAATTTCAATAGAGAAGATGGTTGGGTGCTACCATCTGCTTGGGATCCTATAATTAACAAAATTAGACCCAAACCCAAGCATACCACTGCAAGACTTCATGATACTATAAGCTCGTTTTGCGTAAATCGGACCAAAAATTAATATTAAAAAACTGAAGGTAGCCGGACTAACTATGACATTGGGACGTCAAACATCTCAGTCCCCCCCGTGACCATGGGCGCTGTAAAGCACCCGAAACGTCGGGATAATAATAAAAATAAATTAAAGTAATTAAACGCGATAAAATCCGTAAATAATAGTTTTATTCAATGTGTAGTGTTCGCGTAAATTTAAGAAATCATTATGGTTATTCATGTATTTATCAACTTTTTCATTAGACAATCAAAATTAACATTTTCGGATAAAATGTAGCCTAAGATCACTCCTGGCATTGCTCTTTAGCTTCTCGTGAAGTTACATCACATACGGTTCAGCCATTGCGAAGACAAGGCCGGACAGACCGATAGACAAAAAAATTACAAATGGTTATTCATGTCTCAACCACCTGAGCACACATACAGACAGTCACTTCAATTTTATTTACATATATAAAGATGTATAGTTTAGCAGTGACATATACAGCGAGTTGTTACAATAATTTTATGTAACACAACATGAGAGCCAGTGAGCACAGACAACACGCTCGCCAAGGTCACTGATAACGGATGATTAGATAAGAGAAGCTGAAGACCAGGCACCCGGCGATAGTGAACGGTAAGCGGACAGTAACTAGGCCCGTTGAAACACGCACTTTGTAAGCATTATGTATAGCACAGATAATTCAAAATGGCGTATAATGGCACGTGCCCTGCCTTTATCAGCATAAAGACAGAAACGAGATATTAATTATTCTAATGAATTTTATTTATAAAAAAAAAACTAAGGCTTGTCTAAGTTTAGATAACGACGACTTACAAGTAAGTGGCTCAGTTAGTGATTATTTATTAACGTACAGAGCGTTTAATCATCTTGAGTATGTTTGACTCGAATTATGAGGAAATAACTTTAATATATTATAAAGATGCTACGGGGTTATATTATAGCATAGTAAAATTTCAAAAAAAAAATAAAAAACGTGGCAGTTCCATACCTAGCGCAGAGCTTCATCTTGTAATTGAAACAAAATATACAGATTTATAGCAAAAACGTTCACTTCTATAAAGTTGTTAACAACACATCAAGAAACAGCAAAACAAATACAGAACGGAATGACCAAGCAGTTTTTGTAACCTTTCAGTGTTCCCAAGATTGCAATTTATTTGATAATTATGTTGACCAAACTTCATTCGGGTTGTCAATAAATAATTCTACTAAAATAGTATTAAACGCCTCTACGGTACAGAAAGTAAAACTGCAGGTGTAATTTAGCTTATTTAAAAAAGAAATGATAAAATTGTAATTAAATGCAGTATTTTTCAAGGCTGCAGTCTGCAGTCGACGATCATCGAACGAATAATAAATTACCACGCATACGGTAATCGGATAGGTACTAAACATTTACATTCGATGTTTACCGCCACAGTTACAGCCAATCGAAAGTCCACCGCTGAACATGGGTAACTCTTAGACTGGGAGGATATCTGCCTTTATTTTTATTTTTAGTTCAACTCCTGGTTTGTTTCCCACTGTCGCCTCTTACGACACGCATGGGACGATACCACTACGATACATACGATACACGCCACTATTTCTTCACGATCTGTATGAGTTTTACGATACACTGCGGCTATAGAATGGTTGTAGTACGAGTGGATCGGCTCAACCGGGTAAAGGACCACGCTCTCCTAGAAAATCAGTGTGAAATAGCAGCTGGCTCTACCACGTATAAACGCTTTCATACAAACGTGAATATATCACTGCATTCGGGTTGATTGGGTATACAGTTAATTTATTTGTTCATTAATTTATTTGTTAATTAGTTGTCAAGTCGCCAATAAATCCACAACTTTTTCTGCCACCAGGGCCGCACCACGTGAAATATTTGACAGAATTCGAAAAATGTAAATGTTATAATATTTATTTAGATTAAAAATAAATAAACCAAACTATAGATATGACAAAAATACGTTAAAATGTGCAAAAAAATTAATGATTAAACCACTGAGGTATTGTTTTATGTATTAATATAATACTCCAGAATGATAAACTATTATTAGAAACTAATTTCTCAATCAACAACTAGCGCTATCTATTATTCGTCTATTGTATCTATTAACCGTCATTGGAAGACGAAGTTGTCCACTGTTTTATTCACCGTAAGGCAATGATGCACAGACTTATTAAGACTAGGAGTCACTCGGGCACATTGTGAACTGATGGCGGGCGCCAGGAGTAGAGGTGATTAAAGACGATAAAGAATTGATAATAATGTATTAAAATTGAAAAAGAAATATTAATTTGAAGCGTGGCACTGCATAGTGCTTACAATCTTTTTTTATATTTGGCTCAAATTTACTTGTAGCAACACGTAAAACTGCTTTCAAACTTTCATTTGCAAGGCGGTTTCGATTTTTTGCTATATTATTTATTATTTAGTATTGAAAAGGTTTGTTCACATATATAGGTAGAACCAAAAAAGCTGGCACATTTCAGAGCGTTTATGCGCAACTCTTTGTACGTATTTCTATCAATGCAGCGGTAAAAGTTCAGCAAGTCTCCTTCGTAAAATTTTTTGCGTAAATCTTGGTCGTTTTGAATGTCGATAATTTTTAACTGCATTGACTCTGACGCATTTTCAACTGAAATCGTGAAAGGATTGCTAAATATGTCCAACAGAGGTTTCACTTTTTTAAACTCCGAAAATCTGTCTTGAAAAGATTGAATCAAAATATCTAGCTTTTCTACATAACTGAAATTAATCGCAGTTTTGTTGAATTTTTTAGTCATTTTCTTATAATTCGGAAAATGATTGTAATTTCCAGAATTCAATTACGATCTGAAAAGTGTCAGCTTGCATTGAAAGGATGAGCGTAGAGCTGGGATATCAGTTAAATTTTGCCTTGAAGCCGTGTGTTCAAGACATTCAAATGATTTGTAATATCAACTAAAAAAGCTAAATCACACAACCAATCAGGATTTTTAAGTTCCGGGATATCCCTTTGCTTTTCCGCCAGAAATATTCCAATTTCTTCTATTAAATTTAGAAATCGTTCCAGTGTCAATCCACGACTTAGCCACCTTACTTCTCTATAATACAGTAAATCTCCATATTCGCTTTCGATGTCATCAAGGAATTGTTTGAATTGCCTGTGATTGAGTCCTCGTGATTTTATGAAATTTACAGTCGAAACTACCACTTTCATGACATTTTGAAATTCAAATTTTTTTAGAACAGAGGGCTTGTTGGTGTATAATGCAGTGAAACTACATGAGATCTTCAGCGTTTATGTTTTTTTCTTGCAGATGCTTTTTCAGCAAAGTAACTAGCCCAGAATTGACACCAATCATCGAAGGAGCACCGTCAGTTGCAACTCCCGATAATTTTGATAAGTCCAAATCAGTTTTTGAACACTCATCCAAAAGTACATTGAGTATATCAACTCCTCTGGTTCGACCTTTCAACGAACACATTCCTAATTACTCTTCTAAGACTTCAAAATCTTGAGTAACACCTCGTATGAATGTCAGAAGTTGAGCTGTGGAACTAATATCAGTGGATTCGTCGAGTGCTAATGAAAAAAATTCAATGATCTTAGTTTTTTCATTTAATTGTTCCGCAATATTACCTGACAAAGACATAATTCGTCTTTGGATAGTCATACGATTCAGTTGAATTTTCTCAAACTTTTTTGCTGCTTCTGGACACATTTTCTTAGCGGCAATTTCTATGCATTCTTTTACAAAATCCCCATCATTGAAGGGGCGACTTCGCTTTGCTATCATTCGAGAAATTTCATAACTAACTTCTGTAGCTGTTTCTGAATCTTGAATGGGTTTTGTAAACATAGCTTGCTGACCAATAAGCTCCCGTTTTAAAGACAACATTTTTTGCTTTCTTAATTCGCCTGTAAACTTGGTAAAAGTAGGATGCTGCGTTTCATAGTGCCTTTTTACGTTATATTCCTTTGCAATCGCAACAGAATTCTTGCAAATTAAACAAACGACTTTGTTATGCGACCATACAAAAAAGTATTACTCAGTCCAAATTTTTTGAAACTGCCGATTTTCATCTTTAACCTTACGTTTTTTACTAGGTCCTGGCTTGTCCATGTTGCGTTCTAATCCTGGCTAGAATTAACACAGCACCTAAAAAAAATTACAGTACCTACTTAAATTACCCACCCTTTTTTAAATTACCCGAATAATTGATTAAATAGGTAGGGAAACACTTATTAATAACAGTTTTACTTACGATTTCACAACACAATTATACACGGCACTTGACGGGAAATCTACGTTGAATGTGGATCAAAATATATGACACCGGCTAGTAGAGTTAAAATCTACACTAGAACTATTGACACTTCACTCAAATTAAAACAAAACTGTCGGTCGCTGCGGTTGGCTTTTATACCGCACGTATAGAGTCGAAAACTATCTGGAGAAATCACGAAACCGACTCTGGAAGCTTCGTGTATCTACCTACGCGAGCAATCGGGAATTCGGGACTATTGCTATCTCGCTTGCTCTAACAATATAACCCGTGAATAAGCCGCTACCGCGCTGCCGTCGTCGCCGCGCCGCCGGCCGCGGCGGTTCCTCAAGAAAGCGAATTTAACCGAGATCAGCACGAACATTATCGACCGCTGTTACCGACCCATGCACGGCGCACCGAAAAGCGCACTTAAGAGCGCGCGCGCGAGATTCAAATTACTTTTCGAACATATTTTTTTTGGTTTTATTCCGGAATATAATTCAATATTTTTTGAATGTACGAGAGTATTATTTTTGCTGTCGGCGGGCCACCAGTATTCGACCGGCGGGCCGCGGTCTGTGCATCTATGCCGTAAGGTGTGCTGTGTGGACTTTTCTTATTTTTAATTATAAATCAGATAAGTTTTGTTCCAAGTCTATGAGAGAAAACCGTGAGTAGTTTTGTGAGACAGCAAAAACAAAACGAATAATCATTCGCATTGTTTAAAATAAGAATGCAGTGATAAACTGTAATCAGATAGCCAAAAGATATTATTTATTCGTAATTAGATAATGGCGTAGCGTCATCGCTACCTGAGTAAAATAAGTTTCAAATGTTTACAAACACCATTAGTCGACTTCAAAAAATGAGGAGGTCCGGTTGATGGTTCCGTGGCGAAGTGGCTCACTGAGGGCCGCGAGTGCGAATCCCGCACCGCACGGTACAAGTATTTCTATGGCCTACAAATAATTGTTCCAGGACTGATTGTATGTCCATGTGCAATTTATAAATGTAATCAATTTACATAGCAAGCGTTGCGATACAGGAGAATATCCAAGTATAAAGGTAAAGGTAATGCGGTCTTTAAGGAGTATGTTAGGGTTGAATCTGAATGACAGGGTGAGAAATTGCGTGATAAGAGATAAATGTGGTATGCAAGATGATGTTGTGACCAGGATTAAGAAAGGAATGCTTCGGTGGTTTGGTCATGTAGAAAGAATGAATGAGGGAAGAGTGACAAAGCAAATTTATATGGCAGATGTGAACGGCAGAGTCGGGAAGGGACGCCCTAGAAAAAAGTTTATCGACCAAATTGGCGATATTTTGAAAATGGGCCACGTTAAAAGTACCCTTAACCGACGAGCATGTATGCGTAGATATATGCATGTAAAAGAGGCGAAAGAGGTATGTCAGGATCGTGTCAAATGGAAGTCCGTGGTCTCTGCCTACCCCTCTGGGTGACAGGCGTGAGTGTTTATGCTATGCTATTATGTTTTTTTTTTGTTTTATCTTTTTATACAGGATAAGTGTGGCAAACGAGCACACAGTCCTCCTGATGCTAAGTGGTTATTATGTCCCGTAGACATCTACATCATTACTGGCGTGAGTGTTTATGAGTTATGAGAGAGGTAAAGTTAAAAAAAAGAAAAATAATTCTACTGTTGTTTTTCTTTTTAATAAGATATATTAAGAACATTAAAGTGACAAGCAAATTAACAGTAAACCTGAAGGTAATTAGCTACTAGTACTACAGTCCATGGAAACTAACATTCGAGTTCAAGCAAAGAAGCCTACAGATGTGTTGTCATTTTTGGGGACTAAGGCTGAGATCTATACCGTACTTTAACTTTGCTAAGACTTTACTCACGCAAAACTTATCTGAGTACGAGTTGCTTAGCATGTTTTTACAGCCACGTTGCAGCTTTATTATGGTTGTAGCACGAATGGGTCGGCTCGACCGGGGAGGGGCAACACTCTCACAGAATATCAGCGTAAAATAGCAGCTTAATACTGCTGTGTTTCGTATGGTGAGTGCAGAGATCCGGAGAACCTTTTTTACTGGAAACGACGCATTCCATCTCAGTACTCAGGGATGACAACGCATCTGCGTTTTGATTCTTAATCGAGGATAAATGTAGATGTCTATGGGCCACAGCATCCACTTACCATCAGATGGACTGTGTGCTCGTTTGTCACCCTAATTCTATAAAAAAAGCGTAATCTTTGATTCTGATGGAGTTTATTGTTGTATCGGGGTAAGATTAAGCTAAGCTTATAAAATTTAATAATCGAAGACAATCTAAATTGTATTTAATAGATAAGTTATTACATATATACATAATACGTAAACAACATAAAAAGATCAACAAAAAACATAAAAAGAGGGGTAGGCAGAGACTGCAGACTTCCATTTGGCACGATCCTGACACACCTCTCTCGCCTTCTCCACATCCATATACCTAGGCATACATGCTCGTCGGTTAAGGGTACTCCTAATTTGGCCTATTTTCAATATATCGCCAATTTGGTCGATAAACTTTCGCCTAGGGCGTCCCTTTCCGACACGGCCGTTCACTTCTCACTTCAACATAAATTTGCTTTGTCACTCTTTCCTCATTCATTCTATCAACATGACCAAACCACCGAAGCATTCCTTTCATAATCCTGGTCACAACATCATCTTGCAAACCACACTCTTCTTTTATTACACAATTTCTCACCCTGTCACTCAGATTCAGCCCTAACATACTCCTTAACGACCGCATTTCTACTGCGTTTATTCTACTCTCGTGCTTCTTCTGCCACACCCAACTTTCTCTACCATACGTTAAAGTAGTGAGTGAGTTTTTCAACAAATGCATACAAAGCTCTCATCACGAGCAAACCCACAAGTGTCGAATCTTAACGTGCATTTTCGTTAGCTGATTATTTCTGCAGCAAAATACGGTCTCGTCTTAATGATTCTACTCTTGCTGCTTTACTTTTCCTAAAGTCTCATTTTCTTACTAAAACGTCCAAGGGTCCGCATACAAATGTGATGTATAACTTCATGCTAGATCAGATTCAAAGTTTGCAGATATATTGAGAAGACAAATCGATGTCTGTAATTGGTTTTCAATTTTCAAAGTACTAAAATTAAACGGAACAAAATAAGAGCGAGTTGAAATTTTCATACTAATCTAATTACAGCCTTTTATTTTGTTTTGTTTAAGTTTATACCGATGAAAACAACATATATATAATGAATGATATCCATGTTATATATAGTGATAGTCCATATATTTACAAAGATTGAATTCGAACAAAAACGGCACAAAAACGGGTAAGTTTTTGTGTCATTTTTACCTAACCTTTCATTAAACTTTTTCTTTAATAAATTTCACTTTTATTGAAATTTTTAATATGTATTTCCTTTTAATAGGTATTATGTACGTATCTATTTAATAATTGAAAAGATACGCCTGAATTTCACACGCAGTTTAACAATATAGTTTACACAAAGAATAACCGGTTTCTGCGAAAACCGGGCTTTTTTGTAAGAAATCCGGGGAAAAACCGGGTTTTAATTTGGGCCGGTTTTGCATTTCCTAACCGCCTCCCTCCCCCGCTTCCCGGAGGGTAGCCCTTTACTTTGCTTCCGGGCGCATAAAAAAAAGTTGACTAGCAGAGAACGCCTTAAGGCGTTAAGTTCGCCTTTGTATATTTTTGTGCAACAAATTTTAAAGAAATAAATACCTACCTAGACAGATTCCCGAGCAGTAAATAAATTCTAGAACCTAGTAAACTTTTAAATTTTTAACGTTTTAAACGTTTAAATAACAGCGACCTCGCTATGTAGTGGCGGTGTAAGGATATCCACTATCCCATATCATCCCGTGGGTGTCGTTAAAAGCGATAGAGAGAAACAATACAAAAGATGTGCAGGAGCATTTTCCTAATATGACTAATAATAAAAACTGCGATTGCTATAACAAATATTTCGAAAACTACAATATTATTTCCAAATATTGAGGCATAGTGTTAGAGCCGTGGCAGCTCAGATGGTTAACGCTCGCTGTAAATATAACAGAACGCGAGTAACCCGGGTTTGATCCCCGCCGGCACTAATGAAATTGTTAATTGCAATTTTAAGTGCTGATTTACCACGTGCTCGGCGGTGAAGGAAAAGATCGTGAGGAAACCTGCATGTCTGAGGAATAAGAAAAAAATATTTCGAAGACATGTGAAATTCGCCAACACGCATTAGGGCAGCGCGGCGGTTACTTCCTCGCCCTAAAACCCTCTCAAAAATGAGAGGAGACCTGTGCCCAGCAGTGGGACGTATATAGGCTGTAACTTTACTTTTTTACTTTTGAGGCATCGAGTTACTTATAAATATTCATCATCATCATCATTACAGCCCTTCACAAGTCCACTGCTGAACATAGGCCTCCCCCAAGTAATGCCACAAAGCATGGTCCTGAGCCACCTGCATCCATCGACTTCCTGCATGCGTTACCAGGTCGTCACTCCATCTAGTGAGAGTCGCCCTACACTACGCCCACCGGTACGAGGCTGCCACTCGAGAACCTTTCTTCCCCATCGGTTACTACTAATAATCCGTTGGGCTATGTCGGTCATTCTGGTTTTACTGGGGATATGCTCATTTCTGAGTTTATCACGCAGAGAAACTCCGAGTATAGCCCGCTCCATATTATTAATATTACACAAACATATTCAACCGTATTAAACTGCCCTGTCATGAAAGACTTGTTGAATATTTATAGAAATGCACACTTTTATTCTGCATTTTTGCATTTGTTCATGCATACATAAAATATTTCACGTCAAGTGTAATTATTTCCTTAAGTACAGGCAGATGTTTCCCTTTGAGGCAGCCCCTATGATGCAATACCCCTTTGAGGCAATCGATGGGGGAGGCCTATATGCAGCAGTGGACTTTATTAAGCTGTAACGGTACGGACTCACACGTTGACAAGCATCTGTTTAATAGTAATCTAGGGTTGCAAAACGTTCTTTATTTTAAAGTAAAGGATGTCCTCTATTATAGTCTCAAAATTTATCGTGTGTCCTAATTTGAATTATTTAATAGGGGACAAAACAATATCGCGCGTATTCGACATTCCCTCTGCTAGTTGAAGTCAAACAGTTTAAAAATCACTTTAGAGCGAATTAGAGTGACAATTTACTCACCATTGTGTTTTAACATACCATAAGAGCATTTTATTAAAAATAGTATGATATCCTTTATTGTCGTGCTATGTATTTTATTTAATACTGTCAAATAATCAAAAACATGAAACGGGAGCTGGCAACCCTGATAGTATTCAATTACTTCGGTAAGCGTCTTTCTTCGCTAATGTTTATGTAAAACGTTCTATGAATTAATTAGTCAGCTTTCACAACGTATCTCGTGGCATTAAATAACCATTTACCTTCAGTTAACCCTTTCTCTTGTCTATGAATTTATTTTAATGTTAATTATGTTAAATACAGCACTAACAAACATATACGACCTTATAATCGTTGAATATTGCTTACTTATATTAAGTGCTATGGCAAGTACCCACCTTTCAACGGGGCGATGTATGGTTGAAGACTCAGTGTTTAGCAGTGGACTGTGATGGTGATAATCATTATGTTGACATAAAATACATTGTAACCAAATTTGTAGAGAGCAAATGTTGCTAAATGAGGTGTGTTACAAAAACCTACTACTATTAATGCTATACGTGGTAGAGCTATGATGCAGTAATATTAGTAGTACAGTTGTAGCACGAATGCGTCTTTTCGACCGGAGAAGGACCACGCTCTCACAGAATACCAGCGTAAAATAGTAGCTTAATGCTGCTCCGTTTCACATGGTAAGTATAGAGAACCGGAGATCCTTTTACTGGAAACGAGGCATTCCATCGTAGTCCTCACGGGACACAACGCGTCTGCATTTTGATTCGTAACCGAGGATACATGTAGATGCCTATGGGCCACAGCAACCACTTACCATTAGGTAGACTGTGTGCTCGTTTGTCACCCTATCTTATAAAAAAAAACAGTGCGAGTTCTCGGAATAATTAAACTGTAATTCTGAAAAGATTGAAATTTGATGATTTAAAATCGTCATATATAAATATTATCATTAATTCATCTGTAAATTAAATGCTGGTTGTCAGCGATTTAATTAATTTCGATAAAGATACCAGGAATAAATTGAATAATAGTTTTCATGCAACGTTACTTCACTGTGAACTAGGTTTGAATTGATTGATGATGAAAACTCGATTGGCTTTTAAGTTCACTCGACATCGGAAGTACGTTACAGCATGTCATATCTAATTATATTAACACACATTTACACGCTATTGATTTGCTCGAAAACGTAGAAATACATCATTTAGGATGTGGATCTACACCAAGTAACGTTTGTCACATTGGAATCGAATTTGTAACCTCATTTGATGTTCTTTGCTAAATTTAGCAAAACGATCACTCATGGATTCACCTCGATCTATTTTTAGCCGTCAGCGATTTTACTTGGAGACTTTAGGCTAGACAAAGCTGTAATTTTGCATAGTTATAACTATTAATCACGTTTATAAAGTTGTGAAGTAAAATCTTGAAAAACATATTTATTTTGGATACCTCCCAAACAAATGATTTTGACTGACACCCATCTGTTGCATCATGTGGAGTGTCCTTGGCAAGGTCTTTAAAAATTATTTAGAATTTTTATTTAGTCATGTGCCCCCCCCCCCCCCCCCCAGTACTAACAAATCTTGAACGAATTAACCACTGGAGTCACTGGACCCGACATATAAGCGGACTTACCTATACCGGTCTTGTCAGTAACCAAGAAATTCTAGCCTTGGTCGTTTGTTTTTGCGTCAGTCTCAAGCACTTACTTGTCAACAAAACATCTCCCAAAAATGACTAAATCTTCAGTTAAATGGTATAAAAACTATAGCGGCGTAAGCAGAACTATTTCTTTTCACTTGTAAGTACATTATTTTATTACATTTATTGTTATTTATCACACAATTTAATCAAATGTAAAATAAAATTTTGTATTATCCAACTATGTTAAATATAGTCGATATTTCTATGTATTGTTGACATCTGACAACCATCACAAAATTCGAAACGAATGACTAAAACTGTGGAGTAAGTCAATTTGACATCACTAGTGCTTGACCATGTCGAAAAATATATAGATATTTGACGATATGACCGAATGAATGATGATGTTATTTGTACAATAGAATAACACTTAAAAATACTTATATAACAGTACCCTACTCATAGTAATCTGATGTCATTAAATTTATAATAGTTATTTTTACAATTAAATAAAAATATAAATGCAAAAATTATAATTAGTATCTGTACTTAAAATATTTAAACACATAAATACACGAATTTTCAGATTTCCTAGTGACCCTTCTCGTAAAAGAAAGTGGGTAGAAGCAGTTCGTAGAGATGAAACCAGGATTTTCCGACGAAACACAGCGCCATATGCAGTGTACATTTCGATACTGTCTGTTTTAATACTAATGCAAAGAAACACAAAATGACACCAATGAAGGCAGTCTCATTGCCAATAAAGACAAGGGAAAACTGATACTTCCCTCAAGTGATACCATAGCTATTTGTCAGCACTGCGAACTCGAACTTACGAAGGGTGTTCAGAATAAAAAACAAAAAAAGATTACACAACAGATTTTCCCCTGCCGAAAGTAACAGAAACATTGCTGCAACTTCCGTTGTACGAAGACATTCATTTCCATAAATTTGAAAACGACGACGTGAATCACGTCGAAGAATTAACGAAAGCCGTAGCTAAAAAGTATATAAATATATTAGAATTGCTTATATAAGAAAACAAGCGAACAAAACAAATTCTAAGAAACACGTTTTAAGGGTACACTAGTCGCTTATTCTTCCATACAAACGTAGTCCGGCGATAACTCCACTGTTTGATGGTGTACGTTCAAAATAAAAAATGATTTCAATTGGTCTCATCATTATCTAGCCCTGTATGGAAACAAAAAAAGTAAAAAAAGAGTATATTTAAAAGTTATAAGCGTCGAAAATTCCGAATTTCAACACTATTTTTAACACATCTTTGGGCGGAAATAAATACCATAAGAAGAACGAAAATTGCAAAACAGTTACCATACAGGGATAGATTAGTTGTTCAAAAATGCAAATAATTTTATTTTAAACAGATACATTCAATAGATTTTTCGTGACATCCAGACTACCAAAGGTCTGTTTATAAAATTTCGCGCGCCCGTTTTTGTTATAAAACAAAACTGATCGGGGAAACAATTTGTAGCCTTTCGCTACAAATTGTTTCCCCCGATCAGTGGGACGGACGGAGGGGGGACGCAGCGCGCACTCACACATACTCACTAGGTTAGCCGCTGCTATCTGTTTATGGTTGTAATACCTACATATCTACATCTTTATTTAGAAAAATTGCTTCCTTTTTTGTTCGTGTCCATTGCTGAAGCCGGTATGAATATAGCTGCTAAAATGTTCCCATAAGTTTGTTGAAGCACATTTAGTTAAAATTGAATACAAGTTGGTACATAATAATGAACTTTCGATACAGATAGTACATTAGGTACTTAACTACTTTAATTTGCTAACTAACGAAAACATCTCATAGATAAGCACGATTATCGAAAATCTTAAAATTATCTATTAATTTAATTAGAATAGGTAATTTTTAGATTTTCGATAATCGTGATTACGTATAGGAATCTCATATCCTAATATACCTATTGTTGAAATTAAAGGATTTTCTACTAGAAAAAGAAACGTGTATTTTTGGCTTTTTTTGATCGATAGTAATATGTATAGGTATTTAAATCTTGTAATCTCGGAAGCTCGGAAGTCCGATTCGCACTTGGCAAAATATTTGTTTATATTTAACCTTACCTCAGACATACTCATATTTTTTATATATAATTTACTATACTACTATATAAGCTACTACTAAAAAAATAGTAGTAGCTTTGCTATGGTATTATAGTACCTATATTTTGGATTAGATTTAATTTATTACAGAGCCGTGGTAGCTCAGTGGTTAACGCTCGCTGTAAATATAACAGAACGCGAGTAACCCGGGTTCGATCCCCTCCGGCACCAATGAAATTGTTAATTGCAATTTTAAGTGCTGATTTACCACGTGCTCGGCGGTGAAGGAAAACATCGTGAGGAAACCTGCATGTCTGAGGAATAAGAAAAAAATATTTCGAAGATATGTGAAGTTCGTCAACACGCATTTGGGCAGCGCGGCGGACACTTCCTTGTCCTAAACCTTCCCAGAAATGAGGGGAGGCCTGAGCCCAGCAGTGGGACGTATATAGGCTGTAACTTTACTTTACTTTACTTTTATTACAGAATAACCTACCTTAGATATTGGGTTATGAATACAGATAAGTACACATAGGATTTAGTTTCTAAGTTATACCTACATATTTATAGCCTTCGTTATGAATAGCATAAACAGGCCAAGCCCCGACCAAGTAACGAATTTCTTTCTACAATCGCGCCTTTTATTTGTTTGGACTGATCACCCGACTCGTTCAGTGATGCCATTCCCATACAGTGTTTAGTTTTCAACTAGCGTTATCTATCATAAAATAAATAAAAATTTTATTCATATTTCGCTAATTGTGTCTGTACTGTGAATTTGATTTACAATCGATCTCTAAATTGTAGTTTTCTTCTAATTACTTACCTTGCCTAGACGTGTTCTTTGGACTTCTGTAAGGAAGTCTATGCTGTTAGTATTCCGTTTATATACGTTACTATTTTGATAGACGTTTGTGCTTGTCCCTGCAGTGACACAATGCCTATTGTTGATAACTTTCTAAGTAATAAGAGAATATTTCAAACCGCTATTGAACCCTTTACAGGCGTGATATTATATTGTGTGATTGCGTAAAGAATGCATAGATAGGCGATAGCAGCAATCGCGGTTGATTTGCTGTCATTTATTGAAGAGTGCCCCCGATTTCTCCAAGATCCCATCATCAGAACCTGATCTGATCATCGTCGATTACCGTGGGATTATCTGGAAAATATATCCAAATCGGTTCAGGCATATTCGAGAAATCGGGGGACAGAACATACATAAACAAAAACCAAAGAATTGAGAACCACCTCCTTTTTTCGAAGTCGGTTAAAAAGTAGGTAAAAACAAATCAATGGAATTATTATATAATAACAACATCTACTTAAGTTCACATAAGAACTTTCATCATAACAACTAAGTACATAAATTGGGTTCATAATAATTACGTTTCACACAGCAGATTCTAAGTTACAATAACACCAATTTGCTTTCTCTCTCCTTTCTCTTTTTTAAAATACGTTATCCCCGATTTTCTCCAGTACGTGGAGGCAGTTTACAAATATAAATTGCATAAGAACAAACATCCAGACCCGGAACAACTATTTGTAGTCCATACAAAATATTTGTTCCGTGGGGGGATTCGAACCCACGGCACTCAGCGCAGCTACTCATTGCTAAGCTATTGCGGCACGAAGCTCTCAATTGCCGTTTGAGTTTATGTTATTATTCTAAAATGAATCGCATAGGTACCTAGGTACGCGATGATGCCGTCGCGCTTTACGTCACTCGAGTGCGTATGTGTGTGCGCACTAGCTTCTTACTGCTCATCACAGCGTCTATCCCTTTCGCACGAGATGTCGGCTGAGATAGCATGCATTTTTGCCCCGCCCACCACTTAGTTCGTGCCATCGACTAGAGCAACCTTAAGAAAGATGATACATAATAAAAGTCAGTAAACCTATTTAAATAATTTAAACTCAACAAAAATTTGACGTTTATCGTAACTAATTGAATAAAAAGTCCATAACAATGTCCTGCTTCTTTTATTTTAATTAAAATTTAAATACCGGAAGCTTACCTCAACTTCATTATCCCTTTTTTCCCTAGGTCTTACAGCTTATTTACGATACGCCTTTTCGTTCTCAGTCGTTCATCGATATATTTTATCGACTACGTTCACGCACGCACTACAATTAGAGTGAACTTCTACGAATTTCGTATCTGTGTTTATATTAACGTAATAAAATCTTTGGTGCGTTATTCTCCACTTGGTTGAACGAGTTTTCATACATATGTGTTTTATGTCGGGTCCAGTGGTTAATTCGTTCAAGTAACAAATCCCTGTTTTTGGAAATGTGAAAAGTATGCACGATCGTTGCATATATAATGAAGATAAAAGGAAACATTTCACAGCTATGTGGGCTTAACAATTTAACGAATAATAGTCGGCCAACTTTTAAAATACTCTTGCATTAGTAAAAATTTCGCCTACGCATGAGTGATTTCTGGATCTCGACAACAGCGCCACCTACCGGGTCCAAATGTGAATATAAACCATCTAGGGACCCATTCAAACACACAAAAACTTTCATCAAAATTGTTTGGATGGTTTCGAAGTCATGGAAACATTTGTTTTTCAAAACTTTATCGCGTCACAAGTCAAGAATTTGCATTAAAAAAAAGCCAAAATGGGGCTTTTTCGGAAGTTAGGTGCTCTAAAATTTTCACCACTAAAATTTGCGTTGCTGACAAAACGTATCTAAATAATAATAATAAACGTAATATTAATAGCAAGGAATTAAGTGCTTAAAGATTATTGAGGTAGGATATAGATGACTGTAATATTCTGGGAATTATCGGGTCCAGGACCACCATTGCCTTATTATAAGATATGAACGGCATTTTTCGTTCTTTATCAGTTATATATTATAGATAAGATAGGTTGAATCTGTATTAAAACCGAATCAGAACGCCCCGACTACGTAGTCATGCCTGCCCTACCCCTAGAATGTTTTTGTAAAGCCGTAGGCGCGGAGTATGGATGCCTGTGACTCGCTACGCAGGGCGAAGGGGCTGCATAACCCGCAGCGCCGAAGCCGTTGCAGAAGTAAATCGTATACGTCAATATTCCTGTGTAAAAAAGTGAGTTGTATTTTTGAAAGCACTTAATTAACTAATTAATTCTGAACCTGATTTTGATTCCATTCTGATTTTTAAAAGACCTGATTTTTGCATAGGTGCTTTGTTGTTTATAAAGATTTTATTTTGGCTATACTTGCAGCATAAGCTTAATAAGCACTGAATTCCTTGCTCTTAATATTTATCGTATATCTATTATCGTCACTGAGTTTTGCCAGCAACACAAATTTCAACAGTTAGTTGCGGTGAAAATTTTAGAGCACCATGTTTTTAAACTTGGCTCCTAATTAGCACCTAAAATCCTCTAATTTTGGCCTTTTCTAAATGCAAATTCCTGCCTTTGCGTTCCTGGCTTGACACAACTTCTCTTTTGCGGGGTAGGCGGGCAAAGAACATCGATCGCCTAGAGACCGATCCTGACATACCACTTTCTCTTATTTTTTAGTTAATAGTTATTAATTGTAGGCCTACAGTTTCATTTGTGGTAACTCTTGATTTACGCGGGCCACCATCAGGTTAGTTTAGGGCAGTGGTGGTTTACAGGATGGTTCGTTACGATCATAAATATATCTTAGGGTTGCACTATCTGGGACTAATAGGTAATATGGGACTATAATTGTAACAATTTTTGTACGGACTTGGCATGTTAATTAATTGATGTAGATTGTATTATTTTCAAAATCGAAAAGTTTTTGATCCTTTTTGATTCTTATAAGTCTGTTTATTTTGTCCTTCAGCTATCATCGTCCTACTTAGGTCTATTTTTAGTCGGTATAGCGGTCAAACCGCGGACTCAATTCGCTCATAGTATCAAGAAGGCCCTTTCTAAATTCACGTGTTGTGACGGGCAACTACGGAACCCTACCACTATGAGTGACCCAACACGCACTTGCCTGGTTTTTATTTATATGTAGTAGTAATGGTGACAAACGAACATACAGTAGTGTAGCATCAGACAGTAGGTTGATGCTGTAGGCCATAGTCACATATCTACCCTCTGTACTCATCTCATCAACTATTAAACACTCCTTTCATCAAAGCCATACACAACATCTTTAAAACGCTTGCTCTGGTATCATTGTCATTCTGCAGGAGTAGTTTGTTTTCCCAATCTAATCTAGACTTTAGAAGTAAAGGGGTAAGTTTAATTAAAAAATGCGGTTGCCAAGCGTGACAACTATGGCAAAATCGCCTCTATGAGCAATCTATGGGAGAGGCCTACATGTATGTTTGCAGTGGACTTTTATAGGCTGTAATGGATAGTATAATTTGTCATATTCACGCGAATACTACACAATAAGTAAACATAATTTCTCGTTTGCACAAACTCCTCAGCACCCCCAGTTTTAATATATAAAAATATTAAAATTAAACGCGATAAAATTAGTTTTATTAAAAGTATGGGGCATTACTATATCATAAAGTGGTAATTTTTTGTAACTATGAAAGTTTGTTTGGCGTAAACGAGAGTTGCGGTAATTCGCTTAAGCAACCAACTACTACAATCATCTACATAACCATCTATAATTATACATAAAGTAACTGGCGGCGGGAAGTAATGTTAAAGGTGCGTGCGTGTTTTCGCGAGTTGGCGTGTTATTGGCGTGGACAAAAATGACGTATTTTATACACAATTTTGACGCTCGACAACTGATACTTCCTGAAATAGTATATGCTCGGAAAAATATACATGTACTTGAAATATTCAAGTAAATTCTTATTCAAGTGGATTTTTAAAACACCTTATATTATTCGAGATAAAAATATATAATCTAATCGCCGGTAAAAAACTTTGACGTTCGAGTTTTTTCTAAGCAATTACCATATATTTTTCGTAATATGAGTGACATGCTATTAAATTAGATTCTTAATAGGACACATCTTTTTCGATCCTTTATTTTATGATAATAAACAGAAACAGACAATAAGCAAAAACGAATAGTTTTATCCACCGAATATCGCACGCCTAACTCCTGCTAGACAATATGCATGCAGCGAAAAAGGGAGCGCTAAAAGCCATTTAAGGTAGGAAATTCATGCCTTAAGGAAAATCCTCCCTAAAAGGGGTAACTATATACTCAGCTGAAGAAGTGTAGAAGAAGAGAAGAAAAAGACAGTTAAGATTTGAACGTTTTAATTATCAAATACTTTTAAACTTAGTTTGAAAAAAAAAATCAATCGACATTGCACAATAGTAATATTTGAGAAGGTAACTGTCAGTTTCTTTAATAATGATAACGTCTTTGGTGTAGTATAATTTTACATAAAGAATTCTTTGGCCTAACTAAAGAAAGTTAATACTTTTATACATGGTAGAGCCACGTTGATCTATATTACGAGTATATTTGTAGCACGAATAGGTAGGCTCGACCGGGGAAAGACCATGCTCTCATAGAATACAAACGTAACATTGCTTACAGCTGCTGTTTTGTATGGTGAGCATTTTTTTCTTTTTTTTTTTTTATAGGATAGGTGAAAAGAAGAGTAACCCATAGAGTATAAAGAATCGGAGACTATTTTTACTGAAAACAAGGAATTCCGTCTTAGTCCTGAGAAATGACAAAGCAAATGCGTTTTGACTCTTAATCCAGGATATATGTAAATGTCTATGGGCCACAGCATTCACTTAATATCAGATGGACAATGCTTGCTTGACACTCCAATGCTTTAAAAAAGTGATACATTACCAATATCAATCATGAATATCTTTATAGACCATTTTTCCAAGAAAACAAAACGGACACCTATGCAAAAAAAGGAATTTTATTATTACTATTACATTGTGTGATAATTTTAGTTAGTCATATAGTCAGAATTTTGAAGCAAGGAATAGTTTTCGTCAGTTTTATCATTACATTTTGATTAAATTAATGAGATGTAATGTTAAAGCTCAAACCGTTAGTAGTGTACTTCTAAGTAAAAAATGAATATATTTTTGTTTGTTTTTTCTTTAAAAAAGTAAAAGCAGATAAAAGTTTAATATAGAGTATGATTCCCCCTTTATGAAATTACAGCCTGCATTCGTCTGGACATACTAGCGAGTATCGAGAGTAGCGATAGCGATATCTCTTATGGCTTCTTGCGAAATACGTCCCCAACGGTAATCACATTCTTTAGCTGTCTGATGGTCTACGGAGCCGGCTGCACTGATCTCACTCGTCGCTTCTGACATGCTCTATGGCATTTAGATGGAGACTTCGAGTTGGCCAATCTTAAAGACGTATTACCATCTCTAACATATACAGGGATATATATATATATATATATATATATATATATATATATATATATATATTTCCCTTTAATATGTCCTAAACAGACGTATATATTCATAGTCATTTGTATGTACTATTTTTTTTTTTTTTTTTATAGTAGAGGGGGCAAACGAGCATGCGGCTCACCTGATGTTAAGTGACTACCGCCGCCCATGAACAACCGCAACACCTGGGGAATTGCAGGTGCGTTGCCGGCCCTTTAGAAAGGAGTAAGCTCTTTTCTTGAAGGTCCCTAGATCGTATCGGTCCGGAAAAAACGCCGGTGGTAAACTATTCCACAGAGAGGTTGTACGCGGAAGAAAACTCCTTGTGAAACGTACAGTGGTGGACCGCCAAGCATCCAGGTGTTGTGGTTGGTATCGGGACGTTTGCCGCGTAATGCGTTCATGAAATTTGGCGGCTGGGATTAATCTGAACAATTCCTCAGAGCACTCGCCATGGTATATGCGAAAGAAAATGCAAAGAGATGCAACATCTCTTCGCAGCGCCAGTGAATCGAGCCGGTCGGAAAGCACTCGGTCGTCGACGATTCGAGCCGCTCCAGCCCAGATATGGGAACAGTAATCCATATGCGGCCGAACCTGCACCTTGTAAATTATTTTTGTATTTTATTTGTATATGCATATATTTATATATATGTATGGATAGGTCATATAATATGTAGTTTATTTATTAGTAATATGTATATAGTTAAAGTTAAAAGTTACAGCCTATATACGTCCCACTGCTGGGCACAAGCTTCCTCTCATTTCTGAGAGGGTTTTAGTTTTAAGGCAAGGAGTCCGCCGCGCTGCCCCAATGCGTGTTGACGGACTTCACATGTCTTCGAAATATTTTTTCTTATTTCTCAGACATGCAGGTTTCCTCACGATGTTTTCCTTCACCGCTGAGCACGTGGTAAATCGGCAC
This sequence comes from Parnassius apollo, assembly GCA_907164705.1. Classification (NCBI taxonomy): domain Eukaryota; kingdom Metazoa; phylum Arthropoda; class Insecta; order Lepidoptera; family Papilionidae; genus Parnassius; species Parnassius apollo. The sequence goes on along the minus strand of CAJQZP010001459.1, from coordinate 2,858,278 downwards.
TTAAAATTGCAATTAACAATTTCATTGGTGCCGGCGGGGATCGAACCCGGTTTGCTCGCGTATTGTGAAATTTACAGCGAGCGCTAACCATCTGAGCTACCACGCAAATGTATATACTATGTAGTTAATTGGTACTTGTTTTGTGTTCTTTTATTCTATATTGCCATACCTACGTCAAATTCTCACAATGGGTTGACTGGTAGAGAATGTCTCAAGACATTAAGGTGAATCCCTGACCAAAATGTTGCGAAAGTGCGTTTTTCAGACTCTATTATCTCATTAGTTATGAAAAATAAACTACATCTAAAAGTACATTATTAATGTTCGATATCTTATCATCGCATTCCACGTTCTAATTTATTTTTATGTGCTATAAATACATTTAAAATCAACTTTTAAAAAATGACTAAAATTCTTGATTACATGCATCTGTTGCTAAACGCAACGCTCTAATCATTTGAGGATAACACTAATGGATAGATAATTAAAAAATCTATATTCTCCACGTTTTATTTAAATTTTTAAGTTCGTTTTTTCTCTTTTAATTGAAATAATTCCGAAAATTGTGTGACTTCTATGATAAAGGGGCGTGCGCAGAGTGCGGGCGGCATTACGCTGTATGCGTTCATACGAGGTGGCCGCGTCGCTGGTCGCCGCGCGTCCGTATTTCGCCGCAAACATAATATTATTTGAGTACCTACCAACCGATGCGCTTACGTCACGGTATATTGTAACTCGGCCGTATCATAGAAATAAATATTACAGCCGTGCGGTACGTAAACATGCGAATGGGATGCCTGCCTCCAGCATTTTTACATTTGCCCATTGATTTATGTGTTTTATAACTCAATGCATTTTCCTACTTTGTGTTTCCATTTAGTTTTATGATTGTACTTAAATATAATTTTTTATATAAACAAATATATAATAGGTACTTTGTGAATTGAATAGGAAGTGTTCAATAAAAATGCGTGTCGTTTTATGATTGGTAGATTTAATTAAAAAACCATGTTTATGTTTGAATAACAAATCGGTCTTATAAATTTGCGGCCGAAAAATATTTGCGCCTCGGCTGAGACGTACGAAATGCTTTATTATTAAAATTTTAAATATAATATAAAGCTTAATTAAAAATTGTTTTGGGAAACATGGACAAGTTGGAGTAAAGGAATATCTTTTACTTGGTTATAGATACCTGCAGCTACTTTACAATTTATATGTTTGGTTTTAAATGAAGTTTGGATTTATTATTTTTTTATTTTTATTCTATTTTCTGAAAGGGTCCTAGGAAAGGAATTATCACTGCGTGTTGGCGAACTTTGCATGTCTTCGAAATATTTTTTTTCTTATTTCTCAGACATGCAGGTTTCCTCACAATGTTTTCCTTCACCACTGAACACGTGGTAAATCAACACTTAAAATTGCAATTACAATATTATAGGTGCCGGCGGGGATCGAACCCGGTTTGCTCGCACACTGTGAAAATTTTAGCAAGCGCTAACCATCTGAGCTACCACGGCTCCTCTCCTCTCGAGCTAGAGACTTTATTTTATTTATCGTCAGGCTTGTTGGTCTAGTGGTTAGTGACCCTGACTGCTATGCTGCAGGTCGTGGGTTCGATTCCCACCCAGGACAAATGTTTGTGTGATGAGCACGATCATTTGATCTGTGTCTGGGTGTAATTTATCTATAATATTTATGTATTTAGAAATATATAAGTATGTTTATCAGTTGTCTAGTACCCATAACACAAGCTCTGCTTAGCTTGGGACTAGATGGCGTTGTGTGATAGTTGTGGAATATTATTATTATTATATTATCATTATTGGGGTATCTGTATAGTTTCTCATCTGGTTGGTTTTTATAAATATAAATTAAAATTAAAAGACAAATATACATAAATATCAATAAAATAAAATAAATACAAAAAATATACAAATAAATAAAGATCCAACCATATTAAATAAAAAATAGTCTCCTATCTTTCTCTCTATGTTTTGATCTCCTAAAACGAGTTTGAGTTGGTAAAATCAAGGCAAACTTAGGGTAGGGTTGTCAATTATTATTTTGATAATAAAACTAGTGAAATTCCGCGGTTTTATATGCGCAAGCGTGAACGTAGTTAGAACATAATATAACCTTTATGTTTTACATAAATATCCTAAAAAACTTATTATTTTAATATTTTACTAAGTACCTATAAAATTAACAAGTTTATTGCATTTTTATTTGAGTAATTTTTTATGCAATTTCTTTATCTACGTCTATTTTTAGGAACCTTTATTTAGTCTGAATCATACATAACACTATATTACTGATTTACTTACTTATACGTAGTTTTCTTTTTTTGCAGTTACAAATATCTTGTGAGGTTGAAAAAGGCAGTAATGAAAAAAATAATAAGAATAATAATAATTGACGTCAGCCACTTCTTTTCATAAAAATTTCAGATCACGGTCCATTAGGTTGCAGCTTCAGCGAACCACAACTTATAATAATAATAATAACAGTAATAATATAATATTATTTTGTATTTATTTTATTTTATTGATATTTATGTATATTAATCTTTTCATTTTAATTTATAATTTTTATATATTTAAATATTTATATAACCGAACCAGATGAGAAAATTATACGGCTCCAACGATTTTAGCGACGAACGCTTGGATTTATTTTTAGAAAATGTCCTTTTCTCCATGTTTTCAGGCAATAAAAAAACTGCTACAATATAAGAAGGTAAATTTCCACAAATCACTAACGGTCGTTATAGCTCAGGTGGTATGTCGGTCGGGCGTGATATCGGAGTTCCGTGGTTCGCGTCTTGGCTTTGGTCCCGCTTTTTTTTCCTTTTTTTTTCAAGTTCTCTTCTTTTGTGATAAAATCTATTATTTCAAACCCTTTTTTTTAGTAATTTTTAAAAATACGAAAATTTTAATTTTAAAAATTTAAAAAAAAAATATCTATTTATTTACTAATGCTATATTTATTATTTTAATAATTACCTACCCAGTAGGTAAATATTAAAATAATAAATGTAGCATTATAAACAGTAAATCTCCCTCAAACTCAATTTACTAATATTGTTCCTAAATAAGGAATAGCAGATAAAAGATTAGTAGGTAATAACTATTGCTCCTCAAAATTATATTTGACCTCAAGGTAAAACATATCCTAAAATTCAGAAGCTAAATAAAATAATAATACATACTATTCAAGTATATTTTCAATATGTAAGTAAATTAAAATAACAAAAATGAAGCACCATTAGCATGTAAAGTTCGAATCCATAATTAATATTTCGACAAATATTATAATTTACACTATAAAAAGCTAATTCAATATTAGCAGTATAGTATATAGTTAAAAATAATCAAAATAGTCTTTTTTATTAATTAGATAATATATTAGAATACATAATTCTAATATAATGCAACTAATATATCGAATAAAGAAAATTAAAATACATTTATCATTGTACGCCGTGTCTATTCCAGTCCAGTTCATTGACATCGAAAAAATAATACTACGTTCGTAGCAGTAGGTGGCGTCTTTTGGCGATTTCTTACGCGATATATTGTAGCGAGCTTCGACAGACCAAACGCTCAAGGTCGTTCGCTGGAGGTAGCGCCTTAAGTCCGCCCTTTGTATTATTTTGTTTTAAGGAATGCAAAGAAGAATAAATAAATAAATAAACGATTTCACATCGCCAGACCGGCGAGGGTGAGCGTTGTCGTCCACAGAAATTAAATTTTCTTCAAGCGAAACCTATTGGGTTTGTGCATGAGGAATTAAAACTTCCGATTGGTTTCCTGTCAGTGTGCCGTTTTCGTAAAGACTAACTCCGAACAATCCAACGAATTCCTGCCCAAAACATAACAGAGTGTGATTTCTTAAAAACATGCCTCTGCAAAGTGTTCTCTTCGTCTTCGTAGCACTCACCGACGTCAATCTTCACCGTACAGAGAAATCCTGGCTTCATCGGAGAACAATATCCTATACCAGTCTTCTTGCGTTCATCACACATTATTTCGAACGAAGCTAATCTTGGCAAAATCGGTGCTCACGGTGTAATTTAGGGCCGCGGGCTGGGAGACAACTGCGTATATTGGCAGCGAGAAGCCTCTTCCTGACCGTCCATCGACTAATTTGAACATTTCTTACTTCTTCGAAACTTGACTCACCAGAAAACAGAGACATGTCTTTTTTCCAGAATCAGGCCCTCTTTTGACGGAACCGGTCTCTTGATAGCGCTGCCAGGTCCCTTGGATTATCGAACGACTCACATATGTTATCCAGCTGCAACCCTCCTCAAGCAGCGCAATAATTTTGCTGGCGTTTATCGCTTTATCAACCATTTTCGAGACCATTAAACTGCAATAACAATACTTTAAAATGTCTTTTCCTTGACATTTTAAAGTATTGTTATTGCTTTTTTAATTGTGCGGTCCGGCGACCCCTCCGTCAGGAACGAAGTTGCTTACGTTACTTTTTCAATTCTAAACGTGATATAATATGTATATTTCTATTGATTAAAAATAATATTTATTTTTAATTTTTTATATAAATACCTAATATTTTTTATTAATTTAAATGAAATTATTATTTTAATCTCGACACTCACAAGAACACACACACATACAACCGTATATAATAGATAGAGACAGGGAAAGAGAAAGGGATGGAAAAATCGCTTAAAGGGGCGTAACACTTACATATGTGAAGATTTGTGCCAGTTTACTCATTCTACTGTAAGCCGCGTAAAAGTACTTCGTTCCAACAAGGAAATGAGATAAATTCGATAAAATGTACCTACTTAAAGTGATTTAGAGTCGATATTAACTTTCATTAGTTCACATCACAAAATCTAGTAAAAAGGTTGTTTTAAAAAACAGCCTCAGACAATAAATTTTAATTTGGAACGTGCCTTTTGATATATCACAGCACTTTCATAACCGGCCAGTTACATGTTCAAATGACAAAAACCTTTTTGGAATTATTTTTTTTTTCGTGCAGAAAAAATGTCTAAACCTCCATCTTTCGCAAATGAGTGTATATATCAGATAAGTACAGTGCGAATGTTTTGGGTTGTACTATACTAATCTGTATTATCGGCGGCGTGCGCGCTTCAGAATATGGCCCTTGTGTGGACGGTTATGTTGCGTACTTGTCATTTCTTATGAAACTGCAGTTACAGACTTACAATCCACCTGATAGTAAGTGACTACTGCAGGAATATCATGCAGCCAACATCACACAAAGAAGGCTTGTGACTTTCGACAAAGATGGAATGCTTCATAGCCTATAATTACACTGCTCTGCTATCAAATATAGGCTAGAGGATGGTAACTACCAGACAGGCTTATTGACATAAAGGAAGGATACTCAAATAATTTACTAAGTGGTAGCTGGTGTAGCTCCTAGGACCACGCTCTCACTAAATACAGACAGTAAAGTGAGTGTAGAGAACCGGAGACCTTTTTTATTGGAAACGAGGCATTTCATATTAGTCCTCAGGGGTGACAACGCATCTGCATTTTGATTCTTAGTCGCGGATAGATATATGCTATGCTAGATTATGCGCCACACAGCATCCACATACAATCACATGGACTGTGCGCTCATTTTCTAAATAGTATTGTACAAAAAAACTGTACAAAAGTATCACGATGGAAATGTTATTTTTTCCTTGTTGCGTGTAGGCTAAATGACAAAATTTATACAAATGGATTTCAGTTATTTATACCAATAGAAAAATTCTGTTTATTATTCATCGACGATCGCTGATTAGATTGACTAAGATATTTTCACTGTCAAATTAATTAAATGTATTTCAACGAACTCTAAACATTATTTACTACGTTGGTTCTCAATAAAACAATAACATAAACTTATTAATATTCAAATTCATACGAAACCTATATTATTGATATTTTTACTATCAGTAAAATTTCATAATATATATATATATATATATATATATATATATATATATATATATATATATATATATATATATTTATACTATATTATGTTTTTCAACATCATCATCATCGTCATCACAGCCCATCACAAGTCTACTGTTGAACATAGGCCTCTCCTACATCTCTCACCAGATCGCCGCTACATCTACTGGGGGCCCCACCTTACACTTAGCTTATCGCTATATACATATAATAGAGGAAAGACAGAATATATATGTAGAATATAGAAGACAATATATAATATTGTCTTATTAGGATTATTTTTTTATTATAATAATATTAAAAAAAAAATCCTAAATTGAGCAAAAATTTTCTTTCTACAGTTGATGTCAGCGCCTTCTTCATGTTTATGTGGTTTTAGTACCTCATTACTTGCCTCAAATAACTCTCGCAACCTGACAAGGCACCGTACAAAAGTGAGCTATTTATGACTAACGGGATGATGAAAAAGAAAGAAGAAAAGAAGCTGGTTGTAAGAAGAAAAATAACTAATGAGCAAGTAAGCTTAATTCTAACACACGAAAAACTAGTTTCGCTTAACAAGTATAACAAGTTCAATAAACTTAAGAGCCGCTCTCACAGTGTCTCATCTCAAGTAGCTATTCAAATCTTACTATGCATGAAGAAAATGTTGCTGTTTCTAAATTGTATTAATTAACCGCATTTCTGGGATTTTTCCGGCAAGGCAACGTCACCGTCAGAAACTAGTCGCATTATCGCATAGCTTACCTATCGTGTTGGAATTATGGTGGTTGAGAGGAAAACGTTTTGGAGAACTTGTGTTGCATTTTAGCAGATTTCAAAAAAGGGATTAGGTTTACAATTCGACTGTATAGTGTGACACGGGATATCTTCGTCAAATGAGGACCGATATTGATGTTTCTTATTTAATTAAATATATTATATGGTAAATATTATAAGGGATGAAGTATTAATGTAACTATTTAGACACGAGATTGTCTTTAACCCACTCAGAAAAGAAAAAAAAATAATTAAAATAAAAAGCCAATTGCAAAGAACTCAAAATAATAAATTAATTTCACATTCTGAATGTCGGAGCTTTAATTATAAAGCCGGCTGTTTAAGTAACAGAAATGAAAGTTGGTTAATATAGGCCTACGTTTAAATATAAGACACAGCCTTCTAATTGTGTTCGTATTAAATAAAACAACATTCAGCCGTTAGCCGAGAGACGCGAAGTCATTTAATAACGATTAAATATAATAAATAACAATTTAATCGTATCGAATGTAAATAGTAACCTTGATTCAGTTGAAACTTTATTGTACAGTAACATAACACTGTTTTATATAACGTGATATAATGCAAAGTTTGTCATAAGCTAAAAGCATGTTAGTTCACTCGACTATAGATAACAGTGCGCGCAAATAATGCGGAGGTGTGTCTCGGGCATCACAAGAATTAAAAATAAACGATGTATCTTTGTATTTCGCGGTGAGCATGCGAAAATAAGTTCACATGGAGGAATTTGATAGTGGCATTACGCACTTGCTCGGCCCTCGACCTCTGGTTGATTGCAGACGGAGGGGAGTCGAGGGTGGGGAAGATATGAAAGTTGATTTTAATGCCGTGCGGACACTCCACAACTTACTTTGCAATAATATTGCGTTGCATTTTGTTTACGGAAAAGAATTATTCATATGCGAAGAAACTATAGCGGGTCTGTTGTCGCGTCCCAGATTTTTATTAATTAATGAAAGTGAAGTACTTAATACAGTAATTTTACTAGTTATTTGTATGTTAACAAACATTTTACCTTGTTTAGTTAAGACTTTAAAGCTTTAGATATTAAGGTTGAATATTTAGGTCGAATTTACACATAAAAGAGCCATACTACAGCTTTATTATGGTTGCAGCTTGTGGCACGAATGAGTCGGCTCGACCGGGGTAGGACCACGCTCTCACATAATACCAGCGTAAATATATACAGACAGCAGCTTAACGGTGCTGTGTTTCGTATTATGGTTAGTGTACAGAAACTGTGTTGCGGTTGATCATGGGCGGCGGTATTTACTTGACATCGGGTGAGCCGCATGCTCGTTTGTCCCATCTTCTATATATGGAGCCTCTTTTTACTGGAAACGAGGCATTCTATCTTAGTCCTCAGGGGTGATAATGCACCTGCATTTTGATTGTTAATCGAGGATAAATGTCTGTGGGTCACAGCATCCACTAGATGTAGATGATTATGTGACATAGCAGCCACTTATCATCAAGTGGACTGTGTGATCGTTTGTCACTCATATTCTATAAAAAAAGGGAAAAAAAGGTTCATCAGAGCGGCAAAGTACCCATATCAAAAAAGCAACTGCATGCTAGCATCCTCCAGTCGAAAGTAAATGATAATGACTGTGTACTCATTTCTCATACTTATTCTATTAAAAAAATTTCGTGATATGGGGTGATTATTACAGCCAATTAAAGTTCACAGCGGAATATAGGCCTATAGCCATAGATTACCTCATAGAAAGAAAGAGGAAGAAAATTAACACTATTGTTTCCACTATATTTTGCTACATTATACTACTTGCAGTTATTAAAAATAGGATATCGTCACAGAAATAGTAATAATAAGACAATAGAAATGAATTAGCGCTCGATTACTTCCAAAACCGATGTCGCCACATCTTACCGTATTATTAACATACGCAATGCACAATGATATCTAATGTTTCACATTACATTGCTTGGCGAGTTTGACAACGTCGCATGTGTCGCGTATTACGGTAGAACAAAAGCAGCAATGGTAATTGTCAATACAAAAAGTAATAAATGAAAGTTTACTAAGGTAAATATCATAGTAATTAGTGAAAACAATGATAATTAGTAAATAATCAACTTACCGATGAAATTGTATGCCTTTATTAGTCGAATTACACGTCCTTGATGAGTTTTTACAGCTTATTATACTGCAGTTCACCATTATAAATTTATAATAACATAAATTCACTTCACGCAACTAAATCACAAAATGGTGAATTATGTTCGCTAACACATAATAAAGGCGAAAAGGTCACGCGTATATGCGACTTCTATTGTCTTATTATTAGGATTTCTGTGGATATGGTAATGTCCTCACCTACAGAGATGTGTGGTAGATATGCACAAAAGTATGACTAAGTGTACACAGAGCATAATTTTTCATTCTTTCATTGATTGATTGATTGATTCGACCGTTACAGGTCACAATCCGTCTAATTCCACGGTTTAACATAGCCTCCCCCATAGATTGTCTCATAGGCAGGATAGGCGGGTTGGCAACCACTTTTTTTATTACTGACAGTTGCTATCACAAAGATAATGTTCCCCATCTCCTGTTTCATTGCCCTGTCACCACCTCTTACACCGGCACTACACGGCGATTTGATTATTTTTATGAGCATAGGGTTCACCTGTTGGCAAGTGATCGCCGTCGCCCAAGAGCAACCGCAACACCAAAGGAATTGCAGTGCCTTTTAGAAAGGAGTAGGCTCTTTTCTTGAAGATCCCTACTTCGTTTCGGTCCGGAAAAACCGCTGGCGGTATTAAATTCCACTGTTGAAGATTTGATAAATAGTGACAGTAAAATATGTATGTACATACTAAGTGTCAATTGTCTTCTACGCGACAGCACAAAAGGAAGGAGCTAGGTAGAGGAATGCTGCAGCGTGACTGTGGAAGGACCCCGTTCGCACAGAATATACGTGGCAAAGACATGCTGCATCTATATTATAGTATTACGGCGGTATTACTGGGTTTACAGTTCTGGTAATATACAAGGGAGTACATGACAATGGTAGATATAGATTGTGAAGTTAAAAAAATATTGCCTCTAGTGTTGTTATCCTATTATTAAAGACAATATGATTCTAAAAAATATCAATATTTACCATTGAGTTACAATACCTATAGAGTCACAAACAGACAAATAAAATGTCCGCGCCAAAACTCGGCGCACGCTGCGAAGTGCGCAGAGTTTTTGTTTAGTTGTAAGGCGACCACAATCCTCGTACAACGTCCGCGATGCCAAAGTGTTCGGTGATTTCCTGCCCAAATAACAGCAGACACGTGCGAAAAAAGGATGGTGTTTCATATTTTAGGTAAGTATCATACCAAATTTACGTATTTATGTATCCACAGTGCATGTTTTCATTTAAATTTCAATAATTTTCATTTTATTAGCAAACTAAAACACTCACCGCCGACCGCGCGGCGCCGCGATAACGTTTCTCTTTCACACGTTAGACAAATGACTCGCAAATTATGTTCTAACGGTTCTATGGAGTGGATTGATACAATAAATATTTTTACAGATTTTAAACTTAATGTACTAATATTACAATGTTGTTAAATGTTTTATTTTTTAGTTTTCCGTACAAAATGTAGGTCGAAAGAGTTTTATTATTTTAAAGTATAATTACAATATGTTTTTTTTTTGTTTTTAGTTTTCCTCGAAACCCCATAAGATGCTCTGAATGGACAGTTATTATAGCAAAAGCCCGAAATGAATTAAACTACAAGCCATATAAAGGGTCGGTTGTATGCTCTAATCACTTTCCTGCTTCAGACATTTATACAACAACGAAAGGTTTCAGTAGGCTTAACAAAAATGCAAAACCCATTTTACATGTAAGAACTTATTCCTTTTTAATGCTTACAATGTAATATTTTATTATAACTTTCGATTTTGTATTCTTAAAATGCGTGCATTATTCAAAAATTGCTTATTTTACGTCTTGCAGATAAATGTATGATCTATGATTTCTATTACAGCTGAATAAAAAACAACTTAGAAGTTACGATAGTTCAGATCAAGACAACACTCACGTAAACTTAGATCACGACAACAATCAGCAAACAATTAAACAAAATGAAGATAGCATTGAATTGTCTTTTGATGTAAGTTAAAAATAAATAATTGCCGTAAATAAAGTACGTATAATAAAATATAAAGGCAAAATTAATTCCTATTTATTTATTCCAGATTGATAATGAATTTGGGAACGATGAAGAAATATGCCAACAAACTAACGTTGTATGCTTGCAGGTAGTGAATTTACGTCATAAAATTGTATGATTTTAAAAAATATTTCGTTATTATCATTTTTTTATTTGCTTCAGGAGGAAAATTCAAGAAAAATCGAACAGAGCCCTTCTACGTCTATAAGTATTGGGTCTATTTTAGACACTCCCAGAAAAACTGTTATAAAGAGAAAGCTGAATTTATGCGAAAAAATGATTTTAAACAAAAACAGACAGATCAATAGACTACAAAAACAAAATAAAAGACTTATTAAAAAAGAACACAACTTTAAAAAATGCCTTGAAAGTATTAAAAAGTAGGAAAGGCATTGACCAGTCGTTGTTTTCTGAATTATCTCAAAATTTAGAAGTTACCGAAATGTTCAATGCCTTATACATAAAAAATGTAAAGAAAAAGAAGAGGCCATTCAAAAAATATCCGCCTGCTGTTAGGAAATTCGCACTTACGTTCCACTTTTACTCGCCGGCAGCCTATAAGTATGTAAGGCGTCTCTATAACACATGTTTGCCTCATCCAAACACGCTATGTAACTGGTATAAGAGTGTTAACGCAGAACCAGGTTTTACAGTGGAATCATTTGATAGATTGAAGGAAAAATCCAACAATTCAGACAAAGAGTATATTTGCGCCCTAGTAGCAGATGAGATGTCAATAAGGCAACAGAAAATATGGACGGGGAAACGATACGAAGGACTAGTGGATATGGGTACAGGATCTGAAGAATCTGAAGTTATAGCTAGTCAAGTATACGTCATAATGTTGGTAGCTATTAACGATTCATTCAAAATTCCATTGGGATATTTTTTTATAACAAGCTTAACAGCAGAAATGAAGGCTAACTTAATAAACATTGCACTGCGAAAATGTCATCAAGTTAAAATGAAAGTAGTTTCATTGACTTTCGATGGTTGTAAGACAAATATTGCAACAATGAAAATTTTAGGCTGCAACTTAAATAATAAGGAATCCATGAAAACCTTTTTTAAACACCCTTCCGCCGATCACAATGTAGCGGTATTCCTAGATGCATGTCATATGGTCAAACTCATGAGGAACGTGTTTGAATCTAAAAAAATTATAAAAAATGGGGAACACGAAGCCATCAAATGGAAGTACGTCACCGAGCTTCACAAATTGCAGGAGGAAAAACAGCTGCACTTATCAAATAAATTGACGCACAGACATATAGCCTTCAAGAACGAGATCATGAAGGTTAAATTAGCTACACAACTTCTAAGCCGCAGTGTAGCTAAATCTATACAATTTTGTAAAAATGACTTAGCTATAGCAACATTCGATGGATCTCATCCGACGTCAGACTTCATTATGACCATCAACAACATTTTTGACATTCTGAACACACGAAACCTACAAAATTATGGTTACAAAAAGCCTTTGAGCTTAACAAACGCTGATGAAATTCTTTCATTTATAGATCATGCCAAAGAATATCTGTTATCTCTAAATATTGACATTTTGCGAAAACGAACCATTAAAAAAAACAACGAAACAAGAACTGTGCATACCACAGAAAAGGTACCGTTGTGGAAATCCCAATCAGGGACTGGAGCTCTGGGCTTGGTTATATGCCTTGAAAGCTTAAAACACTTATTTACAACACTGGTTAAGACATCAGTTTTGTCGTTTCTTTTGACATATAAAACTAGCCAAGACCATATTGAATTGTTTTTTGGTGATCTGAGAAGCCAAGGAGGCTATAACAACAACCCCAATTCTCGCCATGTAAAATCCGCTTACAAAAAAATGTTAACCCATCTGGAACTGAGTTCTAAATTTTCCGGAAATGCTATACCACTTGAAAATATTCCCATATTGAGTGGCGACAACACTCTTCACAATTTAAATAATACAACAATTGGCTATCGTCATGAAATTGAAAACGAAAATGACGATACTCAAATTATTTCAATCCATGAGTCTGAAACGTATAGTAATTGTGACATATTGTCGCAACAGCTTGACGAATCTGAATCTGAGTCCGAATACATTGATCAAATTGTGGGGTATATTTCTGGGAACGTTGTACGCCACATTTTAAAAAAGGTTAAGTGCGAAGTTTGTTGCAACTCTTTGATGGCTAAAGAAAAAATGACATTCCACAACTTGATTGATATCAAAAACATGGGAGGATTATTTTATTCGTCCAAAGGTGTGTTTAATTTATGCAAAAAAACCGAGCACACTATAAGACATTGTCAACGTTGTGGACTTAAGTTGAACCCACAAAAAATTATTTCTGCAGTTCTGAAATCATTCGTAGGTGCAATAGTTATGGAAGATCTAATTGAACATGCATTTGAATTTACAAACCATAGAACCATTTTAATGAGGGCAGTCATTGAACGGTACATAAACATTAGAATTCATTACATTGCAAAGAAATGTACTGAAAAAATTAAAAATCAAAGTAAAAGGCAACGTTACAATAAATTAACATTGTTTCAAGGTAATTAGGTTAGGTTAAGTTTTAGTTGTAAGTTATTAAAAGTAAGTAAGTAATATAACGCTTATACCTAATATTAATTTTGTTTTATTTTAAATTATCAGCGACCCGCGTGATCCCGTGTTTCCCGGTATAAAAAGTAGGTAGCATAAGTGATAATTTAGGGTATAAGCTATTTACATTTTCATCCGAATCCGTCGATCTGTTAGAGCACGAACAAAATACAAACATACACACTAAAACGTACATTTTAATACTTAGCATTTTAGTACCTAATTCACAAACCTTAGTGGTTTACTAGTGCTATTAATACTATTAATTATTACACCAATTTTTTTTTCATTTACTTATCATATAAAAAATCTTATAAAATGTGTTATAAGATTTTTTAATATGATAAGTAAATTAAAAAAGAAATTGGTGTAATAATTTTTGAAATCAGTTGTTTAGTTCTCCTAGGTACATATAAACTCACAAACTCATATTTCACAATTATTATAAACTCCTAATAATATTAGTATAAATAGCGTCTCCACTGATGCCTTGTTCCCTGCTCGTACGCAAGCCCTTGAGTGAATGATGATGACATTGCATACGAGCGACTTTGAACATTATACAAGCAGGTTAACGTCTAAATTCGAGCAAATGTCATTTTGAACTATATAATATCAAAATATATAGGTATATGGAACGGCGCTCGGACATTTTTTGAGTATTGTCAGTTAGAGATTGTGACTCTATAGGTATTGTAACTCAATGGTCCAAGTGCATAATATTCGTTTTCACACCTCCGATGAAGTAAAAAAAGGTACTTCATCTGAGTTTCACATCTACAGAGTAAGATAAAATGCTTCGTTTCCGCCATTAAAAACTTTCCTATTTTCTTTATAAACAGCGGCGTTACGATAATATTCTATTTTTTATAAGGGGTGATAAACGAGCACACAGTCAATCAAATGGTAAGTGAATACTTCAACACATAGACATCTACATTTATATTCAACTAAGAATCAAAATGCAGATGCGTTGGCACCCCTCAGGTCTAAAATGGAATGCCTCGTTTTTAGTAAAAAGGGTCACCGGTTTTCTACAATCACCATACGAAACCCAGAAACAATAAGCAACTATTTTACGCTCGTATTCTGTAAGAGCGTGCGTGCGTGGTCCAAACCCGATCGAGCCGACCTATTCGTGCTACGAGGGTGGATTGAAAAGTACTCGGCCTAACCAAGAAAATAAACACATACTAAATCAGTTATATTTTTATTTTTCTACATAATCACCATCAAGTTCAATACACTTTTGCCACCTCCCCTTCCAAGCATTTAGACCGTTGAAAAAAAATGATTCTTCCTTAGAGTCAAAATATGCGTCTACAATTGCTTTGACCTCGTCGTTTGTCGAAAATCTTTGACCTCCCAAGTGCTTTTTTAGGTTAGGGAACAGAAAGAAGTCTGATGGTGCCAGATCAGGTGAATACGGCGGATGCGGTAACAGTTCAAAGCCACAGTTGTGAATTTCAGCCATTGACTGTACTGACGTGTGAACACGGGCGTTATCTTGATGAAACAGGACTTTTCTTCTGAGCATTCCTCGACGTTTTTCTTTTATTTCCTCTCGTAAACGACGTAGTAAGGTGCAGTAGTAATCAGAGTTTATAGTCTGACCCCTTTCAAGATAATCAATCATAATCACACCTTTCGAGTCCCAGAATACTGAAGCCATCACCTTATTTGCCGACAAAATCGACTTAGCCTTTTTAGGGGGTGGTGAACCAGGTCTTCTCCACTGTTTTGATTGTTGTTTTGTTTCCGGTGTACAGTAATGAACCCATGTTTCGTCCTTAGTAACAAAACGATTCAAAAAATCATCTGCATCGGCTTCAAATAACTCCAAACAGTCGCGTGAAATAGTCAATCGCGTTCTTTTTTTGTTCAACTGAAAGCAGTCGCGGAACTCACCTCGCAGACACCTTGTGGAAACCCAACTCGTTGACAATGATGTTTTGAGTTCGTTCATAAGAGATGCCTATAATCTCGGCTATCTCTCTAATTTTTAATCTGCGGTCTCCCATTATTAAATCAAGTACTTTTTTAATATTTTCGTCAGTAGTGGACGTCGAAGGCCTTCCAGAGCGGGGTTCATCTTTCACACTCTCTCTACCACGCTTAAATTCTGCTATCCATTTTTTGACGGATGAATATGACGGAGCACAATCGCCTAATGTACTGACCATGTCATCATGGATGGCTTTTGATGATAGCCCCTTCTTATGGAGGTACTTAATGACGGCACGCTGCTCGATTTGCTCCATTCGCGGAAATTATGTCCGATTACTTTGTTAATAAATTTATAAAATCACAACTAATTATCGCACACGTTTCGAACTTCACACAATGAACTAGTCTGAACTGAACTAAATAATGTTGGTAGATTTGATTTTTAGAATTGAATGGATCTGTGTTAGGCCGAGTACTTTTCAATCCACCCAGGTACAACTATAATGTAGGTGCAGCGTGGCTCTACCACTTATAAAATAAATAATGTTTACGTGTGTGTCAAATGGACGGGCGGCGAGCAATTAGATGTACTTTTTAATAATTCCTTAACATGTATCATTCTGTATAAGTACACTTCTGGAGATGAAGATCTCCCGTTGTAGGGGAATTTGCGCTTGACAGAATCGGATTATCGTACACAGGGCAAGATGCATCATTGATATGCCTGGTAGAGCCACGCTGCAGCTACGAGTATAGGTTGTAGAACGAATGGGTCGGCTCGATCGGGATTGGACCACGCTCTTACAGAATACAAGCGTAAAATAGCAGCTTATTATTTCGGGTTTTATGGTTTCGTATGGTGATTGTAGAAAACCGGAGACCCTTTTTATTAAAAATTGCATTTCGATTCTTAATCGAGTATAAATAAATGTAGATATCTATGGGCCACAGCATCCGCTTACCATCAGGTGGACTGTGTGCTCGTTTGTCACCCTACCTTATAAAAAAAATTAACTAGTTGAAACAATCTATGTAAATATAAAAAGTAGTTAAAACAACATAAGGTCAAGGATAATACATTTTGTCGATAAATCGTCGTCCATTTGGTGAACGAGCCATGTTACGACAATAAGTGAAAATGTTCATTTATCATTATTGTGAAAATGATTTAAAAAAAAAACCAAGCTGTTATCGCAGTAGTATCGGGTATCGGCGTAACAGTAGAGACAGAAGGCGTTTCTAAGAAATTGATGTTTGCACTATACTTTTGAAGAATGGTAAACTGAGCTCGCTAAATATGCAACGCGCCACTTTGTCGTAATTTGATCATATAAACAGGAATTGGTATAACGAGATAGAGATGCATTTCTTAGCTTGATGCATTATAATTATTAATTTCAGCACCGGGATATTACAATAACATATAAAGTATTGGCTGTTTAGTTAATGGTGACGGCGTAAAAGAATTAGCCAATGTCATATAATAAGAAAATTATGACAGCTGATGTAAGACATTTAACTTACTATGGGCTATGAACATAGGGTCCTTTTTCAATCAAGGAGTCAGCCTGGGTGGGTAACAACTAGCAACATCTTTTCCATAGTTCTACCTGTGTTGTTTAAATAGAATTAGGGTTACAATTTACAAACGAGTACACAGTCCACTTGATTGTAAGTGGATGTTTTAGTCTATTAATATCTTAATCTATCCTTCATTACAAACCCAAATTCAGATGATGTGTTGTTATCCCTGACGACTAAGATGGCGGGGATCGAGCACAGTGTAGAGACGAGAAATTTACGGTGAGCGCTAAGCCCCCGAGCTGCTATGGCTCTACGGGTATTATAGATCATCTTTATATATCTATATACAGTGGGACAAGGGAAATGCTATAAACTTCGCGTTAATGAGTTTTTAGTTCATAAGAATTTCGAGATATTTTTCCCAAACTTAAGTTACTTGTGATTTAGTTGCGCGGGGAACGTCGTACGTGAATTTATGTTATTATAATGGTGAACTGCAACATAATCATTTGAAAAACCCATCAAGGACGTGTAATTCAACTAATAAAGGCATAATATTTCATCGGTAACTTAATTATTTACTAATTATCATTGTTTTAATTTATTTGTTCGGCTTAGCTGTTACATGGTGAGTTTCGGATCCCTGACATGTTACTAATTATAATAATATTTTAGTTTTTCATCACAATATTTTGAGTACATTTTTCTTTTTTCAAGCTCGCTATACTCTCATAAAACCTTCGCATTGTTTTTTAAGTTAGACTCATAAAAAAATTTTTTTTTTCTTATATTTACGCGAACACTACACATTGAAATAATACTAATTTTTACGGAATTTATCGCGTGTATTTAACTTTTTTACCCGACGTTTCGAGAGCTTTACAGCACCCATGGTCACGGGAAGGACTGAGATGTTCAACGTCCAGCTGTCATAGTTAACCGCGGTTACCATAGATTAAAATTTAACTTTTGTTCCGATCTACACAGTATGAACTTATGGTATCATGGAGTCTTGCAGTTGTATGCTTGGGTTGGGATTTAATTTTATTTATTATAGGATCCCAAGCAGATGGTAGCACCCAGCCATCTTCTCTATTGAAATTAGGATGTTTTTTGATTTCAATAGCCTCGCGAATCATCCTTGGAAGGAATCGGTGTTCTTTAGCAAGGATTTGTGGTCTATCAAATCTGATGTAGTGACGGGGGCGATCCTGTACATGTTCACAGACTGCAGACTTCTGTTCTGTGTAGATCTATGTAGTAGTTCTATGTAGATCGGAACAAAAGTTAAATTTTAATCTATGGTAACCGCGGTTAACTATGACAGCTGGACGTTGAACATCTCAGTCCTTCCCGTGACCATGGGTGCTGTAAAGCTCTCGAAACGTCGGGTAAAAAAGTTAAATACACGCGATAAATTCCGTAAAAATTAGTATTATTTCAACATAAAAAATTTCTTTAGCTCTTATAAAATTAAGGTTACAATTAATAACTAGAGATACATGATCCGACTAAAATGACCCATACTTCACATACAGATCGGTTACCATACTGGCTGTAACAGCAGTGGCAATGCAGCGATTAAGCCACGTACATATGCCGTGCGCCTCACTTACAAATGTCTATGAGTTTGAATCTAGTTTTTATAAGTTTATGTCTCTGACAGCTCACAACAATAATCTACCAGCTTCTTAGCAAACAGAGTACCTGGATGCGCGTTGTGATCGTCTAAGATCAGAACGAATTCAATCTATACACACACAATCACTGCATTTATATATGCGCAAGACACTGAATAAATTCTGATAGGTTATTTTCACAATCAGTAGGCATGTATACGATAAATACACGAAAGCCACTATTCGGTCTTTATCACACAGCAAGGTTTTAAATAAACTTGTACGCCATAGCAGCGCTATGGCTAGGACCTTAGGGCCTACCTCGCAGCACACCAACAGAAGATTTAGCGTAGCAGCAAAATTCAAAAAAATTTAAAATCAAGTCGTGTGGCATCAGCCAAGTCTCCTGACGGTAATTAACATTTTCAGTGATACCAGCGAGGATAGAACTCTGCTCTGGTACCTACTAGGAAATTTTCATAGGAGAATTCATCGTCTAAGCTAACACGGCCCTCACGTAGATATGGTTTGTATGTACTTAATGCGATGTAAATTACAAAGGTATTATTTGAATGCTCAGTACCTATAAATTTTAAGCCCATTACACAGCACCATCAGTGAGCATTCCCGACCGCCACTTCGTCTGTTCTGCGTCCATGATTACCAATTCGCGGATTACGTTAGCGTTCAACATAAACATTGTGAATTACTCAAGATAGCGACTCACTACAAGGTCAAGGCAGATCACTACGCCTTGTATTGACGTCACACAGCGGGAGCCGAGGTAACGCCGACTGTCTTACTCGCACCAGCCGCAATCGTGCTAATTAAAGAGCTCGATAGACAATTCACTTAGCACACGCGAACTGTGTAACATCCATCACAAGACTTCAACTGCGTCCGCGTTCTTGGCTGAAAATAAATCATCGGAGAAAAAGTCTGTTAACACGGTGTATAACTTGAAGCAATATACTTAAGTCGTTCAAATCTATTTTCTTCGATCTAATATCTCATTTAAGTTAGTTTATGTTAACTGTTATTTTTCATATGTGGTAGAGCCACGTTGCAGCTATATTGTTGTTGTAGCATAGATGGGTTGGCTCGACCGGGGCAGGATCACTCTGTCATAGAATACCAGCTTAAAATAGCAGCTAATGCTACTGTGTTTCGTATGGTAAGTGTAGAGGATCAGAGACTCTTTTTACTGGAACCGAGACATTCCATATTAGTCCTCAAGGGGTCAAGGGTAAGAATGCATCAACATTTTGATTCTTAATCCAGGATAAATGTGTGTTACCGTCAGGAGGCGCTCGTTTGTCGCCCATATAAAAAAAGAAAGAAGCTTATAGATGATACACAGCCGGGCAGTCATTCATTTTTAGGAATTATTGATCTACCTGTTTGGTTGATTATCTTATAACCCTATTTTTTATGTATTTATTTATAAGTGGTAGTGATGAAGAGAATATACATCACTGCGTTCCATCTCGTGGGTGTCGTAAAACGCGACTATAGCATACAGCAACAAGTTCTTACGACTTTAAATGAATTCCGGTTTACCCATCAGCAATACTCTATGCGCGAACGGACTTACGCTTTTAATAGCATGGTGCAACTGTCCCGATAAGTATTGTCGCATTTTTGCAAGAATATCTAACTTCCTAGCAGCTGCTTTAGCCCTGAACTCAATGAACAACCTAAGTTCAGATTTGAGGAAACCTCAACCCTCATCAGCTAAACTCACACACATGCAAAATAATCCGCCTCTATAAAAATAGGCATAGCACATTTCAAATTAACTTTCCAAGCGACAACTTAAATTACAATATTGTATAAAAGCTGCGTTATTTACGAATCATATCTTACTATCGCATGTGTCAATGCATAGCGGGCTAAACCCGTTACCTACTGATATATCTACAGATTGCGATGAAAACAACAACAAGTTCTATCTATTGTTGTGACTGCTCTCCATGTTGTTTTTGATAATATTAAAAACAAGAGATAAATCTTTTTTTTTTAAAGTCGATTCTCAAAATTAAGCTCCAGACAAAAAGCCAGACCCATAGTTACCGTTTGTAGGTAATACAAATACTTGATCTGTGCGGGAATCGAGCTCGCAGCACGCAACGCTGCACTCGAACGCTTAGCCAATGCTTTACTAACCCGTCAAATAAAATATTATTGTATTTAATAACTCTTGCCTTTATTTAATTCACAAAAACATTCACTCGGACAGATATAGGATTAAGATCATATCAAGTTATCGACAACTTGATACGATCATCATTTTATCGATTTAGGAAACGGATGTAAAAAATAATAGAATATATCTTATCAATTTTTGAATTTTAAACTTCTTTAGAGTAGTTGTGATTTGAATCTCGATGAAACTAAAAAGAGACAAATATATAGGATTTAGCATGCGTGAGAAAGAGATATAACACAGTATTACTTTTTTTATAGAATAAGGGTGACAAAGGAGCACACAGTCCACCTGATGGTAAGTGGATGCTGTGGCCCATAGACATCTACATCTATCCTCGATTAAGAATCAAAACGGAGATGCGTTGTCACCTCTGAAGACTAAGATGGAATGCCTCGTTTCAAGTAAAAAAGGGTCTCCAGTTCTCTACATTCACCATACGAAACACAGCAGCATTAAGCTGCTATTTCACGCTGGTATTCTGTGAGAGCGCAGTCCTTCACCGGTCGAGCCGACCCATTCGTGCTACAAACAATATAGCTGCAGCGCTCTACCACGTATAAAATACAAAATACGATTATCCTACTCCTGATAGTCTGCATTCGCCTCATTCTCTCGTAGTTTCGTTTTCTGAAGGTTTCACTTCTACCTCGTGTGAACTGCACTATACGAGTTTTGTTGTCAATTTTATTATCAAGCGATAATACTACGTGGCAGTAATTCCAACCAAGCAACTTCTAAGTAAACTTGCAAATCTTTTCATTATCTATATATTTATTTGATATGATAATAAAATTTCATAATCATTATAATGATTATCATTCCACAATATTTTCTACGTTGAAATATATCAAAGTTCACCTCCCTATGGTTGATTGATGATGGTGATAGCAGCGTGTGTAATGCCACATACCAGGCGGGTTGGCAATCGCAATTTTTTTATAATTTTAAGTTGTTATCAGGAAGATACTGCTATATACCTCGCCTCGCCTTCGCCTTCTATCTGTCACCTTTTACGATACTTACAGGATGATTTCAGGTCTTATAGCTTCTAATTATAAGGTAGTGGATTCGATTTCGCCGCCGCTACACAGAATTATCAAGATCCTGCCCTCACTTCATGATTTAGGAATTTTTATAATATATGTAGCTCTCACGTTAGTTTTATTTTCCGTTTAACAAGTGATAAATCAATATATAAAATTTAGGATTACAAATGTGATCCAACTCTCTTACGTTTCGTGTATGACTGACAAGACTTAGTAATCATACCTCACTAACTATTAGTTTTTAAAGTTTGCGACGCGAATATTTGCAATGCAATGTAATCGTCATCACTTGATTTCGAAAACAATTCTAATCTCTTTATAGTATTTTTGTACATGGTAGAGCAACGATGGAGAGCTATATTATAGTTGTAACACGAATGGGTTGACTCGACCGGGAAAGGACCACGCTCTCACAGAATACCAGCGTAAAATAGCAGCTTAATATTGCTGTGTTTCGTATTGTGAGTGTAGAGATCCGGAGACCCTTTTTTACTGGTTACGAGGCATTCCGTCTTAGTCCTCAGGGGTGACAACGCATCTGTGTTATGATTCTTAATCAAAGATAAATGTAGTCTGTGGGCCACAGCATCCTCTTACCATCAGGTGAACTGTGTACACGTTTGTCACCCTTATTCTATAAAAAAGAACATAAAGTAAACAAAAACAAGTATATCGATGTCGATTGTGGCAAACATTGAGAAAGAAATTACTATAGACTAAAAACGATATGTCTTGTGAAATGTAACTAAATTAGGGATGTTATTTTTCTAGTAATTCAGAAGATACGAGTTTTACTTACTCTCATATTTGGCATAGTTATAATAAAAAGACTAATCATTCAAGCTCTACGCATAAATAATACGCAACATCTTTCAATGAGTCTCTCTTTTTTCCTTATTTGAAAATTAAATTAGAAAAAGCGAGACAAGTATATTGAGTCAAAATGTGATAATAGGAATATAATTTTTTCTATAGACTATGGGTGACGAGCGAGCACACAGTCCACCTGATGGTAAGTGATCCTGTAGCCGATAGACATTCTTAATATAAAATTCCAAATAAACTCAACTAGCCTATTTTCTCTGAAAATTTAATAAAGATCCGCTAGAGGCAGCACTTGTGGGGCAGGTAAATGATATTTTTTGACGGAATCGATGGTGGTAAATGTTTAGAGGATAAGCAGCTACGCATGAAATTACTCATCCAGTTCCACAGACATCTTGCACTTTTACTTCTTCAAATTGGGCAATTTTCCCATCCCCGACTATTCCTCGCACTTTCTGTTATGCTACAATGTATAATTATGTCACTTCTCATGATGAAGAAAGTCATCCTAACTGTAGAAACTCAAAAGTCTGCAAAGAGGAAGGCAATATATTGAGGTGATTTTGTTTTAAACATGGAAGATAATGCGACTGATGAGAGTTTTTACTTAAAAGCAGTGTAGCCGTTTCAGCGCATCTGGCGCTAGATCTTGTGCAATTCTAGGCTCTATAGCACTTTTTTTTAAATATCTACGTGCTAAATACTAGTCTACTAGATATTAAAATCGTAAAAAGTTCAAAATGCCAATGCATTGTCGCTCTTGACGACTAAGATGAAAGAACGCCTCGTTTGGGTCAGCGCAGACCGAACTGCAAAATGCTCGCGCATGCTCGAGCAAAATTTTGACTACTCGACCATGCAGGCGGCATCCGCGCGCCTCCGTGAGCAAGATCCATTGAAAGTGCTCTGGGTTGCTAAGGGGGCGTGCGTACCCAATTTGATGCCAAAATCCGACGTTGATAGACGTGTTCAATATGATCGATTGAGACTCCGTGATTTGTGTACATGAAGAACATATTAATGAAATCAGACGTCAGAAAATTAGAAGAACAGTATGGGTAGAAGAAACGTGGAGATTCTTTCCCAAGCATTGGCTTTTAACATACGATCGCTGTATGTTGGACTTGATTTATTGTACAGATACTCAAAACGCTGCACCAAACTTATCAACTTTTCTTCGTCCATGATTCCAACTTATGTGACGCGTTTATATAAACTAAACACACGTCCAAACAGTTTTTTCGCTGTGGCAATACTGAGCGCGGGCGGTGGCGGTGCGAGCGGGCTCGCGCATATGCTCACATGCATCACGTTTGGACGTGTATATAATTTTGCACTGTCCGTCAATAGTCATAAAACTAATATTTTAGTGTTCTCAGAAAATGCTCTGCTCTGCTCTTGGTGTGCGCTGACCTTTTCCAGTAAAAAGCAGTATTTAGTGAGCTGATATTTAACACTAGTATACTGTGAGAGCGCCCTTCCCCGGTCGAGCCGACAGATTCGTGATACAACTACGAGTATAATATACGCACAGCATGGCTGTACAATCTACTAAATGTCTGTTTGCTTTATAAATTATATTTGAAAAGACTTTTATCTACCTAAAGATGTTTTTCAAACATAACAAAACAGTCTACGTAACATTACATAAAAATGTTATTAAATTTTTTTTAATGATTCGTTCATATGTATACATGTCGGCGTGTCTATAAAACTGTGAATGTGAATTAAATTACTGTGAGGGTAAAGTTTGTGTGTAGCTGGTCGAAGGAACAGTCATCCAGGCAATGCCGCGGGCCTGGCTGGTCGAAAGAATATATCCGTCTGTTATTAGTTATTATTGATAACGATTTAATGCGTAAGCAATTTTTTTTAACAATTAACCTTTCCTGATATATTTCCGACAACAGAAGTGGGATATCTTATTCTATTTCTGACATATATGTATATATATTTTAGTGTATTTTTACTAATAAATAGGTTTAAGATACTTGTATTACTAACACATATAATCCATAATAATCAAAATAAAATATTTTTTATTTATTTATTTTAAACTCTTTTTAAAGCCAAGCCAAGCGTCGACAACCCTGAGTATTCTCAGAGAATGAGAGTCTATTGGACAAATTGCTGAGTCAAGTGTGTGTAACTGGCCTGATTGTACAATAGCCTAATGTCGCTG
Source organism: Parnassius apollo (assembly GCA_907164705.1). NCBI lineage: Eukaryota > Metazoa > Arthropoda > Insecta > Lepidoptera > Papilionidae > Parnassius > Parnassius apollo. The sequence continues at coordinate 2,833,381 of CAJQZP010001459.1, read as the reverse complement.
ACACCACTGCTTGCCGATTGATGACAGCTTTTAACATTTTGAACTCCACAATAATATTTAAAAGTATAATGCTGGAGCTACACTAACGGGAAACGTGAATGCCTATAAACGCAACAATTATTGCTTTAAAATTAAAGCTATAAAGTGAGTGGCTACACTTGAACGGTCAACGTCATTTCAATTTCAAAGCCGGCGAACGGCGTTAAAGTTGGCGTTAATGCTTCTTGAAGACTTTTTATATTTGTTTGTATGGGTTCTATAAAAACCCATTAGGCATTCCTTCTTTTTAATTTCTTTACTAGTTGTTTTAAAAGGTACATATATGGGTACAGGATACATAATTCGTCGCAAAGCATCATTTTGCGATGTATGATTCATAAAACGTTTGAGTCTCGGATCCCACAAACATGGCTCTGTTTGCAGAATCTCAAGAAACGTATTAAACTTTTTCATCATTCCGCTCCATCATAGCCATACTTGCGAAGTTGCGAACCCGTTGCGCATACCGTGCACAATGAGACAAACGTAGTGTGGCCTCTTCAACGCGTTATTTTGTGCGTTAATCTCTTTGATGTAACGCCACTCGAGTTATATATATATATATATATATATATATATATATATATATATTTTTAAGTACCCCTTCTGTTCACAACTAAAACATTGTTTACTTAACTAAAAAATAGGCAATATTTTCAATATGAAGAAAAAAAACAGGCAAAGTAAATATAAGAACGGTAAAAATTATTAAACGCGATCTCATTCTCGCAGAGCGTTTTTGTTTATCGTTTATTTATCTGGCAAAGAGCACAATCTTGACCAAGGTTAACTAGTCGGTAACTACCTATGGGAAACTACACACGGCATATTGAGATAATATGCATTAGTCTTATTGACTACTTTTAAATTTATAAGCCAATAAACAAGGTATGGTATCTCTTTGGTATTGCTAAATAACAAAAAAAAATTATCTTTGTCTATTTACGTTTGTTGACATCTTTGAACTACTGGATGAATTTTGATGCGGTTTTCACGAGGAATGTTTTCGTTAATATTTTATGTAAGGATACCTAGTAGAGAAAATTATGTAGGTAAGCGTTGTGTGATCAAATAGTATAGTGTAAAAAATTGTTTCCGTTCGTACTCCGGATGTCGTAATATTCGACTAAGGATATGCGAAAAATATCTTGTGGTTTTCTATAGATGGCGATAGACGGTGGTAGACGCGGCGTTAAAGGTGCGATCGTCAACCGCCTATCCGTTATGCCCCATTTACATTCAGCCCTGTTGGGCAGGGCAGTGAGCCGGGCAGTGGGCAGGGCAGTATGTAAACAGGCTACTCGCGCTGACACTGCCGCTGCCGCTGCCACTGCCCGACGATCCCTCAAATGTCGGTTTTTCGTGCGGAAGTCAAAGGACGGGCAGCGCGAGCGGCAGTGTGTGTTCACATTCAGCTCCATCGCTCACTTCGCGACAAGCGCCTGGATGAACGGACGTGCGTGCCGTCCTGTTATTAAATAAATACGATCTACCAAAATGCCTTTCGAGTGGATTAATGAAAATACAATAAAGTTTTTAGAACTGCTGGAATCAGAAAAAACTATATCGGATTTCAACGATAAAAACCACAATTCATCATCTTCTACGAATACGAATTTTCTTTTTGAGTTAACATAGTACCTATGTACATAATTAATTATAAATTCGTCAAATTTATTATATTAATATAAAATTTAGTTTAAGGAATTAATGAACATTGACATTTTATTTCTAAAAACGATTAGTAACTCATATTGATTATTTAATAATTAAAATGTAAAATAAGTTAAAAGGTAATATTTGCATAATAGCCTGAGATTTTTAAATTATAATTTTATTGTAATTAAAATTACGAATTAGTTTATACTGAAGTGTAATTAATAAAATAATAATAGCTTAACTAATCTCATATAATATTTAATATTATTTATGTAACAATAATATAATAATTCAATTAATAATTTATGAACAATTTACTGTATAAGAATTCAAATAGAGTGGATCTGTATAAGTATTTAATTGTACATAATATTTGAATTCAAAAAGAATGTGTGTACCTAACTTTTAAGCAACATCGGGTTTGTGTAATTAGCTGTATTTCATATCATTTTTCCATGCCAATTATGGCAAAACATGTCAGTTCCACGTCATTGATCATCTTATGTACCATGTTTTTAAGCAAATAAATTTTCTATCTATCTATCTTCTTTTGAACTTGATATCTTTTTAAATTATTAACATAATTTTGTATTGCAAGAAGACACAGCGCGGACGCTGTAATTATTTCGACGTCCGCCATAGTCGAAAGCCGAAAGCGATGTGAGTGGTAGGGCAGAGTGTGAATACACACTTCCCGCGATCCTGCTACGGCAGTATTTAGGGAAGTATTGCCGGCAGCGCGAGGAGCAGTGGCAGTGGCTGAATGTAAATGGGGCTTTACAGCCTATTAGAGCCGTTACGCACTGTCGACTGGTTGCCAGCAACTCAGTCTCTCGGTGACCAACTTCGGCCGGGAGACCACGCCGAGCGACAGTATTCCAAGTACATTCGGGAAGTCTTTTGTGCGTCGTCAATGCGCGGCGAGTCGCCGAGTAGCCCAGGCTACCGGCAATTAAGTGCGTAAAAACCTATTTAAACCATAGAAAGTCACTGTCGCCGTCGTCCGAGTCGCCGGCGACCAGTCGACAGTGCGTAAAAAGCCGACGACACCGTGAAAAAATGCACCTCCTTTCATCGAATAGTATAGGACTATGACACCACTAACGAAAGTGGAATTTTGATATAGGTAAATTCATGTCTTTATCTTGAATTTGATTGTTCAAAAACACGATTGTATAATTTTGACTCGATCATAATTATTTGCGAAAACACCTCTAAAAAATCACTATAGTTGAAATTACAACGAAATTACTTAATCTATATGCTTGGGAATCACTCAAATATATTCATAACATCAATATCCATAATTTACTTGCTCATTATTTTGATTACTTAAATCAATTTATAAGCGCTTTTAATCGTCGCGGGCGCTACGCAATTTTAGATCTTATGACGGCGTTTTTACAAGTTTTTATAGAAATTATGTATTCACTCGGATCAGTACGGCGATAGCCTTTTCGATGTGTCGTCTTAAGTCCACTGCTGAAGATAGGCCTCCCCCATCGATTGTCTCATAGGGGAGACATTAGTCATAGGCGCCACGCTTGGCGAGCGGATCGGCAACCGCAGTCTTTCTTATTATTAGTCGTTATTAGGAAGGCGCTGGTGCCATCTCCTGATTTATTGCCCTCCGTCATCAGTTACCACACCCGCGGGATGATATGGGGTAGTGGATATTCTTACACGGCACTACACGCTAACAACTGTAAAGCGTGCAAGGCAAATCCGCCCTTAAACTGACTGACTTTAACGGGCTGGTGAGGAAAAGTTAAATGGTAACAACACATTAAAGTATATTTCAATGGGCAACGGAAGAACGAACAATGACTTGAGCGTACCGAAGGAATAATCAACCATTTTCCCACTTCAGATTTAATGTACGTTTTACATTCTACCTAATTTTTTATACTATTAATTTGTAAATTGGGGTATGGTGAAATTTTATTTTTATACTTCGTGTTTATTTTTGTATAAAGTAAGATGTTTAGTGATCATAAAAAACACGAATGAGACAGTAAACAGAAATAACAAAGTTCAAAGTTATTAATAAACATACACAATTCTTAAAATTCGTCAAAACACTTTTGTTATCTCTGAATGACAGCGTCTCTACCGCCATTCTACCCTGTACCATCAAACAATAAAAATGTATGGAAAGCGATATTATCATAATAATATTGAATAATATCTGCTTGGTATTTTTATGCGTTTCCGCTTGCACTGGACACACAGACTCTAGTAAATCACAGATATGTGCAGCAGGGGGGCGATCCCCTACACAGGCAGCCAAGAATATTCACTAATCCACATCGTACTTGAAAGATACCAGGAGATGGACAGTAGCGTATTCTTAATAACATCATCATTATCATCATTACAGCCTTTCACATATCCACTGCTGAACACAAGCCTCCCCCAAGGAATGCCACAAAGCACGGTCCTGAGCCATCTGCATCCGTCGACTTCCTACATGTCTTACCAGGTCGTCACTCCATTTAGTGGGGGGACGAAGTGAAGGGCACTTCGCCTGCCGGTACGCGGCTGCCACTCGAGAACTTTTTGCTAATATCAACTGAAAATAAAAAAACTGCGGTTGCCAGCCCATCTGCCAAGCGTGACAACCAAGGGACCGGACCACACTCCCACATAATACCAGCATTTCATAGCAGCAGCTCAATGCTGCTGTGATTTGTGTAGTGAGTATAGAGAACCAACAGATCCTTTTTACTGGAAAAGTGGCATTCCATCTTAGTATTCATGGAAACTACAAATATAGCATCTATTTACCATCAGGTAGACTGTGTTTTTTTTTATAGAAGAGGGGGCAAACGAGCATGCGGTTCACCTGATGTTAAGTGACTACCGCCGCCCATGATCAACCGCAACACCAGGGGAATTGCAGGTGCGTTGCCGGCCCTTTAGAAAGGAGTACGCTCTTTTCTTGAAGGTTCCCAGGTCGTATCGGTCCGGAAAAATCGCTGGTGGTAAACTATTCCACAGAGAGGTTGTACGCGGAAGAAAACTCGCTCTTGAAACGTACAGTGGTGGACCGCCAAGCATCCAGGTGATGTGGATGGTATCGCGACGTTTGCCGCGTAGTGCGTTTACGAAATTTGGCTATTGGGATTAATCCGAACAATTCCTCATAGCACTCACCATGGTATATGCGAAAGAAAATGCAAAGAGATGCAACATTTCTTCGCAGTGCCAGTGAATCGAGCCGATCGGAAAACACTCGGTCGTAGACGATTCGAGCCGCTCTGCGCTGGATGCGGTCAAGTGGAAGGAGCTGGTACTGGGGAGCCCCAGCCCAGAGATGGGAACAGTATTCCATGTGCGGCCGAACCTGCGCCTTGTAAAGTTGCAGGCGGTGTGCCGGCATGAAATACTGTCCCGCTCTGCTGAGCACGCCAAGCTTTTTAGAGGCCAATTTGGCCTTCTCTTCCAAGTGACGATCACGAAACTGCACGTCACTCGATATGTCGACGCCGAGGATTCCGATACTGGCTGAGGCAACAAGGGGAGTGCCTTGAAACGGAGGAGATACGACAAAGGGGTTCTTTTTAGCGGTTAACGCGCAAACTTGTGTCTTCTGGGGGTTAAACTGGACTAGATTTAGTCACCCCCAATCCGAGACTCTGTTCAGCTAAGACTTGACTTCAGACACAAGTTTCTCCCGGCACTCGGAGACGTTTTCCCGAGAAATATTGGCTCGGTCGGTGTAAAGAGCATCTGTGTGTTTGTTTGTTATTCTTACTCTATAAAAATACCTTCTAGAACCAGACTAACTCGGGACAGTCTTGGTTACACCTCCACATGTCAAAGATAACGATAAAATGTATGTGAATTAAACTGGAGCCGACGTCCACGCAGGTCAACGACACTCCTCATTCATGGAGTACCATACATTCATATCTTATCTGTGGCTTCCCCTTAAACGCTTAATTTTATAGAGCACATAGTACATATGGTTAACTTTATCTAAATTCCCATTTGGACATCGTTGCAAAGGCTATGTGACATTTCTCAAAAGTCCAAATTTCAACATTAACCTCGTCTCAATATAACATTATACAAAAAAAAACATCTGTAAATACACTGACCTCGTTAATACCTTTACGTCTTAAGCGGGATGCTGTGTAAGACATAAGACCAGTGGCAATTCCTCCAAGTTCAAAAACTAATAACTAGTATTTTAAGAAAATAACCATCTCACCGAAGCTCAGTTTAATAAACTTGAGTGAATTTAGAGTTTTTGTATAAGGTTTATAAATTTCGATTACGTAAATGTTCATGCATACTAAGCTCAAATGGTTGCCAATATGACTTCATCGGAATGCCCACATACTTCATCTCATCTATAGTGGCCTTTTTAATCCATTTTACCTTCAGTGAATCCCATTCCAGTAACTTGAGATTAGCAGAAAGCTTGAAGTTGATATGCCACTACCATTGATTTATGTCTTGGTACAACTCAATGGCCACTACACACTAGTACATTATATAATAACATGAACGCGTCTTTTACTGTACAGGCCATCCGTTTATGGAATGAACTCCCATTGTCAGTAAAACCCACACCATCCCTTCCATTGTTTAAAAAAACTTGTCAAGAACCCTTAGACCATTAGAACCCTTAAACCCTTAGACAATCCAACAAGAACCATTACTTCACCCTTTAAATTTTGTTTAACTTCGTTTATACACAATATATTAAATGTAATATAATGTGTAGTATATTAATAGCATTTAATTATATAATTCAATATAATATAATGTTTCTTTATTTTTCGCATGTATATGTGTGTATGTATATTCTTTTTTATCACAACGACTTGCCCTACCCCTGTCATTCTACATGCAATCCTGTCCATTCATCGGTTGCATAAAGGAAAATGGTATCAGCAATAAGACCGCCCATTGCATACTTCTTTTGTATACATAATTTTTAAATTTAAGGTATGCAGTAAAGGTTAATAAAAAATCAATAAAAACACCAGACAAAAGTTATTTATAGTACCTGCAGAAAACATAAAATTACAAGTATTAATAATATGCTCAGAATGTTTCACTTTAGTTGATAATAACCTGATGAATAATGATTGAAATCAGCCTTAAGCAACAAAACATTGGTATTACGTATTATATTATAAGCCAATATAATATAGATAATATTATGCTGTGCTAGATGAGATGATGCGATGAGATGCTGTAATATACTCTATGTACATTATTATATTTACTTTGCATATTTATAATTAGCCCAAACATTAATATTAATGTAAATACTAAAAATTATCAAAACAAGAGTAACAAACTTTTCCAAGGTCTTTAATAAAACTACATACTTCCAAGGTCAAATCATTTATCATTGCATTGCCAAATACATTAAAGATTTCGTAATAGTACGCATAATCTTTTTATACAGCATTAGCTGACAAACGAGCAACAGTCCACCTAGTGGTGAGTGGATACTGAGCCCCATCGACATCCACATTTATCCTCAATTAAGCATCAAAATGCAAATGCGTTGTCACCCCTGAGAACTAAGATGGAATACCTCGATTCCATTAAAAAAGGTCTCCAGTTCTCTACACTCACCATACGAGACACAGCAGCACTAAGCTGCTATTTTACGCTGGTATTATGTGAGATCGTGCTCCTTCCCCGGTCGACCCAACCCATTCGTGCTACAACCATAATATAGCTGCAGCGTGACTCTGACGCCGGCTCGTTGGCGCAGGGTACGGGTAGCGGGTTCTAATACCGCATGGAACAAATGTTTGATGGCCTATATGGAAGCTTCATATGCACGTATAATAATTAAAATAGCGACTATAAATATTCAAATACCACTTTACCATTTAACACAGTTAGATAATCCACGTTTATCGCATGATCTTGCGATAATACCGCAACATTTTTAGATAAGAAAACCCTAATGGCCCAGGGATACTCGGCCAGGTGACGCACAAGTGCGTTCGGTAACCAAGTCATATGTTGCGAGCGTGCCACGTATCAATCACTGTAAACAGAGCGCCACGAATCTCCTGACCTCGCCCGGCGCTGATAACACTTAGATAAGTCGTTCACTTCGGTTCGATAGTCCCAATGTGAGGAAACAAAACAAGGACGGTCTATACTGACTACACATTTTGTTACCAACAGCTTCTGAAACCCTAGTACACAGTTATCGGTCATAATGTGATTTGCTTTAAAAAAAATAGGGATATAAATAAAAAAATACATCCCAAGTATCTTAAATGTTACTCGGACGTTTGTCATTTAATTATGCTCAAATATGTAAGCAAACAGGATTTAAATGAAGTTTGAGATAATGTATTCTTAAGTATAATTTTATCCTCATCATCCTACCGTTGAACGTAGGCCTCCTGCATAAATTGCCTCATAGGTAAAAATATACCATATGTCAAGAGTTGTCTTGACATTTTAGTACTTTGGGATCTTGTCAGGATTGTAGACGGATTTTGAAAATGGCTTTTTGGTTTCTTTCAATAATATACAGTAGATTCGTGCATGAGATGGGTGAAATCTGCGAAGTGGATTAATCGCACAAAACCAATATTTGCTTTATTGTTTTTTCTATGGAGTGTAGAAGTAAGGAGTACAGACTGTGTATTAAAAAGTGTCCATAAAAACCTTTAAATAAGTAATAAATGGCGCCACTATATAGCTACGGGGGAAATTTTAAAGAACGCACCGAAAAATATTAGTGGGATAGACAACTTTTTCGAGGTTATATTTACTAAATAAAATTATTTTAGACTTTTGAGCTACTGAGCAGTTTAGCAGCAAACTACAAACCGTCGAAACTGCTAAGTTCATTTCATCCCAGTAGCTACTCCAGCGTTGTTGTGGACAGTTTTTGAACTGTTATTTACTGCTTACAGATGACCACTTTTTCAACTATTCTACTATGGGAGTTGGTACTCCTTACTTTTACACTCCATAGTTTTTTCACTCGCGTTAAATTTGTCTATGGAAATCAGGTTATTTGTTAGGACTATTCAATTTTCCATCTGGTAACACTACTAATAGCACCTAATAAGGGGATATAGGCTGCCATGCTTTTCAGGTGGTTTAGCGACCATTTTTTTGTTGTTTTAAGTTGGTCATAGGAAGATGAATATTATGCGTTAGTGGATTCTCTGACGCCGCGTTTATCTTATTAGGCGCATATTACATATCTTAGTTTAACACTTAAATTTTCATCGCTTCTCTGTTTAAGCACGATTTAACCCTTTTGTTAGCTTTCCTTTGATAACTACGAAGAATAACTTACTTATTTTGGTCGGTATGTAGAATTTTCTTTCTCTTAAGAACTTAAATGGTTCACTTATAGTGAGATACAAAGTAATTATATTAAGACAATATTATCACATCTACCTCTAGAGTTGGAAGCGACATAGTCACAGATTACTTACTTATACATATTGGGTACCACAGAAGAAATATTATTAAATCGTACGTACGTATTTTCTAAGGGTCAGTACACACAGATATACGACGATGCTTGAAGAGGCCAGTGGTATCGCACCGCGCAGCGGGCCGTCGTCGTCGCGAGACGCATCGCGAAAATATTAGAGACAAGAAAAGTCACCACGACATTTTCACTGCGGCACGCGTTGCACGCCGCGCCTACCGACGATGCACCGCTGCATCGTGATGCGTCTACGACTCTAGACATCTCGAGGGGCAACGCGAATCACGAAATATCGCAATAAAATTAATATCTATTTGTATAGTAAATAAAGTCATATTTTGTGTCACCATCTTAAAAAATGCGCACCGCATCGCGTCGTGTCACGTTTCGGTGTGAACTGACCCTATGTTTATTTTTAAACATATTCTTGTTATTGCAGTTTTTATATCATCTGGTAATTTATTGAAACAATGACGTTTTTTTGCTATAACTAGTTAGAGCAGTAATTAAATATTTGAGTTTGTTTATACTTCTTAAGTTGTGTGTAGTTGTTTTTGTTTATATCACTGCATAGAATAATATGTTTCAATTTTATTATTCTTATTATTACATTTAGCACGTTAGTTTTTTCGTATAGTATTTTTGAATAAAACCACTAATACGGATTTTATCGTGTTTAATTAACTTATTTTTGATTCCCGACGTTTCGGGTGCTAAACAGTACCCATGGTGTTGGGGGGGGGGGATGAGATGTTTGACATCCCAATGTCATGGTTAGCGCGGCTGCCTTCAGTTTTCCAATATTAATTTTTCGTCCGATCTACGCAGAACGAGCTTACAGTATCTTGAAGTCTTGCAGTGGTATGCTTGGGTTTGGATTTTGTTAATTATAGGATGCCAAGCAGATGGTAGCACCCATATCATCTCTATTGCAATTATGATGTTTTTTTTCAATAGCCTTGCTTATCCTCCTTGGTTGGAATTGGTGTTCTTTTAGAGATTGATTCCCATATCTCAATTAATTTAGTTTTAATTTTTTTAATTAAGTCAACTGCAGCTGTAAGAGTGCTCGATTTGGGACGAAAGCTATATTGTCGGTCAATTAAGAACTTCTTTTTTATTAAGTATTAAATTATATTTTTAATACAACAGACAAGACAGACACTGTCCTGTAGTCACCTGGGTCAGTTTTAATTCCGGATTTGAAGATAGGGCTGACCTTAGCAACCTTTAGCGTGTCGGGAAAAACACTGCGTGTTAAACACATATTCATATAGTTCGTTAACCTCTTGAAATTACACTTTTTAGGCATATAATCGTCTTGGTGCTAATACCATCTAGGCCAATACTAGTAGTTATCGAGACCATCAATTATTTTTGATATTTCATCAGTAGAAAAAGGTAAAAGTTCACCAGTATTTATGTGATACATATTAAAAAATTTGCTGGCCAAGTCCGAGCCGCCTGGGGATAAAAATAAGTTAAATAAGTCACATATTGAGTTACCTTCTGTCATCAGTCCCGCGTTCTACATTATTTTGGGAGAAGCACTGCTGTCTTTAATTTATTTAACCCCATGTTATTAATTTTCTCAGGTCATAACTTCCTCGGCGTTCTTATGCTCGTAATTTTGCATTCAGGGACAATACACAAATGATAAAGATCTCACTCACTATTAAACTAATTATTTCGTTGTCAAAACGTCGGGAATTAAAAGTAAGTTAAATATAAGTTAATTAAACGCGATAAATGTATTCAACGTAGAACCATGCTATTGTGTTCCGTACGGTGAGTGACAGGTATTGGACTAAAATGGAATGCATCGTTACCAGTAAATTGGAAACCCTCCAAATTGGAAGACCTTTTTACCGGTTAAAACATAGTTCGTAAAAATAATAAAGCTTCAGAAGGTTATTCCACTTATATCAACCCACGTTCCTTATTCCACTCAAAACAGTCAAAAATTTTAACTTTAAAATGCAAAAGCCGACTCACGGTTATATATATATCCCTGGACGGTTCTCACCGTCCAGAACATCGAACGACACAAGTTAGCCGTCAGAGCCGGGGCCCGCCGCCCTTGTTCGGACATAACTCATCCACGTGCACTGTACACTATCATAGTAGTCATCGCTACGCAAGTAATGATGCGGAACGATTTAAATTCACTTTTTACAGCCCGCGGGCCTTAAGACCTATGAAACCTGTAAAAGCCAAAAGGCTAACAGCATTAACATCACACAAAAAGCAGACAGATGTTTGTTTTTAGATCTGTGAGTCAGCTTGTTTTTTTTTTTATACGAGGCATTCCATTTAAGTGATCCGCTATTGCTACTACATAGTTGTGTAATATAATCCACGATACTATCGCACCCTGTGGGGGTCACAGTCGGTCGTAACAGTCAATTTACGAAATGTTAGAAAATATGATGGTCTAAAGTTGTCAAAATAGCGAGCTTTCGTTGATACAGTCTAACGTGGTGGTACAGGCTGGCGATAATGAAGCAAGGTCACCGACTAATAAAAAAAACTGTCATAGAATAAAATAAAAAACAAAGTCAAAAGTTGAGCATAGATGTTATGAACGATAGTAATTAAGTACAAGAGGACAATGTACAAGCGACTGACGCATCTGTTTGATTACACAAATTAATTTATAATGTGTGCGATGTAAATAAATACATAGCGAAGCAGAAGCAAATCGTTATTTAATTGGGTTATCTGTCGGTCCGTGGATTACGGCGGTTAATTGTTTGTACGCACGTAATGTAATAACAAATATTGGGCAAGAAAATATATATTTTGAAGAAGCTTACACCACAAATATATAACTGTGTAGTGACAGTATAAGAATATCCAGAATCAGAATCAGAATAGTTTATTTTTCAAACATAGGTAGGTTTAAACATTTAAGGTCTTGCGAGGGTTACAATTATTAGTACCTACGCTATGTTTTGTCTTAGAGACATACAAATATAATTGTGTGTTCTTATTCTTATCATATCATAAAAATAAAATAGAATAAAATGATTGAAATTGTAATACTAATTATGATTCTACATTCATAAAATTAAATAGACAATAACAAAATAATATAATTAGTTAATATAGTTGGTTGATATAATTGGTCAAAATTATCATTCAAGAACTCGTCAATTTTATAATAACATTTGTCTATTAATAATTCATTAAGCACTTTTTAAATTTAAATAAGTTCATATTTTTTTATTGTATCAGGTAGTTTATTATAAATTCGTGGGGCAATACCAAAAAAGGTTCTTTCCTTAGTGATGTTTCACATTTTATGTAACATAACTTATTTGCGTATTGGATTCTTTCTAATTTTGTTTTCCCTTTTTTTTATGGGCTTTTGGTTTCTTCCCAAAATTAAAAATCCTTTTCGGGGTCCGACAAACGTTTTCAATGCTATCTCGGATTATCAAACTTGTCGGACTATAGAGTACTGCCCCCTGGTAGTCCGGAACATTTTGAAAAGGAGTACCTTGTAATCCGACAAATTATATGAAATATAATATAATATAAAAATCATGTGATGCACAATGATTACCTAAACAATAAATAATGAATGCCTACTAGGCCGCTACCATAGTCACAATGAAACTAAGACAATATTATACTCGTCAAGCAAAATTTTTGGTGGCGTTAACTAGTCGCAACCTGTTTGTCAACATATTCGGAAAGAATTGTACTTAGGTTACCAACTTTCGAAAGGACCAACCCGGGAGAATTTTATGTAGACGAGTACGGGGGGGGGGGGGGGGTCTTGAGAAAATCTCGATCGAAGTAAATATAAATTTATTAATTTTTATATTTATATTTACTTCGATTTTGAGCAACATCTAATATTTGTCGATTTCGCAATGCGAGTGCGAGCGACGGACGCATATAATTTTTAGAAAAACCGGAGAAATTATTGCACCCTGGGAGGTCGGGAGATTAACCATTATTATCGGAGTCTCCCGGGTAATCCGGAAGGGTTGGGAACCCTAACTGATTCTTAAATGAAGTTAAATGTAGATGTCTATGGGCCACAGCATCCACTTACCGTCAGATGGAATATGTGCTCGTTTATCATCCTTATTCTATAAAAAAAACAGAGGGTGATGAGACAGGTGCCGGGTTACTAGGGGTCCACTGTAAAAATCAATTCATGAGTTTTTCTGTTAAAAAAAACCTCAGCAGCAACCCGAAGTCAGAAAGTTGAAGGTGTTTTACTCTCGTGCCTCGTAAGTACGTAAGGAAGTCCCATGGGACCAAGATCCGGAGATCTTGGTCCCATGAGACTATGCGAGTGAAATAATAGAGAGTGCACCTGTACTTGTGCAAGCGACAGTAGCCTAATGTTAAGGTGCGGACCGCAAACTGAAAAGGTCGTGAGTTCGAATCCACCATTCGACTATTGTCATAGACCACTCCTAACAAAAGCATTTTAAACTTACCAGTAATAGATAAAGGGAATATTAGTAATGTTGATAGCATTGCTAGTATTTTTTTTACAACCTGTGCATGTATTACAACATGGTTGTTTTACAACATGGCTAGGCTCTGTTGACTGAGGTCTAGAGAGCATTACCACATGAGTAAAGAAACATTATTGACCTTAATAGCGATGATTATGATTCTTTTGGAAAATTAGTGACAAATATACAGTTAAGCTAACGGTAACTGACAACTGCAGGCTATGTCATTTTCTTACGCGACGATTGGAAAACTACTTTTGAATTTCCGTTGCAGGCTGAGAAGAAAAATAATTTTATCTGAGATCCCACTACTTAGGTATAAAATACAGGATATCATAATTCGATAAATGTAAGTGACGACTTTGATAAAGTTTTAATTGGTTCTATTAAAAGTTTACCAAACTCTGACTCAATATCTCTAAATTAATTACAAGAGGTTCGGCGCTCCTCCGAAGAAGACACATTATACACACTAGTAACAGGCTAAAAGTAAAACCGATTTTTTTTTATAGAAGAGGGGGTAAACGGGAATACAGCTCACCTGATGGTAAGTGTCTACCACCGCCCATAAACAACTGCAACACCAAGGGAATTGCAGTTGCGTTGCCGGCCTTTTAAATAAGGCTGTTTCTTAAAGGTCCCTATGTCGCATCGGTCCGGAAAAGTCGCCGGTGGTAAACGATTACACAAAGTAGTCGTGCGAGGAAGAAAACTTCAAGTAAATCGCACAGTAGTGGACCGTCAAGCATTCAGATGAAGTGTTACTTCAAATTTAAACACATTTATTATTTGAAAAAATAAAAACCTTTTTTTTTGCGCAGTTTTCTTGAAAAATATGATTTAATAGGTTTATTTGTGTTCCACATATGCAATAACAGCATTAAGACGACAGATCATCGAGGTTCTTCGATATTTCGAGACGGATCGCCGGCGCAGACCCAAAATCAAACGATCCTTTGATCTTTGACGCAATAATATTGATTGATATAAACTTTTCGATAAATAAATAATTAAATATATTGGAGCTATAACTTACGTCTGTCGCTATTTTATAATTAAACTGTTTGTTTATTTAGTGATGTGGAATGAGGCGATGCCCCGATATATTTTAAACGGAGTCAGTCTTAAATTAGTTTAATAAAGTATAAATGGCATCGAAATTTCTTGTTTCTTGCCATTTATACTTTATTAAATTTGTACTTCTTTTGAAATTTTCTAGAACATATTGTAAACTTCATACAACCATATGTAATATAATGTAATTAATTATGTATAGTACGTTTCTAGGGCAGGCGGAAAAAAGTACATTGACCTCAAGTATTATGTTAGCATCGAAACAAAACGACAGTTATTGCTTCCATATATTTCTTGATAGATTACGTATCGTTATGCGCTAAGCGTGTCTCATGGTAGGGGTAGGGTGAAGAAAGCGGTCATTCAGAGATAATAAACCTGTTTCGACGCGATTTGCGATAGGTCTCACGCCGTGCGTGTTTAAGAAAGCGGGTGGAGCAGAACTCATTCATTCTGCTTTGTCTTACGTGTAGATAGTTTGAGATTTAAAATTTTCGGTTATAGTAGTTGTTTAATTTTTAAGCTATTGCATAGCTTCTATCGCGGGCCTTGAGCGCGGGGACCGAATCCAGAAATTCCGTAACGAAAAAAAACCTGCTCCCCACTGCGGGCACGGAGGTGTGGCGTTGAAGGGTGATCGTTAAGTCGTTTCAGTTCGGAGACTTCGGCACTCGGCAGACTTCGGCACAGTGTTTGTGTGCGTGCGACTAGACGTATGCGTGTACACTAGCTGCTAACTCAATGTAAAAATTCCTGAATAACCTACATGTATTGTAAGATATTAAAAATATTTTAAACAATATTAACTTCTCATTTATTCAATAAGAAAAAAAATTGTTTTCTTATCGGTCACACGCTCAAAAAGTGTAACTTGATTTAATATCAAAGACTTAACTGCATAAATAATATAAATAATTATAATTGCATAAGTTGATAAAAAATGCTATGCAATAGCTTTACGGCGGCAGTACCGAGTGCCACCGTATTTTTTATTAAGTTTGTTTTGTTAGTTGTATTATTACGTTTTGTATTAAAGTTTTTGTTATTGTTTTGTGACGTTTTGTATATTATCACTAGTATGAAATCGAGTCCATCCACATGAAAATCTCATAAAAACTTTACGTTACCACGAAAGAAGCGGAAAGTGTCGCATATTTCGGAAACCGAAAAAATTATGATTGTAAACATCTATAAATATGTAAAAGAAACGTGGTCTGGTGACGTATATCCATCCAAAACGGATATGAAAAAGAAGACTGCCGATATTTTAGGTTATAATCAATGTGATGGACTCTTCTACGTCTTCATCATCATAAAATGATTCTGAAATAGATACAGATGAATAGTCTGTCAAGTGTCTCTGACAATCTATTATGAGAAGTTTTATGCATGCTTCAAGGTTGGCTGCTTAAGAATAACGTTACGTCTTTTTACCTGACTGCCAAGAAGTGGTTATGTTTTATATAACTACCTACCTACCTACTTATTAAAGTACTTACCTAGTATTAACATAATAATGAAAATTGTAATAACTCATGATTTATAAATAATAAACTTAAATTAATATTAATTTGCTTTTTAATTAATTTAGGTACAAGATAAACTTCTTTCTTTATTGTATAATAATAGACAAAAGGCCTGTAAAGAACTTCGCACTCGACACCCTTACCTTTCACTCTGATGATGTGTGTAATGATAAAAGGATAAAAAATGAACCTAAACAAAAAATATTGCCTACCCCGATGATATCGTCAAAGGTCAATGTATGTTTTTCCGCCTGCCCTAGAAACGTACTATAGCTGTGTAATATCTCTGACACGCATCACCTAGAATTGTAGGCAGAGACTACAGACTTCAATTTGGCACATTCCTAACACACCTCGCTCGCTTTTCTCACAACCGTTTATGTTTACTCTTGTTATTGTTTTCTCATACAATTCTACGTGTCCAAACCACCGAAGCATGTAACTACCGTAGCTCTGTACGTTTCTTTCTTTCATTTTTCCATAGAATTACTATTACATTTACTTTTAAATACACTTAAAATTTACTGTTTCATTTATCTTTATATATACTGCGAACGAGCTGTGATACTACAGGAAATAAGTACTTGCCTTAAAAATTCTCCAAAAACTAGAATTTAATACGACCGACCCACTGAAACAATTTAAAACTTTGTTTTTATTAAAGTAAAAGTAAAGTTATATTCTATATATGTGAGAGGTTTATCAATTACTCAAATATTTCCAATAATACCTGAAAAACAATTCGAATAAATTTGCAAGCACTAAACGCGATCAATTCGAAATAGAAATTGTTCTCGTCCAAGACTTATACGCATTTTTTACAATATAAGGCAAAGCGACTCACTCGGTGACCTTTAAAGAAATCATTTAATAAATAAAAATATTTTATTTCATCCATCAAGGAACGAATGAAATAGCTTATACCTATTTGTAAGTGAAACAACTTAAATAAATAAAGTAAACTAAACTTAACCTAAGACAGGACAAGTACGATTTAACATCACAATCACAAGTACCGAAGAGCAGTGGTTCAAGTACATATAATCGAACCTGTCAGCAAATGATAAGAACGCGAGGACATGATGCTGACAGGACATGATGATGATGGACATGAGGTTCCTTACGACTTAATTTTTTATTTTTTACAAGGTAGAATTAACGGTTAAAACCGTTAGGAGAAAAATATTCAACTAGATCCTTGCCGCAGTTTCGCACGTAGCTTTTTTGACTTTCTAGTAAGTAGTAAAGGCCAAAAATTATTTTATAGGATATTGACATACGAGTACACAGTCCACCTAATGGTAAATGGTTGTTGTTGGTGGCCCTTTGACATCTACATCTATCTATTACGATTCAAAATGCAGATGCGTTGTGTGTTGTGTGGACTTAGATACAATGCATAGTTTCCAGTATTAAGCGTCTCCGGTTTACTACAATCACCATACGAAACACAGCAGCATTAAGCTGCTATTTTACGCTGGTAATCTGTGAGAGCGTGGTCCTTCCCCGATCGTCGCTACCATACAAAAAAAAAAACATCGGAAAAATTTACATAGCTGAGACATTACTTTTAAATATACTTAATTTAGTTTTAAGTTTTAATTTAAAAAAAACAACTCGTGTCATATGAATGCTATCCGCTCGTTTTAGGGGAGCGCGGCGGAGTTTTTCTTACCCTAAATCTTACCTATAACTTTTTAGAATGAGAGGGTTGTGTACAACAATAGAACACGTATAAATGCTTAAACTTTTAATTAAAACCAGCGACCCGCCCCGGCATCGCGCGGGTGATTCCAGGATCTCGACAGCAGTGCCACATACCGGCTCCAATCGTGAATCTAAAACATTCAGAGACCCAGTGAAACACGCACAAAAAGTTTATTAAAATCGGTCCAGCCGTTTAAAAGGCGATCAGGGACAATATATAATATACAACAACAAGGCTAACGTTAAGTGCGTTATGATAATGAAGTATTCAAACGTTTTTACAAACAACTTTACTTCAGAAAACTTGACGAAAAGAAATTTTATTTAAAAAAAATTGTATATTGTATGTGGTTTTATTGCCTCTTAGTGCGGTCAAATTAGACCAGAAAATAAGAGCGAAGATACACAAAGTTACAACAAACTGATAATCAGTAAAATTGTTCAAAATATAATTATAAATAAAATTTTGAAGTTCCCCCCTATTTCTGGGTACGGAATTTTTTTATTCAAGGTCAAAGGTAAATAAATGAGTATTTCGCGTTTTTCGGCAAACGGTACATTTTATCATAAAAATACTCGACCAAAGTTGTAGATCATAAAATTATCTACAAAAAATGTTTCAATGCTTTTTTTCCTACGAGCCACCGTTTCTGAGATGTTACGATTCAAAAAGTTGTAAAAGTTTTGTTATTATCGACCGATATTTCGAACAATTTTACCAATTATCAGCTCGTAAATTTATGTATCACCGAATGTCTAGATTGACCGGGCTATCTGTATTGGTCGTGAAGTAAGGGTATTGTCAAAGAACCCCTCTTTACCGACGTGCATGTCAGTTAGAGGTAATAAAACCTGACATGAGTATCTTCTTTCAAAACGACATGCTGTCGCCAGTAGCTTCAGCATGGTTCTACAAAGTATTACATGGATTCTACAAAGTATGACATTTGTATTGCAAACATCTTAAGTGTAGATATATTACGTTCTTTTGTCCGACATTAAGTGACAAGCGAACCAAAGCTCAGTTCAGACTAGGGATGTTACGGAAGTGGTTATATCGGAACCGAATTCGGAGTCAGAGTTTTCAAACTTGGCTTGTCGGAACTGGAACCGGAATCAGACGTGTAGCAGAAGAGATAGGTATGTGTTAAGGGCACGTCTAATAAAATAACATTACAGACGTTATTCATTACAAATATATACGGTAAAAAACTGCTTTCGCCTTAACTGACAATCCTGCAGAATGAAATGCAGAAGTCGTTTTCACATCATTAAGGTTCCCCGAGCGACTAGTTTAAACTAGTTTATATGGGCTGATAGCGGCCTCCACCGCCGCTATGGATCGACCTCCGATATAACTTCCGATTAAAAATTGTCGGAATCGAAATCGGAATCGGAGGTGCATAATCAATCGGAAGTTCCGAACTTTCGGAATTGGAATCGAACCTCTGTAATATCTCTAGTTCAGACTACCGAAAAGACCTCAAAATTCAATTAAGACAGAGGTGAGTCACTAGTAGTCAATAATAATAAACATATAATAAAGCAAATGTTATCTAGCAAAAAATATCGCTCAGTATTAATTTGTATGGACACATTAAAGCTAAGTTCAGATTACGCTATAGTATTGTGTTATAAAGCATTGAATAGTGTGAATGTGAACGTCCCCATAACATATGGTAAAATTAAATATTTGTACAACCGACTTGAATACGACCGAATCAATGTATTCGAAGTCAATTAAATACGCGTTATTAAATAACTCAAACCCTACTGGTCAGATCTTGATTTATAATTATATTTTGATTTATATTTTGATTTATATCTTGATATATATTTATAAGGGGCCATACGAGAAGCAGCAGCTTTCAGATAAAAAAAGAATCATCAAAATCCGTTCACCCACAGAAGTTACACAAACGAAGAAAAATTTAAAAAAAACACAGTCGAATTGAATACCTCCTCCTAATTGAAGTCGGTAATAATAAATGTCGAGCGACATTGATGTGCTATATATAATACTAGCTTGTCAGGCAGACGTTGTTCTGCCCTTTTCGACGATAATTTCTCATGTCCTATTAAAATCCTTAAATTCGCAAAAAAAAATTGTGGACAAAAAAACTATCCTATCTCTCAAGTTGGACCAAACTGCACACAATGTGCAAATTTTATTAAAATCGGTTAAGTAGTTTAGAAGTCCATCGCGGACAAACAACGTGACACGTAATTTACATATATTAAGATTTGCTATATTAATTACAGCGTAGTTTGAACGGAGTTTTCTTAGTCCTTCCTATAATAAATTGATATTACAGCCTATGGACATTTCTGTATAGAATCCCAAGTAAAAGTTATAGGTAGTTTCTCATCTGTCTAAGGTAAGATCCCTTGAGCTCATGCATAAAACATTAGGTTTTTATATGTATAATAATTATTAAAGATTTAAGTTATTAAGTTCCGCTACCGATATCGATATATCGGCAATACTTAAGGTAGCATTCGGATTCCGGCGGCCGCGGCCCGGCAGCGGCGTCTCGGCGGTCGCGACCCTGTCGCTTCCGCGCCGCTTTGTAGGGATTTGTATGGAACACTTTCCGAAGCACGCGACGGTGCGGCGCGGCCGGGGGCGTGGTGGGCGCACGACGCCGGCAGCGCTGCCGAGCCGCTCCGGAGCCAGTGTGGCAGCGCTGCCGGCAGTTTTTTATTTAGTCTACAGTACTTCCTGAATTTCTTTTCTTTTGCTTTTAAGTGTTTATTAATTAGGATTTGATAGCTGCCTTCCTCATATCTTGATGTATATAATGCATCTATTTTATTACTATTTGATGAGAGTAAGAACAACATTATTACATCATCCTCTTCTTCGTCCCCTATAAGTCGCTTTAGGAGTTCTTGTTTCGTTGTATTTGAGCTATCAGACATAGTTCTGATACGCAAAATACGACCGAACACACAACCGCACGACTGTTCACACTGACTCTTTCTCTTTCTTGACTACTGTACGTGTCAGTCGCGGCTCGGGCTGCGAAATCCTATTTATTATTCGAAAGGACGTGGCTGCGCCGCACAGCTGCGGCAGTGGGTCGCGGCAACTTTGCAGCGCTCAACATGGCAACTATGCCAAATATGCCACCTGCATTCTATAGGGGAGTCCTATGATAAGAAGTGGACTATATTAAGCTATAACGACAACGGTAACTTGTACATCAACTGTACATAAACAGTTGCAAATAAAACGTATTTATAAAAGGAAGTCGTTCATTCCTATCTTCAAACATCAATCAAACAAAAAACAACTCTATTGCAAATAGATTAAGAACCAATTGTTTAAAAACTGCAATAACGTCGCAAAATCCTCTGCGATTGCGATAATGCAATAAAACAAGGTTTATTTAATGCAAACGCACTACTACAAGATAAATAAGTACGGAAGCAGGGAGAAGGTCGCCTGCTACTTTCCTGATGCGTTGCAGTGAACTGATTATATTAGAAATTCGAATAATTCGTCGAACAACACGATAGTACTCAGCAGACATTTTGCTAAGTTAGCCCTATGGCTTCGTTCTGGTCATATTCCATCAGCAGAGTTTGCTTTCTTAATGGGAAAAAAGCCTTCACCGAATTGCGATGTATGTAACGAAATTGAATATGTATACCATTTGTTGATGGAGCGTGTTCAGAACGAAAAAGATAGACAGGCTCTGCTGAAAGAGTTTCAGGCAAATGTTTTGGATGTCGATCTGCAAAGGGTTTTATCAAACCTCAAATCAAGAATGTCAAGAGAAGTTATTCCGATTTGCTATTGAAACGGAATGACGGAAAGCGTATTTTTTTGTAGAATTAGGGCGACAAACGAGCACACAGTCCACCTGATGGTAAGTGGATTCTGTGGCCCATAGACATCTACATTTAACCTCGATTAAAAAATAAAATTCAGATGCGTTGTCACCCTTGAGAACTAAGATGGAATGCCTCGTAAAGCTATTATTCTAGTACAGCGGGTTCCCGGTTCTCTACACTCACCATACGAAACACAGTAAGTATTAAGGTGCTATTTTACGCTGGTATTCTGTGAGAGCGTGCTCCTTCCCCGGTCGAGCCGACCCTATCGTGCTACAACCATAATATAGCTGCAGCGTGGCTCTACCACGTGTGAAGTAAACGCATAGTAATTTTGTACTATGGTATAAGTGAAAGTTTCTTTTTAATTGAGTAATTTAATGAGAACTCATAATTACACTTTCATATTTTGTTCAATAGCGTTAGCAGTAATTAGTATATGGTACATAATGATTTCTTATATTTACGCGAACACTATACATTGATTAAAACTACTTTTACGGATTTTATCGCGTTTTATTTATATTAATTTTAATACCCGACGTTTCGGGTGCTTTCCAGCACCCATGGTCACGGGGGACTGAGGTGACTGACGTCCCGATGTCAAAGTTAACCCGGAGTACCTTCAGCTTTTTAATTATTGTCTTTGGTCCGATCTACGCAGAATGAACTAACTGTGTTTTGAAGTCTTGCAGTGGTATGCTTGGGTTTAGTTTTAATTTTATTAATTATAGGATCCCAAGCAGGTGGTAGTACCCAACCTCCTTCTCTATTGAAATTAGGATGTTTTTTAATTTCAATAGCCTCACGTATCATCCTTGGTAGGAATCGATGTTCTTTCGCGAGGATTTGTGGTATATCAAATCTAATGTAATGGTTGGGGCCATCTAGAATATGATCGCGGGAAGTCTGCAGTTTGCGATCCACCTGCTTGGGATCCTATAATTAATAAAATTAAAGCTAAACCCAAGCATACCACTGCAAGACTTCAAAACACAGTTAGTTCATTCTGCGTAGATCGGACCAAAGACAATTATTATATAATAATTAATAAGCTGAATAGAGATATAATAATTAAAAAGCTGAAGGTACTCCGGGTTAACTTTGACATCGGGACGTCAGTCACCTCAGTCCCCCGTGACCATGGGTGCTGGAAAGCACCCGAAACGTCGGGTATTAAAATTAATATAAATAAAACGCGATAAAATCCGTAAAAGTAGTTTTAGTATATGGTACGATGAGATCGGCACGTTGTTTCGAAAAAAAAACCTAGGAAAAAAACAGTAATTGCAATCTGATTAACGAAATTAAATAATTGAATTAGTTAGAAATATAGCTGTGTAGTAGCGACGTAAGGGATACCAAAACCCCATGTCACCCCGTGGGTGTTTTAAGAGGTTGAGGAGCCGAAACAAAAGATGGGCAGTAGCATATTCCTGATAACAACTGAAAATAATAGAAAACTGCGGCTACCAACCCGCCTGGCAAGCATGGCAACTATGGCAAAATCCCTTCTAAGAAGCAATCCTAAGCTTTACCATGGACTTTTGCAGGACTGTGTAAGCAACAATAACGAAATTACGTCATCAACGCCCCGTTAATAGTACAGTCTATAAATTAAACTGAAGGGCACAAATGAATTTAAAGTCCACCTGATGGTAAGTGGCTACGGCAGCCCGTCAACTTCAAACAAAGAACGCTACAGATGCGTTGTCTTCTCCAAAGACTAAGCTGCTACTTCTGTCGTCAAAGAGCAGTATGTGTTCTGGCCTGGAGGGTGCAAGAGTGCAAATCTTAGTCCTCAGAGGTGATAATGCAACTGTAGGCTGCCGTACCTAAACAAATACCATTAAATGGACTGCATTTTCATTTGTTATTTCAATTTTATTTAAAAAAAATGTATATCAGCTATCACATTATATAGATTTGATTGGAAAGATACTATAATTATTAAAGAGATATTGATACTTTTCTATGGAAATAAGGGCGACAAAAGAGCACATAGTCCATCTGAAGGTAAGTGGAGGCCGTATCTACAAGAAATCTCCATCTACCTCGAAATGCAGATGCGATGTCTCTTCTGAGGACTAAGACGGAATAGGTATTCAATCTTAGTCCTCATTACCAGGAAAAACAGTATTGTGGTTCTCGTACCTCATCATACGAAACACAGCAACATTAATTTGCTATTTTGAGATCAAAGACATTTATTCTCATAAGAATTTACAAAAATTCACTTAAATGAGAAATACATTAAAAACAAAAGAAATATTGAGTGTTAGGTAGTAAATGGTGACCGAGCATGCCAGGAAAAGTACTAAAATATTTTATGTTACAAAAATATATAAATAGTGCGGGTAGAAATATTATCATAACAGTATTGAAGATCGCCCGTGCAGTCAAAAACAAACGGGGCAGGCGAACATATGTGACGTCGATTTAAAGATGTTTTACTAGAATTTACTAACTACCGTAATGAGAATTATTGTAATATTGTTATAATATTATTAGGTATTTTACGCAGGTACTCTGTGCAAGCGTGGTCCCTCCCGGTCGAGCTGATCCATTCATGTCGCACCCATATGCACTCGGCAGCGTAGTCTTCTATATAATATATTTTCATAATTCTTTATTTTCATTTAATTCCAAAACCAATGATTAAAAATTCTGTTAAAATTATAGTGCAGTTGACGACACCTGGAACAAAATTCGGAATTGTCACGTACTAATTCTATACTTTTTGCCTTAAGCTACCACGGTAGTTGGCATTTACATAGTAATAGTAATAAATACTTAAATTTGCTAGTCGTTTCGGAACAAGCAAACAATATAATCGACTATCAGACAGATAATATCACAATTTAGCGACAACACGTATTAAATGGGCGATTCTAATTTAATACAATAGAGTACAGATAATTGAGAAACATAATTAAGGACTTCATGTTTATTTAGAGATAATCAAATACCATAGATAATACAATTAACATTTTTTTAATTTTAACAGATTTTTCTTTTGTTGTGGAATTTAGTAATTGATTTTAGAAAATAACTTCCCGATCAACTAGAAACTTGAAATTTTGATATATGTAGCTCAAATTCAGATGACAGTACGAAATTGTGAAAAAAATCGTGCTAAAATTTTTTAAAAATTTCACTAATTCATGTTATAACGATCGTATAAAGAATGATTATGACAAGGCAAGATCCAAATAGTCGCGCTTTTATAATTGTGACGACGAATTTTGTTTCCAACAAAGTTCGCTACAAACTATATACGTATAACTGTAGCCTTTGTTCTGCAAAATATGCCTACACGGTACATATGGTCTCGTGATCGACCTCTAATCTTTAAACGTTGCGTATATCGCCTATCCGGAATAATGTCTATCCGTTTTTAGCTGTTTTTGACGTGGTAGAGCCCAACTGCAGCTATATTAGTAGTAAAGTTGTAGCAGCAATGTGTCGGCTCGATCGAGGAAGGACCACGCTCTCACAGAAAGCCAGCGTAAAATAGCAGCTCAAAGCTGCTGTGTTTCGTATGGTGAGTGTAGAGAATCGGAGACCGTTTTTACAAAAAACGAGGCATTTCGCTTAGTCCTCACAGGTGACACCGCATCTGCATTTTGATTCCTAATCGAGTATAGATTTAGGATGTCTTTGGGCACAAGCAACCACTTACATGTTGGACTATATGCTCCTTTGTCACCCTCATTCTATAAAAAATATATAATATATGAGAACTAGCATACTTTAGCAATTTTTCAACAAGAATTCGGCATTTAAATTAAAGCCTCTTCAACGATATCACGTACTAGCAGCTCTGTAGCAAACACGAAAAGTAAAATAAAACAAAATCAAGCAAAAGCTTGAAGCTTTCAGGTTTAACTTGAGAATGACGTCTTTAGAGCACAAAGAGATTGAACGAGGGCTTCTTAAACTTTTTACAAACCCATTTACAGCAATAAAACTTCCGAGCGCCTTTGAAAAAGGGGATGAAAAGTTATTCTTTTGTTTCACTTGGTGATTTCCGATTCTGAGTCACCGACTTCTGATTATTTTAATATTATATAAATATAACCGAAGGCGTCGGGGTTCATTGTTAGTTCAAGCTCCTGTTCGAGTATCATTTATAAGAATGAAACAGGCAATCAAAATAATAAAATTATTATATTTTACCCGACTGCCCCAAAAAAGAGAGTAAAGTGTTTGGAATGTATGTATGTAAGCATGTATGCATGTATTGGAATGTATGTATGTAAGCATGTATGTATGTATTTATTTATGTCTATTTCTATGGTTCGCTCTGTAGTCTAAACGGCTTGTGATGGATTTTAAGATAGGATGGGTGTCGTTAGTTTGGACATAGTTGTGAAAGTAACATCAAGGTATAAAATTTTTCTCTTTTTGGTAATTTTATTTACGTGGTAGAGCCATGCTGCAGCTATATTGTGGATGCAGCACGAATGGGTCGGCTCGACCGGAGTAGGATCACGCTCACACAGAATGCCAGCGTAAAATAGCAGCTTAATGCTGCTGTGTCTCGTATGGTGAGTGTAGAGAACCGGAGACCCTTTTTTATTGGAAACGAGGCATTCATTGCACAACGCATCTGTATTTTGATTTTTAATTGAAGATAATACGCAGTAGTGTTAATTACAGTTTCGACCATTGGACATGTTTCCAAAAACCTTAGCCTATACAACATGTAACATAAATAACGCACTTTGAGAAAGTAGTTTGTTCAGAATCGTTTACTGAATCGATTCCTATCATTTTTAATATAGGTAATTTTTTATTCCGAAAATAATTAAAACTACATGAATTTCAGTCACACTAAATCTGTACAATCAAACCAAACTGAAATGGATCTTAACTTAAGGCAACTAATTCTGTCATTCAATAAAAATAAAGAAAAATGAACTATATTTCAAGCACGTTAAAGTTTTTGCGTTCGTGGATTCGTACTGTGACCACAACATTCACCCGAAATTAGTATAACTAATTTGATAAATAATCAGTGCATAAAAATGTTTAACTAAAAATTCAGTGTATGTATTATGATTATAACATAATATACTAATTGGGGTGTCTGAGGGTGTGCGTTACGTTACATATTGTATAGGTGACAGAAAGTTCTTTCGTTTACTCAGCCCTTCTTCTTTGTTTTAGCGTTTCTCGCAGCTTGAACGAAGGTCTGCTTTACCACTTATTTTACTCCCCTTTTACCGGTCTTGAACTTTTATTTAGGCATTCTATGGATTTGTATACCCTTATAGACGACATTCAACCAGTGCTTGCATATTGAGGCTAGTTGGCTGCCGGTACCGTATAAACCAATCACAGATATTGTTTATTTGTACAATTTTTTTCATTGGTTATAAAAGTATTTGGCGTTTGCGTTTGCGAAGCCCGATAAGAAGTCAAATTAGAAGCTATATAGACCGATAAGAACTACGAAGAACTGCGGTTTTGTGAATTGCTACACGATATCTTTTTTTAACATATTTTAACATTACATACAACATAGTTAAGAGCCCATTTACTCTGCATCCTGCACACACACTCACACTCTTCGTTCTATAGCCTTGTCATATTAAAATTAACGTTAATTCTGACTTTTGCCACAACAATGTTCTCTAGTGCCGGCTATATAACACATAAAACCATTATGTACCGCAAAAAGTACAGAAAAATATTGTTTTAAAAATGTTAATAAATGATACCCTTTATAAAGTAAGTACCTGCTTTTGTTTTACAGATACTGCCGCATGGCAAATAAGGGGGAACCCTAAAGCGGGGAATTCACTAGAGGGACTTGCTCACGGGCATGTCTGCAGACATGCCTGCCGGACTTCGCTACTATAGTTCTGTGCAAGGTTTGATAGTGTAGGACCATTTGCCAGTTGAACGTCCGCGCGATCTCATTTTGTCTAAGCCTCTGTGATATGCCCGAACGTGAATGTCTGCGGCCTGTCTGTTCGCAGACACAAGAGCGACAGCAACCAGTGCAGACGGCCACTTATTATTTTTAACGAACTTTGGAGATTTTTAAATTGCAACAAGTTTTAAT
Source organism: Parnassius apollo (assembly GCA_907164705.1). Classification (NCBI taxonomy): domain Eukaryota; kingdom Metazoa; phylum Arthropoda; class Insecta; order Lepidoptera; family Papilionidae; genus Parnassius; species Parnassius apollo. Next base: position 2,805,538 of record CAJQZP010001459.1, on the reverse strand, counting down.
GATAATAAAATATTCTGGGATGAATTTATACGACTGTATATCCATGCGCAAGTAATTGTACAGGTCTCCTGGTTCATCAGCTTCTAATTCTTTATTTAAATTGATATAGCTAAGTTTATTTCTATTTTTACACCATTCTTTCCACCGAATTAATAATAAATAAATAATAAGCATTGCAAGTCTATAATAGGTTGTCATCTTAATGTGCACGCACAAATAATCACGTAGCCCGTCTAAAAGTGATGAGTGTGTGTAGTGTACTCGTATGTGTATTGCGGCGACAGACATGCCCGGACAAGCAGCCCGTGGACATGTCCGTCTAGAATCTAGATGATCCCCTGCTTTAGAGACATAATATTTTCATAGGCAGACTTTTGATAAGTCGATGATTAAATTAGGGTAAAATGGTAAATATTAAGGTGCAGGGCCGGACGCTGTGTATGACCGGTATGGATCACAGCATAAGTTTTTCGGCCAGTTCTACGTAGCTCGGTCACGTAATAGCTCCCACCTCAAGAAATCTGTATACATTAAGCTGGCTGGTACGCCCAACATTGTATACAGTGTTATTTTTCAAAGAGTATCCAAATTTTGTATTTAAGACTACGACTACTATTTAATAAAATTGAGCACGGAATGATATTGGGCAAGGGATGATATCGGGCACGGGATGATATTGAGCACGGGATGATATCGGGCACGGGATGATATTGGGCATGGAATCATATTGGACATGGAATCATATTGGGCACGGGATGATATTGAGCACGGGATGATATCGGCCACGGGATGATATTGGGCATGGAATCATATTGGGCATGGAATCATATTGGGCATGGAATCATATTGGGCACGGGATGATATTGAGCACGGGATGATATCGGGCACGGGATGATATTGGGCATGGAATCGTATTGGGCATGGAATCATATTGGGCACGGGATGATATTGAGCACGGGATGATATCGGGCACGGGATGATATTGGGCATGGAATCATATTGGGCATGGAATCATATTGGGCACGGGATGATATTGGGCACGGGATAATATTGAGCACGGGATGATATCGGGCACGGGATGATATTGGGCATGGAATCTTATTGGGCATGGAATCATATTGGGCACGGGATGATATTGGGCACGGGATGATATTGAGCACGGGATGATATCGGGCACGGGATGATATTGGGCATGGAATCATATTGGGCATGGAATCATATTGGGCACGGGATGATATTGGGCACGGAATGATATTGGGCAATGGATGATATTACATCATTATACAGCGAATCTATGCCAATATTAAACCTCTGGCGGCAGAGACGGTGTATATATTCGAAAATGCCGTAACCGAATCCCACATGCTAGTGACGGTCAGTATCATTGCTACCAAGCGTAGTATGTGCGATTGTGTATTGACGCTGTTTACTAGTACTAATCTCTGCCACTTTCTGCAATAGCGACCGCTGTTTGGCTCCTACATAGAATAAGTAATAGAATCAGGCGTTACTTTGCGGAAATCTATTATATTAAAGATGTTAAAAAAATTATAAGCAAACGTAGACTCTACTTGTCGTATAAACGACGGTGGTGTGTCTTTCCTAGTGTAGTGGTGTTGGCAGTAGTAGTGCCGGGATAAGTGGTAACGGGGATAGTGTACGCTTGAGAGAGGGCTTCCGCCCTCGTTGAGGAAGGGCGGGAGGTGCTCTTCAAACTAAGTAAGACACATTATTTTATTTTAACACGCGGATTCAACTACTAATTTTTTTTCACATGTTTCCTACATCGAAGTTCTTTTTTTTAGCAGGAAAGCACGAACACATTCATGGCGATCCCGAAAGCACAAAAGACCCTGCGTGGTATTTGCAAAATATATTTTCAAGCTACCTCGACTTTCTTGACTTTCTTGAAAAGGCTGATATTTAGGAGCTTAACATTAAAGACCGTTAAAAATGTATACAAATTTGTAATTTCATATATTAAGTACAATAGTGATATTAGTTATAGAGAGCATATAACTAACCCTTCGTTTTAGACTACTTCTCATATACCTAAGTAAAAAAATTAGGAAAAACGAGATGTTTGACAAAACCGAATTAGTATTGCTCAAAATTCGATTGTTTAACCATTCCATATCAGATTTATGAAGACTTCTACTGGATTTCTCATTCTCACCTGCAGTCTGCGAGCGGGTTGGTGGGCGCGAAACACCCAGCCAGCACTGGTCAGTCATATGAGCAGCCCTCCATTCTATCACAGACTGGGATAATTTGGATTCAGCATTTATCAATGGATTTTCCGCAATCAGTCGGAAGCCGGAAACTTATCTGACATTCACCAGGATATACCAAATTAATGTGAGTTTCGCATTTAGAGAAAACGGTGGTGTATTCCATACATCCATCCCATCATAAAGAGTATAAAATAATTAAAGTATTAAATAATATAAATCGGAGAACATTAAAATTTTAAAATAATCGTGACAATAACAACAACACAGTGATTACTGATTACATACCTCTCGCTACATTTCCTTGGCCGACCGGCGCCCCGTTCACTTTGATCCGTCGCCCATCTGCAGTACATTTCAAAAGCATATTTCCAACATATGCTCACGTGGTGTGATCCATTCAACATTTCATTTCAGCAACAAACGTTTCAGATCATAATAAAACACTCAGTTACTACACAATCTTCGGCCTCAATTGATTGGTCACCTTCGTGACGTCAAGAGTCAATTTGAAACCACTCGACACAAAAACTTGTTATCTTGCTGTCTTTTAGTAATTACTTTATTTGTAATAATCACGTAAATGTTTACACAACTTACACACAGCTTCTAGTGCACAAGCATAATTTATGTTAATTTTGTAAAACACACAATTTATAAACTTATATAAAAAATATAATCCACGAAACCCCACTGCACCGCTTAATCAAATCAGCGATACAAAAACAGCAACATGGACTGTAATGTGTCCACTTTACGCTCGTTCTTCGACAATCAACAAATTGAAACTGAAACTGAGGCGAATGAATAAAGAGCAAAGAGATGAAATACGAAGAACGGATTTGACATTATACGCTTTGTGTCAATCACACCAAGCACACCAGAAAGAATAGAGCTGTAGTGAAGTTAGGAACAAAAAGAAATGTTGACATGCAATAAAATGTTATTTTCCAAAATTATACAAAATGAAATAGATTTGGTAGAATTTTCTGTGTTAGTTTAATAAATAATAACACTTTAATATGTTGTTTCATGATTAAATTAATAAAAGAAAGATATATTGTTTTTGAACATTTTCTTCGCGTTTTAAAAATATGCTTTTTAATGTATCGATATTTTTGTTTCATTCCGAAATACTTTTAGTGGAAATACAGAAATACTTTTGGCCCCTTATACATAGAACACACTTAAACAAAACATAATAGTTCAAAGTTTCACAAATGACTACGTAAAATATTTTGCTTAACAAAGTAAGTATTTTGTATTCGACATCGGCTAGATTTTATTTAAAAAATGCGATATCTAAAAATACGAAAGTTTTTATTTAAAATTTGGATTTGGATGGGAATAGCGTATTTCATTGCAAAATAGATCTGCGTCAGGGACAATTCGCACGGTATTTTTTTCGGATTCAAAATGTTGCAGATTGGCGGAATTCACGAGGTTCAACACGAACACCTTTTAATTATACAACATCATCGATGAAATTGAAGCGAGCGCGAATTGCAGATAAGATTTTCATCGCTATTTTTTCAATTTGACGGGGTGTCTGGTGTCAATTCCCTTATGTAATCAATGTAGTACCAACAACAAATAGTAAACTTCCAAAATTTGCCAGAAGCGTTCACTGCTTCAGTAACCAGAGAACAAAACACGTTATTCCATGGGTTACTACTTTCAAAAAGTGCTCAATACAAGGGACTTCCTGCACAGCACACTGGTTAAGCTTTTAAGTCAATCTTATGACAGTTTTGATTTTGCATCGTGTGACTTCCAATTATTCCGTAAAATAAAAAATCTACTGAATGTGATATAGTTTTCATCGCAGTAAAATATTATATAACTAAATTTAAAAAAAAAATGGCAGAACTTGTTTTAGTTTCGCAGAAATTTCCGGGTGGTCTACGTACATTGCATATTATAGTAGTTTTAATTATCTCGCTGTTTAGAAAATACTTTAAAAGAGGTATATTTTTAAGATCGTAATTAAAATTATTTAAGGCGCTACTAGTTGTACAAAAGTTATAATATATAGCTTGCAACATTAACCTATTATATCATTATTTTTTACACCGGCAATAATTTTGGCGTCCCGCCATTTTGGTATATTTAGATTTTTAGAAGCTAAAAGCTATTATAGACTCCGTTCGTTGTAAACCCGGCATTTTCTGTTTTATTTAATAAAAAAATGGGTAAAAAAGACAAGAAAGGAGAAACAACTGATCCTTCTAGTGAAGAAGAATACGTCGTGGAAAAGGTGCTCGATAAAAGAACCGTCAAAGGAAAGGTTGGTATTTTACTGCGACATTACAATGATTCGAATTGACAAATTTTTTTATGAAATAATTAACTTTAATGTTTAGTATAGATTTATTATTTAAATTTGATTGTAAACAAAGTATTGACACTAAAATATCCTGCGTTTTATATACATAGATACCATTGACGTATCTAGCATCTAAACATGTTTAAATCATTGAAAATTATAATAGACATTCGTGTTACTCAAGAAAAATAACTTATTATGATAGTTATTAATACTCCAATACTGCAAGTATTAGATTGTGTGCATTTAAAGGTTACATATTTTAAGGTTATTATTACATTGTGGCAAAGCAATAGACTAGTAACTATCAAGTGGGGTGCATACCGGTTTATTACTAGTGTTAGAAATTTGACTAATATTTTTAGTGTTAATTCATTAGGTTGGCATTATAACATAATGTTTAATATTGTATTGGATTTCAATTACTTCATTCACTAGATCAACAAATCCTTGATATTTTAAACAAAAATTACCTCATAGGCTTCTCCCAATGATTGCTTAACTCATACTAGGCAAGTTCACAGTTCAAGTTTGCATTAGAATTTACAGGTTGACTATAGATGTTTGGTACTTGATTTCATTAATGCTTTTAGTTTAGGAGACTTGTTAGGGTTAAGCTTGAACCAATTACACTATTTTCAGATGTCGGAAATATGTTTTAAATTAATTATGATAAAAATAAATTTCACTAAAAATTTATATAATGAAACGCAAATATGTCAATTTGTTTGTGTTTTTTTTTAATCACTCGTACCCAGATAATCCATTTGTGGCTGAAGACAAGACTCATATACAACAAATTGAGCCACACTGGAGAGCAGTCAATAGGTTTTTCAGAAAACAAAATTACTTATAACAATTCACATTGCATTGTTTCATTTACCACTATTATAGAGTTTAGGGCAACGTGATTGTATAGATTGTATAGAACCAGTACATCCAAACTCCACATATTCTTGTCTGCCCTACCCCTAGTGTTTTTGTAAAGCTATAGACGTGGTGGGAGAGCAGCCCCCGCCCACCGTACCACATTTCAGGCAACCATGCAAGTTATAGCAGCTGAGGCTGGTCGCCGAAAACAACCAATAAGCCAAAGCTGCAAATGTGAGTATGGGTGCCTGTAATTTGCTACACAAGGGAAAAGGAACTGCACTTCCCGCTGCGCCGAAGCTGTTACAGAAGTAACTTTGGGTCAATATTCCTGTGTAAAAAGTGAGGAGATGATTTAACAAAAAAAACATTACTCATAAACTATACATTTCCGCAAGGGGGAAGGCTAGGGACGGCTTCTTCTACACCCAACACCTCTCCCTACCCATCCCAGCCCTGTATGCAAGTACCGGATGTCTATAATTTTGGCATGTCTACATTACCAGATGTCTTGGACCTTTGTTGTTGCTCTCTGTTGTGGGTCTGACCTCTTTATACTATCCTCTATCAATTCTGTCATCACATTTTTCATGAGTTTTACAAAGAGAGAACTATGTAAAATGCCAGAAAGATCTTATGGTCTATAACCGCTCAGATGCTCACTATGCAATTTGATTATGTCACTAAAGTGACCCCAGTGCCACTTGTGAATACCTGTCAAGTGTCTCCCTAATTGCATAGATAAAAAAATAACGAAAATCAACTGCCAGTTTTCCGAATTTGTATACCACATACCTAAATAATTGATGCAGTGATTCTAAACTCATTAAATTTCATTTTTATTTCCTTTTCAACAAACGTATCACATGCATAGTTTGTGAGTATGTTTTCAAACAAAAAAATGCCATAAAGTAAGGCATGATTTACACACATGTTTAGTGGCTATGAATGGGTAGTTTAAAGCTTAAAATATCATACTTAAAAGGTAACAAGTCCGAAACTATGAATAAAACCTATATTCATTGAAATATGGCTCTTTTTTTAACAACTACACTCAAATGTGCGTTTGTAAACCACTGGTACACAGGGCATTTTGTGGGTGAAAAATCTTGTTAACCAGGAGTTAACAGGTCAGTTTAGGGAGGAAATGTGTTGTAAACCAGTGGTTAGCAACAGGGGCCTGTCAGCGGTTAATAAATTAATTTCTCATTGTTTTTTTGCTATTACATAAACTATGTAACTGGCCAAACTCTATTTTAATACAAACTAGCTTATCCTAAACCTGACACAATCAACTAAATGTCCACAGCCACACCTCAACCTGCTGTTGCTGATATTACTTGTAGTGTACATTTCCATTTTTGATATTTTCATTCACCAATTCTATGTTATAATGTATTTTTTTTTTATAATTTACATAATATTTAAGGAATTGCATCAGAACTAAACTGCTAGTATTTTTTTAAATAAGTACTTGTGTATATAATACATAATAGACAAACATCTATTATGTATTGGACTACACAAATTTTAAATTAAAAGAGTGAATTATTCATTTCAAATGGCTATGTTAGATTTCTTTTTTTTTTCTAGGAAAATAATTCTGTTAATTACTTTACGGCCCTCTCTGAAAATCATGTATTCATTCTACCTATGTCAGTTGTGCTTCTGTGCCATATTACATGTTTATAGTATAATAATTTATATGGTTTATTATATATAACCATTGGCATTTGTAAATAAAGCATGTTGTTTAAGAATTTATAAGTAAAATTTATATGCTCTTCTAGATCCAGTATTTGTTAAAGTGGAAAGGCTACAAAGAAGAGGAAAGTACATGGGAGCCAGTTGAAAATCTTGATTGCGAGGAGCTCATTAAAACATTTGAAGACAGCAGGAAAGAAAAGGAGGTATGCTTTTTCTTTATAAATATATTAGGTACATTTTTAAATATACCTAGTGAATAAGCTTCATTACTCTGACCAACTTATTAACTTTAAATGTAGGGCAGAATTTCTCAAAAATAGCTTTTTTATATCCCTTAACCAAAAAGGACTAATTTTTCGTTATTGTGATGTGTGATCCAAATTCATACATTATAATAATGAAGCAACATGCTCACACAAACCACCATAAAATAAGAGCTCAATACTGCTGTGTTTCATATGATGAGTGTACATAGGACACTCAATAAGTTTTGAAATATACAAAAAGTATTCTAGATACTATTAATATTTATTTTACATCTTTTCAAAATATTTTCCACCATGATATATACAAAGTTCCATTCGCCTAAACCAACTCTGAAAACGCTTGCTAGTCTTGATCTGACAGGTCAGAAATCGCTTCTTCGTAGGCAGTCACGGATTCTTCGGCGCTTGAAAAAAAAATTGCATGAACGAAATCACAAGTAGTTAAGTCAGGGCTGTAGGGTGGATGACTTAAAGTTTCAACACCAGATTCCTCAATAAATGCTTTTGTTCTAAGGGAGGTCTGTGAAGAGCAATTATCATGATGCATCATGATTTCCCAAAGCCCGGTCTTTGGTCTTCTCTCCCGCACAGCTTGAAAAGCTTTGGGTAATACAACTGTAGTATACCATTCAGAGTTGACTGACCTACAATGTTCCAGGATTGACTTTGACAAATGTCCGCTCCGCGAAAAAAACTAGCCACCATTTTTTTGCCTATGTTGTGAGGTCTTTGCAGTTTTGTCAGTAACCGTCCTTCTGAGTACACCCATACCGATGATTGCCTTTTATTTTCCGGATCATATTGATAGATCCATGTATCGTCACCAGTAACGATTTCTGAAAAACTAGATGCCCCATTTTCAAAACGTAGATGCATTTCATGGTACCAATCCACACGAGTCTGTTTTCCGGTTTTCGGAGAGTAAACGAGGGATCCATAGACAACAAAGCTTCCTCAATCCCAAGATGTTGATGTAGGATGGTATTACTGCTGCCCGAACTAATGTCTGCAATCTTTTCAATGTCCATACATGTGATTTGTGGGTCTTCTAACATTTCAGTAGTCAATACATTTTCTGCCGTTACTGCTGTTTGCGGGGCCCCAGTTCTTTGGTCATCTTTAAGATTAATTTTACCCCTTTTGAATTCAGCAAACCACCTAAAAATTGTTGCGCGTGATGGAGCTGAGTCCCCTAACGCTGATTGTTACTATTGTAAACTTAATTGTTTGGTTAAACCAAATTTAAAATCCTAATAGATCTTAGCGCGCAAATGTTTACGGTTAAGATCCAAATGAAAAGCGTGAGAAAGAAGCATTGCAGGAAAATTAATAGACCTTTGTTTTTTTTTTTTTTAATATTGAGCAATAGGCTTATGGAGTTCCATTTTTAGATAAATTTGGTTTTTGGAAACATATAACATGGGTGCGTTTCATTTTTAAAATTGGAGCATCTCAAAACTTATTGAGTGACCTACGTCCTTTACCGTCATCTCGTAACCAGAGATCATTTTACTGAATGATCTGTAGATCTAAATGTGGATCCACTTACCATCAGGTGGACTGTGTGTTCGTTTGTCTAATTCTGTAAAAAAATCATGCGTTGGTGGTGGTTCAAACATCACACGAGTTTTGAAAAACATGCGATAATCGCACCCAACTTTCGGTCACACACAAAGCGCGCATGGCCGAGCCTTTCATTAGTGAATATACTAGGTGACATCTTAGTTACATCCAGTTTTACGGCGAACTTAGTTCATCTTCATATTGATATAAGTTAAGAGAAATTAAATAATCCTAAAACTATACTTAGAGTACTAGTGCTACTAGCTAGAATACTAGAAGTATGCAGCAGATCATGCTCACTTTATCCCAATCAAGGCGGCTCAAAGAATCATCCTTATTACATGGGGCGGGCTTAAAGGACTAACGCCGATAGGCGTCGGACGCATTTCATATTTAAACACGCAGCATATTTTCCGCACATGAAAATAATTTCTTGCTTATTTAGACAGAATTTTCAGTATTTTTAAAATATGACCAAGGATTGCAAACCTTATTTCTGAGTTTTTTTAAGTTAAAAATACTTTTAATAACAGTATTTAGTCTACAATTTTAAATGTACTAAGTATAATAAGTAGTGTTTTCAATTAGTAGTTGATGGGAAGAGAAAACATCGAGAAGGGTTTCCAGTTACATACTATTTCTAGAACATCATATTTTCTCTTGAAGGTGAGGCTCGATCATTGTCACTGAGTTTATTGAGTGCGGTGTGAGACAATTCGGTTTATAAACTAAAGCAATAAACATTGCCATCCTGCACGTGTTTTATGGCCCTTTTAAGACGCCGTTCTATTGTTTTACTAGATTTTGTAGGTCCAACAATAAAAGTTAACTCATAATATAAATAATGAATTTATTTTTGTCATTTGTTAACTCCCTATTGTACTCCTGGCAAACTCGCGTCGAAGCTCGCCTCATAGCATGCGCTGTGAGGCACTTTCAGCCTTGGGTTGTGGCATGGGTCCTTTAGAAGAAAGCTTTACTTCTGTTTTAGTCTCCATAGTGAATAGAGGTTCATCTTACGTAAGCGTTATTTATACATTTCCCAATGACTTCTGCATTTGTTCCGAACTTTGTGATTTGTTTCTCTTATGACAGACAATGGACTAAACTGTTAGAGTGTAAGCTTTGAACTTTGGTAGATGTAATTTTGAGTGTTTTTGCGAGTCACTGAGTGCATTTTTTGGTAAATAACTTGATAAATTGCAAATTATACTAAATATATGCGCAACATAGATAACCACAACCAATTAATGTTGTACTATAACAGTGAACATAAAAACCTTAACCATACAGTGGGCGCGCCTTTTCATGGAACGTAAGTGGGCGCGTGTATAGCATTTTGCCGCTCTTAGAAAAACTAAAATATTACATATTGATTGTTTAAATTGACTATAAATGAGAAAAGGTTAGCCTTAAATAAAACATAAGCTTTTAGAAAAATCTAACTTTTTAATTCAGTCTCATAAATCAGTCTCAAAAAATCAACTTCAAATTATTCTCAAAAAAAAAAGTAACAAAATATGAAACGACTTCACATAATCTCCTATGTAATGAACAAAACCGTAAGAAATTAGAATAAAAAAACACTCTAGGCATCTTGGCTATATGCCCCGTCAAAACAACCCTCATACGTGTAAATACAGTGCTCGTAGCACAGTAATTTAGCACATACTTTGCACCCTTTTTTTGTTCGTCGATTTTATCTCGTAAGACATATTGAGCATATTCCCTCTCGCTTTTCATGGGTTTCTTGGCTCTCCATTGGCATAAAGCGAGCGATTTGTCTTCTTAGTGAGCTCGGAAATGTCATTATGCTAGATCTTTTCATTAAATGTGGTCAGGCAAGGGATATCTCTTTTAAGTACATTCTACGCAGTAAGACAGTTTTAGTGTTTACTGTGTAAATAAAGTGACTATTTATCCCGCCAATATTCAAACTTGAAAAGAATAATCTCATTTGCCATCTCCGAGTCCGTTATAAAATGTGATTATTTCGGGCTTCGCATCATCACCGGTTGATTCGTCTTGCTTATTCATTTTGCTGAAATGAAAAGCTGAAAAGATACAAACAATGCCTCAGAATAAAAAATTATTCTTAATTACATAAAATTATACTACACAGGTATATAAATAAACAAAACAATGCAGTACTTACCAAAAAATAAATGTCATTTGGCCAAAAATAAATATGTTATGATGTGAAATTTTAACTACGTTAGTGGGCGCGCACTTAGCAATTTGCTGCGTCACAGGACCAGTGCACAACAATTTCGTCCTCCTGTGGTAGGCTGCACACTGATTGTTTCGTAACAACGAGGGGGGTGTGCGGGAGGAGTGTACACGCAGCTACTGAGACGCTTGACCTTCAATAACTAACGGTTTAAATATTATTAACATTTTTTTACAAAGTGCGGCAAAATGCTCATAGCGCGCCCACTCTAGGGTTAAAATGGTATAAAAAATTATTCTTGTTTAAATATATGTCCTTGTTTTTAAGTGTTGCTTTTTAATTCATATACACCCACATGCCTACTTACACGTCGTAACACCAATCTGTGACGAATAACAATCACTGGTGGACTACTGAATACTGATTACGAATAATCATATTAAGGTGACTCTAGTCGACATTATTTCCATAGAAATTTCGGAGGGGTTTTACTCCGCTGTTTGACAGTGTACATCCAAAGTTAAACATGATATCGTTTTGTCTTATTATTAATTTTGTCTGTACCGAAACAGAATAGTAAAATAAAAAGTCAGTAAAAAGTTACGAGCTACCAAAGATTCGTTTTTATTGCCAATTTTAACACAACTTTGGGCGTAAATTAGTAATAAAAGCAGTGTAAAATTTCCAAAACAAAGTCGGTACCGACACAGCTCAATTATCGAAGAATTCAATAAATTTTATTGGTAATTGATTCATGCAGTGGGTTTTTCATAAAACCCCTCCTTCCAAAGGCCTTTTCGTATTTTTTTACGCGCGCGTGTTTATATGAATTATCGTGCATCTCACTGAATAATTTTTCCCTCGGTGCGGTGCGGGAGGACGACACTTACACACACATGCATGCGCGGTGACGCGCGCTTATTCTAGTTTTATTCAACTCAGTCAGCTGCGGCCTGTGACGTTCGTATCATTATAGCTATACCTGCGCTCTAAATTACTACGCTACATTGACCCCTGCTTGAACTTTGGATTCAATCAAATTGATATAAGCACAGACAAAAATAGAGGAATATATAAATAAAATTTTGAAAAAAAAAACGATCTCAAAATTTTATTAATGTTCCGCTAATTTTATCTGTACTTACCTATGTCAATTTGATTTACATTCGATTATAATTATATTCTCAGACGTGCAGGTTTCCTCAATATGTTTTCCTTCACCGCCGAGCACGTGGTAAATCAGCACAATTGCAATTAACAATTTCATTGATACCGGCGGGGATCGAACTCGGGTCTGCATGTCTGAGAAATTAAAAAATATATATTTCGAAGAAATATGAAGTTCGTCAACACGCATTGAGGCAGCGTGGCGGACATTTCCTTGCCTTAAAACCCTCTCAGAAATTAGAGGAGGCCTGTGCCCAGCAGTGGGACGTATATAGGCTGTAACTTTACTTTTTTTTTACTTTCGTAAATATGTTATTTTACCGACGAAAATTTTAAAGAAAAATGAAAAATAAAAAATAAGCAACCGACAACCTCCTAGGTCCCTAGGTGACTTGCGAGATGTCAGTGTAACAAAACAAAACGGCCCAGAAAAACAGACTTTCCAACTGATAGCTAAATCAGCACGCAACAATTTCATTGGTGCCAGTGGGGATCGAACCCGGGTTGCTCCCGTACTGTGATACCTATAACGAGCGCTAACCATGTGAGCTACCACGGCTCTCAACGACATCGTTCCGTTCGTGTACAGCGCTGAAGATAGCAGAGTAAAAAATTAGAGATTGTGGTGTTTGAAATTTTAAAAAATGTGTTTTTGTTACTAGTACTTTCATATGCATTTAATAAAAAGCTGTTATTTTAACATTACAAACAGACACTTAAATGTTATTTATTTGTAGATATAGATATAAGATATTATTCATATTGGTGTCATTTTAAAGGGAATATCATGTACTATTATAATAATAAAATAATTCTCTCCAGTAAATATTATGCTTTTCTTGTAAAACTCGAAATAACAAATAAATACGATTTCTTAAATTTACGCGAACACTACACATTGAATAGAACTATTATTTACGGATTTTATCGCGTTTAATTACTTTATTTTATTTTTATTATTATCCCGACGTTTCGGGTGCTTTACAGCGCCCATGGTCCCCCCCCGTGACCATGGGCGCTGTAAAGCACCCGAAACGTCGGGATAATAATAAAAATAAATTAAAGTAATTAAACGCGATAAAATCCGTAAATAATAGTTTTATTCAAATAAATACGATTTATTTTTATATTCCCATATGCTTTAATTTCATCCTTTATTTTTTATTTGACCAATTTTCTTTTAACAAAATTAAATTCGGAATTGGTTGAGCTTTTTGAGAATATTTTTATTTGAATGTTAGGTAGGTATAACCTATTTAGTTTTTTAGTAGTAATCGTTTTTGCCTACCTACTACTACCTGCCTAAGTACGTCGGTACTAAGGAAACAGTCTTGACGGGTCACTTGTCTTGATAAAAACATGTGTTTACATCTAGTGATATTGTGTGTATATAAAACAAAGTAAGAAGACAGGTAAGTATTTTTGAAAACAATTTATAGGTAGGCAGAACTAATTACAATTATTATCTAAATATTATAAATGCGAAAGTTTGGATGGATAGATGTATGTTACTCAATCACGCCAGAACAGCTGAAGGGATCTGGATGATATTTAGCTCAGAGATAGGTTATACCTGATCTGGAATAACACATTTTTTGATACCGTTTATTCAGGTATTTCGTTCCTGTGGGATAATTTTCGAGTTCACGCGTTTGAAGCCGCTGGCAACAGCTAGTACGGATATAAATTGCGATGACTGTTCCAGTTCATGCTTCGGCGTCGTGAACTCTTGAGTGATCGCTGCATGACCACCCGGGGAAAACAAAACATAATAAAATAAGCAATCTATATTAGGTATCTATAGAGCCATAGAGGTATAGTATAAAGCGATAACGTAGCGCAGTGCCTAATAATTTAGTACGAGTTTGTAGATAGGTACTGCTGATTTCTTAGCAAGTGTCGAGCGGCACAGAATAGGGTGGTATGTATGTGTGCACCGTGTTCGTGTAACTTCGTTTTTGTTCTAACGGTTCGGAACGCCGTACGAACAAGACGTGCGTTCTAACTGCTCTTCACTGGTACTATCTCTGTCGGGCACGATGCCAGGTGAGACAACATGCTTTTTGGCCGCGCCCACCAATGAGTTCGAGCCCGCGACTTGAGCCACCTTAACGCAACAAAATGTTTATCAATTATGAAATGAAGATTGCTCATAGTATGAACCTATAACTGTTTTTTTAATTCTCTAAAATAAAATAAATATTTAATCAAAAAGTTTTCAATGTTGATAACCTCTGGAAGACGCCTTTGTTCGGCGTTTTCCGCGTCTGAGGAGAGTTTTGTTATATTTCTAAAATCATTATGTACGTAAAACATGCACATATAAAAGTATATCGCTTTAGAATAGAAATTGGTCCAGTTATGGCCAAAATATAATTTACGCCGATCGGCGTCATCCGCCTAAGAATGACACTTTAAATGACGCCGTGTGCGTTCAACGCCACGAATGGGTTGTCTTTGTGGTCTGACATTCGTTTATATGTTTTGCATTTATTTATAATTTATACAATTTGGTTTTAGAAGTCAAAGAAGTCTGAAGAGCGTGGTAAAAAGCGAGTGCGTGAGTCCAGCGAAGACACCAGCGTGACAGGGCGCAGCAAGGGGCGTGCGACCAGCGTGTCTTCAATGGAAGAGCCTAAGGAAAGCAAACGAGAGCGAAAGGAAGACAAAGCCAAGTCCGGGTTTGATAAAGGACTGAAAGCTGAGAAAATTATTGGTAAATTCGATTATTTTATATTCAGTTTCAGAACAAAATCCAAAAAACCCAAAAATACTTCCTTCTCTTCTCCTACTGCATTTAAAAATCTTTTAACAGTTTTTTTTATTGTTTGTGCATTGTGGTGGAAAGATCTGCTTTGCTTGCAATCTTATGTACATTACAGGACCTCGAGTGAACACTTGAACACACTAAGCACACCACTGTTATGGGGTTTGTCCACGGGTTATGTCCTAGTGAAATTGGAGTACAAGTAAAGCTTGTTTTTGAAATATAAGACCTTTCTTTAATTATGAAAAAGCATATTAGATCAACTGTGAGCATACTCTAACTCTCATAACTCTGCCATGAGTTGAATATAGAAAATTAAATTTATCCAAATCTTAAACATTTAATGTATTATTTTACAGGTGCATCAGATGCTACAGGCGAACTCATGTTCCTAATTAAATGGGCAGATTCCGATGAAGCTGAGCTGGTGCCTGCCAAGGTTGCAAATGTCAAATGCCCTCAACAAGTGAGTTAAATTATATATTAGTGTTCCTATGAAAAAAGTTCGAATAACCAGTGTTAAAATTCATTTTATTCCATATGCAATGTGCTCATAAAATACATATAAGAAATAATTTTGGAAACTTCCGCTTACTGTTTGCTACTTTAGTCCGTATTTTTGTAAGACGTGAGCCTTATGTCATAAAGTGCTTGTTCTATTTTCAATTTTATTTAACAGTATAAATCTAGTCCAGTTTAACCCTCAGAAGACACAAGTTTTCGCGTTAACCGCCAAAGAGAACCCCTTTGTCGTATCTCCTCAGTTTCAAGGCACTCCCCTTGTTGCCTCAGCCAGTATCGGAATCTTCGCCGTCGACATATCGAGTGACGTGCAGTTTCGTGGTCACTTGGAAGAGAAGGCCAAATCGGCCTCAAAAAAGCTTGGCGTGCTCGGCAAAGCGGGACTGAATTTCGTGGCTGCAACTTAACAAGGCGCAGGTTCGGCTGCACATGGAATACTGTTCCCATCTCTGGGCTGAGGCTCCCCAGTGCCAGCTCCTTCCACTTGACCGCATCCAGCGCAGAGCGGCTCGAATCGTCGACGACCGAGTGCTTTCCGATCGGCTCGATTAACGGGCGCTGCGAAGAGATGTTACATCTCTTTGCGTAAAAGTGAGGAATTGTTCGGATTAATCCCAGCCGCCAAATTTCATGAACGCACTACGCGGCAAACCTACGGATGCCATCCACACCATCTGGATACTTGGCGGTCCAAAGAATATTAACAATGCTATAAACATTACTAATATTCCTCTTAACCACTCGTGGTAAGCTTAAATTGCTTGTGTTACGGGTAGTTCACGCCAGTAGTTGAATGGCGGATTCGAACCCACGGGCTTTTTGAGTTAGCGGTCCGCGCCCTGCCATTAGGCTATTGTCGCTTCAAAAATACGCACATTTCACAAGGAGTTTTCTTCCGCGTACGACCTCTCTGTGGAATAGTTTACCATAGGCTAGTTTTCCGGACCGATACGACCTGGGGACATTCAAGAAAAGAGCTTACTCCTTTCTAAAGGGCCGGCAACGCACCTGCAATTCCCCTGGTGTTGCGGTTGTTCATGGGCGGCGGTAGTCACTTAACATCAGGTGAACCGTATGCTCGTTTGCCCCCTCTTCTATAAAAAAAAACAGTATTCCAATTGTTCGTGCAATAAACACTTTGTATTACTGTAAAATTGAAATTGATGACAAACTCTTTTGCAGGTGATTGCATTCTATGAGGAAAGACTAACGTGGCACACGCCCGCAGAATCTGAGTGATCCAACAACAGCAGATCTTCATTTAATTAATACAAGACTTTTAAAGTGGCCAACTTGAAATACATTCAGTGTGGTGCGGGTTGGGGGATCTCTTTCACTTTTGCATTTTACTGTGCAATCTCAAGTGTATTGTGATGTTCCACATGTGTTTATATACTTTATGAAGATGTCTGCCACATATGTGACAACATAGTTTAAAAAGTGAAAAAGTTTATTATTGTCCTTTATTTCATTACTATTTTCTAGCTGGCCATTGGAAGATTTGAATTGAAATTTTACTCCTAATATTTTTGTAATGAAGTTTCTTTAAATGTTTAACTAGTAAATGTGGGAGTTTTATCCATTAGAATTTTAATTTTGTTTTAATTTTGAACTAAAAACTTGTTCCTTTTTTGATTTGCAACTATGTCTAGCTGGAGGAACTAGTTGTTTCAATATATTGTATAGGATTAAAATATGTTTAAAGTGGATATGACTATGCGGCACAGTAAACAGACCACAAGAGATACATATTAAATAAAAAATCATTTCTAGAAAGGGATAGTTTTATTTAAATATGAGAAGAGTAAGTTAAAATACATTAAAATGATTTGAAACATTTACATGAAAAATCCAAAGACTTCTACGTATAGTACCAGACCGGTAATTCAGAACAAAAATTGTCCCAGCTGTGGATCGCGCGGGTGCCGACTGGCCAGCTCGCTAAATACGCTACGCAGTTTTTTTCATTTACTACCATTACTGTTTTTAGGCAAATACGAAATAAAGTTATATACTTATCTGAAGTTAACTTCAAATCACGTTAACAATGTGCGCACATAAAATAAATAATGACAGCGTTTTCTTAGTCACATAAAACAAAAACTCGTGTTACTTTGTCGAAAACAAAGTTCGCGGTTTACAAAAAAAAAAAAAAAGAATTAATCTTCTCGCACGCTCTTTAATGCGCAATATGTGAAGGACCGCAGAGACCTTCTAGTGACATACATAGAAGTATGGAAAAATCTAATCTATTGTCTAATCTACACTTTAACAGTCAGTTCTAATACAAATATATCTCTGTACTTAAAATAAAATTTGTTTGTTTTTTTTAAGATCTTAAACATCCAAATGTTCTTCACCAATTACTTTTAAATTTTAACAAAACGTACGTTGCGTTACATATGCGTGTTTTGGAAAATTATGAGCTGAACCAACACATGTTTTTTATGTAAAATAATACATTACAAAATTTTCTATTATTCATGAATCTATACAAAACATATTATTTCTAAATAACCTTAACAGCTACGTTCATTGAAAATTGTAATTAACGCTGCTTTCCTCCAATACCTGTGAGACATATTAGGCGCCCTTTGCAATAGGGGGCGAAAAGATTTTAAATATAAAAAGTGCGTGAATTTATATATTATGTGCGTACTTTTTGATGCGTATTAATAATTAGTTGCATCACGTTTTCTTCAATCGTAGATTTTGCTTACAAATAGTTTCGAACTTATTAAAGTAAACTGTTCATATCTACACGTATAAATATAGCACAGAATAAATACGCAATTGAGTATAAAAATATACGTGATAAATATGATTGTCTTTATATATACAAAAATACAGATGTGAAGAAATCAAGGTTATAAGTGACATTACGTTCTTGTATTTGAAAATCAAATAGTTCCAAAACTGATCGATAAAATCAGAAAATAGTTTACTTTCGTAGTAAATATAATTTCATCACAGCCTATCAAAATCAACTTCTGAAAATAGGCTTTCCCTGTAGATTGTCACCTCGATTGGGATATTTGCCATCGCTGCCACGCTTGACAGGCGGAGTTGGGCAACCGCATTTTTTATTATTTTGAGTTATTAGAAAAATACAACTGAACATCTGTTTCAGCTTCCTTCGGTCCCCTCTTACGACGCACACGGAATGATCTTATACGTTAACGGATTACCTTATTCCGCCACCATACACTGTACCTCAAATACACTGAGAAAATAAAGTCATACGTAAAAAAAACTTACAGCTGTAACAAAGGGTTTTAAATATTAATTTATCAAATAAAGCTTTTTGTATAGTAATTCAAATTCATAAATGCTCATGACACTGATTCATAAACCTAGTTATTATATGTTTTTTTAATAAAAGAAAATACTTTTATATGTATTTGACAAAAATTACATTCGAATGTATACATATAGGTCTGTAATATTGACATAACTGACTTCTTTTAAGTTCAGGGGGTTATTTGCACGCTATAAGAACATAAACGACCATTTTTAATTTTTTATACATGTCAATCTGTCCGGCCCAATCTTTGGAACGTCTGAACCAATTGTGACGAAACTACGACGAGCCTACAGTTTATTGGAAAAAACTTAAAACTAAAATTGCTAAAATAAATGGTCTTTGATTATGTTATATCTAAAAAACGCCACATTAATCAATTCGAACCAGGCAAAGCCGGGGCGGTTCGCTAATTTTTATTTGTTACTATTCACTTTCACATCTGTACTGTTTTGTCACGGAGGTTACGATTTGAACAAGTAAATCTGAAGATAGTTTCCAAACTTAATGTTGTAGCCAAAGATCTAATTTTTGCTTAAATCATCGTCTAAATTGATTATAAATAATAATTATGCTTGATATTTGTAGTCATGCTTGCTCAGTCCGTTGCTGAAAAAAAAGAAAAATAGTTCATTATACCAATAGTTTTGTTGACTGCCTCGTTGGTTTAGTGGTTGTTAACGCGAGTGCTGATCATGAGGTTTCGGGTTCGACTCCCGGGTCGGGCCAAAAAATTCATTAATGAGTTTTCCCTTAAAGTAATTCTCAGTAGCTGCCCGGAGTCAGGAAGTTAGCAATGCATCTCCCCTCAGAAAGCACATCTAAAGCTGTTGGTCGGACTAATGCATGATTTGCGCCTGATCTTTCTCCGGTCGTGAAAGTTTACCGTCCCTTCAGACTGTGAGAGTGAGGGAATAGATAGTGCACCTGTGCTTGCGCATACACTTAGGCACTATAATCCTGTCCTGCGCCGATGGCTAGCCTCCGTTGAGACAAGCCGCTGTGACCGGACTTCGGTCTGGAGGACATTCTTACTGTGGTAGTGTTGTGCGAGGACGCACCTGAGCTGCGCGACGTGTCCGGGCGCGTGCTGCACGAGCGGCGCTAGGCGCTCGGTGAAGCGCGCGAAGTTGCGCTCGAGCTCGCGCTGATACTCACGCTGGTCGCTGCCGATCAGGTTCTTGTTCTTGCGCAGCGCATCGTGGCATCTGCAAACGTGCCACGCTACTCAATACTGTGCCAGTTCTATCATGCAAGGGTTGGCTGCCATATGCTGCTTGTGAGGACGGGATTAGCCAATGTGACATTCCACAATCAATTATTTTTGTAAGGAATTCACCTGTTGGTAAGTGACTACTACCGACAATGATCATTGCATGATCATTACATGATAATTACATCTGCTACACTAAGGAAGGAATTGCAGGTGCGTTTCCAACCTATTAAAAAAGAGTAGGCTTTTCATGAAAATCTCTAAGTCGAATTGGTCTGCAAAAATCACTGGTGGTAGTCGAATCCACAAGGAAGTTGGACAAAGAAGAAAATTTCGTATCGTATCGTAAATCGCACACTGCTAATCATCCAGATACCGCTAATCATCTAAGACGGTATCGCGATATGCGATGGTGTTACCGTATAAAGGTTGACTCACGCTAGACCGAGTCAGGTCCGAGCCGAGTGTCGGACGTAGCACGGCCACCGAGCCGGTCCCGTGCCTGAAATTACAAATACGGGCCTCGACCGAGCGGCTACCGTTGCGCCGTGACGCAGTATACTCGTCCGATAAAAACTAGTGTTATAACTATGCTACAATCATGTTGAAGTTTGACGATCTGGAATTAGCGGCTAATGCGATCGCTCTGGACGATGAAGAATCTGATAAATCTTATACTACAAGTCGGGACCGAGCGTTGTCCGTTGTTCGGCCGTAACACGGTTGTCGCTCGGTATAACGTATTTCCATACAAAATACATATGTAATATTATTTGACCGTGCTACGGCCGACACTCGGCTGGGATCCGACACGGTCTAGCGTGAGTCAAAATTTCTCAGAGCACTCCCCGTGGTAAAAGAATATGCAAACGGATCCAATATCTCTTCTTAGCATCGCCAGTGCGTTCGTCAATCCGATGAGAAAAAACTCGGTCGTCGACGATTCAAACCGCTATAATTGTAGGGGAAATACGTACAAAACGACATACAGTTTTGTTTTTGAGTCATAACTCTTTATTAATAAATCACAGCATATTCATATTGTACACCAGTAATCTTTGGTTTTATACCTATGAATTCTAATAGATATTTAAAAGATAAACAAACTATTTTTTTTTCTATTAAAGTTTAACTGGAGTCAACGAAAATCCATTTTGTCCATAGCATATGGACAGACAAAGCTCGCAAATGAATCGCTTTGTTCGGTTGGGAACATCCGCGCAAGAAGCGTGGGCCCACTGCGAACAACTTAAACACCGCAACCAGTCTTCTCCTGGTCTTGACCGGGAAAAAAGATCGTTGCAATATATGTCAGCGCAATCCTCTTCGTCATCTTGAGCGTAGCTTGCCAAATTTTCTTCTTCACCGACTTCTTCGAACAAGGTTGGTAATATTTCTTCTCTTTTCTGCAGGAGCTTTAAGCTCATGTTTTGACTTAATTGTGTTCATGTTTGGAGGTGAGTCAAAATAAGAGGTTTGTTGTTTTTTTGGGTACCTTGGAGGTTGGGAGTAAGAATAAAGGGCGTTCTTTATTACCAACAGCTTTTGATTTGGAGCAGGTAAAATAAGGTTTGATGAAACTAATGTTTGATGTTAAATTAACCTGAACCTTGTTCAGTAGAGTCGGTTGTATGAACTGTATCGTTTTTGTAAGGCGTTTTTGTAAAATTTTATCTCTAAAGAAATTAAGAGCTTTGAATAAAGGTAAATAGCTAGTGCACAACGAGCTCATTGAGATCTTATGGACAAAACGACATACTATGTCATTTTGTCTGTTACTTTGTGTGTCATTTTATCCTTATAGCGTTATAAAAAATCAAAATTCATCTATAAATTCAAAATGAATATTATGTACGGAAAAAAATTCAAATGCAACAATAAGTACCTAAGGAGTGTAATAAACGTACAAGCAAGGTAAAACTATGAAAACAAAAGACACCCTGCAATCAAAAAAACACTCGTAACTTACCAATTTTTGTCGTCGGCTATGACACCCGAACGAAAGACAGGCGCGAGTTCACGTTTTGACAGATTGGTATGAGCCGGTAGTCACATGATGGGTATGTTCCGAAATACAACGCAGTGTACTGTTCAATGCAAATGATGTCATGAATCGACGCTATACTGGTGATTCGTTCCAAAACATTGGACAGTATATGACGTCATACTTTTGCGCCATTTGGAAAAGTGTTGGCGATTATTTTGTCATTTTGTGCTCTAAAAATCATTATATCCTTCTAATGGATATACGACCAATTATTCTATAATTTTTTGTATTTGAATAAATAGAAACAAATTCTGGCATGCTTCATTCGGCAAACACACAATTAAAAATTGTGTTATTATGGCCGGATATCCGACATAATAGGCCGCGGCATCCTAGTACAATAAAGGGTCAAATGATACGTCATTTGCATTGGACAGTACACTGCGTTGTATTTCGGAACATACCCGATATAGTTGTCTAGGGCGGGCTAGAATTGACAGAATTTGAAATATGATGCCTGTGTCATTTTGTCCGTGTATGTCATTTTGTACGTACTTCCCCTACTAGATAACTGGTAGAGCCACGCGGCGGCTTTTGTGTCGCACGGGCATGGGCCGGCCTCAACCGGGGTGGTACCAGGACCTCACAGAATACCAGCGTGAAGTAGAGATTTACCTCTGCGTTTCGCTTGGTGAGTGCAAGTGGTGGCCGGAGGTCCAATCCCCCACCCCCTTTAACATGGTACCGGATTCAATTAAAAACTACCCCAGGAGGGTACCAGCACCCTGGTGACGGAGAATCTCTCGCTGAGCATCCAAGTTATCCTACTTTTTCTGAACGTGGGTATTCAGGCTTCCCCCGCTTATTCTGGGGGGGGGGGAGCAATTCTGCTCGCGACTAAAACTGCTCGGGACAAGCGGAGCAACAACATCAAAGCGACCCCTGCCACGCTATTCGTGAATTTTTACATCAGGGTCTTCATACCCACCTTAACGTTGTCCACTACCATCTGGAGACGCCGAAGCCGGCCTTTCTCTTTTTAACCGAGACTCAGGTGTACTCTCCTGCTGATACTTCATATCTCTCCTACTCGGGGTAAAAATTAGAACACTCCTTTGTGCTCCGGGCTGGAGTTTGCGTATTGCGTATACGTCAGAGAAGACATCTGTTTCCGACGCCTCGGTAGTCTTGAAGGTATGGACCTGTCCATCCTTTAGCTACGTGTAGACAGCGACGACCATCCCCGCGTCTACAGGTGCCTCTATAAGTCTCATAGCGGTAATGCCGAAACAGACCGACTCTCGTCGACCACGTCCAAATGGCTACAGATTCCATGCTACAGCAGATCCCATCCGCAGAGATCGTAATCCTTGGCGACTTAAACGCTCATCACGCCGAATGGCTCGGTTCACGTTTAACTGATCATGCGGGGAGATCTGTTGACTTGACTTTGCCTTGGCATATGGTCTGGCACAACTGGTTACTTCGCCTACGCGGATTCCATATGTGGAAGATAATACACCTTCCCTGTTGGACCTTCTGCAGTAAAAATTCACGATACCATCTTCACCATCTGGATGCTTGACGGTCCACCACGGCGTATTACTAGGAGTTTCATAATCATAATTTATTTGCAGAAAACATGGTACATTATAGGTTGGTAAATTATTTAAGTCCAGCATGTTTTGTCATAGTGTTGACACATAAATATTTATCTAATACATTAATTACATTTTCACAACTAATAAATTAATAACATGTTTTCAAAATCATCATAATAATTTTATTACATTTAATTTAATTAAAATAATATGATAGTAGTTACTTAATTCATTTTAATATCAGTTTTCTTCCTCGTACAACTTCTCTGTAGAATTGTTTACCACCGGCGATTTTTCCGGACCGATACGACTTAGGGACCTTTAATAAAAGAGCTTACACATTTCTAAAAGGGCGACAACGCACCTGCAATTTCCCTGGTGTTGCGGTTGTTCATGGGCGGCGGTAGTCACTTACCATCAGGTGAGCCGCATGCTCGTTTGACCCCTCTTAAATATACATACATAAACACTCACGCCTGTCACCCAGAGGGGTAGGCAGAGACTACAGACTTCCATTTGACACGATCCTGACACACCTCTCTCGTCTCCTTCACATCCATATACCTACGCATACATGATCGTCGGTTAAGGGTACTCCTAATTTGGCCCGTTTTCAATAAATCGCCAATTTGGTCGATAAATTTTCGCATAGGACGTCCCTTTCCGACTCTGCCATTCACTTCTGCAACATAAATTTTCTTTGTCACTCTTTCCTCATTCATTTATTCCACATGACCAATCCACCGAAGCATTCCTTTCTTAATCCTGGTCACAACATCATCTTGCAAACCACACTCTTCTCTTATCACACAATTTCTCACCCTGTCATTCAGATTCAGCTCTAACATACTTCTTAACGACCGCATTTCTATTGCGTTCATTTTACTCTCGTGCTTTAATATATATATATATATATATATATATATATATATATATATATATATATATGTATATATATATTAAAAAAAGATAAAGAAACTCTTAAAATGTAGAAACTGACATCAAAGAACTGAAAAGAATATTATCATCGAAACCGGTTGACGCGGTAGAGAATTATTCGCCCACATGTCATGCAAGTTCCTATTAAAGAATATAACAATTTTTTCTTCTCATCATCACACCTTATCTGAAAACATATGGAACCAACCCTGAGATATCCCCTTTCTAACAAAACAAAAATCACTGAAATCGGACAAGGTGGTAAAGAACCAACCTGGATCAGACAGAAAATATTCCAACCAATTCAGATCCTCGTTTTTTAAATGGGTTGTAAATTATAAACAAGTAATTTTTTTAATTTTGTCGTAATAACATTTTACATACCACGTTTTTTTGTCCAACATTGTGATACGATTCTGAGTTATGTTCAAAATGTTAAGTTCAGCTCATCGGGCAGTGCTCAACATTTAAATTGTAAGATTCCTCCCGCAGCGACAGACATACAAACAAGAAAGCGACTTAATAAAAACGTTTAAATTTTAATTAAAAACTTCAAGACACGTTGAGAAGTTTATAAGTCAATCCCCCTTAGTACTTTTATTAATTTTTTACCTACCTAGCTGGTTTGCGCAGGTTTGCAATACATATACGAAGTTCTTTTTGTTGTGTGATTCTATTATGGACCATACTTTGATTCCCTACGGATTTTTATAAAAAATATTGTATCATTGGCCTTTAGAAAAAAAGGTATGTTAGATTAAAGAATTTTTTATGTGGTAGAGCCATGCTGCAGCTATATTTTTGTGTTCCACGATCACACAAAATACTAGCGTAAAATAGCATTATATTTCGTACGGTGAGAGTAGAGAACCATTTTACTGGAAACGGGGTATTCCATCTCAGATCTCTGGCGTGACAGACAACGCATCTAGATTTTGAGTCAACTGAGGATCGATGTAGTAATCTGTGGGTCACAGCATCCACTTACCAAAACTAGGCATTGGCGTTTTTGGATTTGAACGCAAACCGATATTTATCCGATTTCAGATTTCAAAATCCGTTTTTAAAAATCCGATTTCAGTATCGCTTAGCCACGCCAATTCGTTTGCGTACTTAGATTTCGTTTTATAAGTTAACAAAACGACAAACACAAATCTAACTATAGTCAACCAAAAAATGGGAACGTACAATATTCGATTCTTGAAAAAATCGATATCGATTATTTAGAGTTGATAATCATTTCTAGTTTGGTTTGAATAATACCAGAATAAATAAAAACGAATAATTACACACAAGATTCATCAGTTTCTTCGTATTTGTTATTACTGCTTATTTCTAGAAGCACAGTTATAAAAATTCAAGATTGAAACTAGATTAAAAATATATTTATTCAATCACTTTCAGTACAACTAGTTAAGCTGTAGTTGTTTCGATTAATTATTTGATTTTCAATAATGCAGACAAAATTAATGTATCTTTCAAAGTCATTCATAATAATTTTTTTTGTTTTTTCTACCACTTTTGCCCAATCATCCTTTGTGACATGGACACATGCTTCAACGAATATTTTTTTATAGCATTGGGTGACAAACGAGCACACAGTCCACCTGATGTTAAGTGGATGCTATGGCCCATAGATAACATACATATTTATTCTCAATTCAGAATAAAAATGCAAATGCGATGTCACCCCAGAGGCTTAAGGCTACAGTCTTTTAAAGTTGACTCACATCGAATCATTAGCGCCACTTTGATTTCTTTTTTTACAGCAAATTATTGTTTCAGAGTAAAATATTTTGATAACACATAAATACCCAGATTATAAGTAATGGCTAAATTTTTTTTTGGTTCATCTATGTGGTCTATGTTAGATAAATCAAACGGTAAATAGAGCTCTCTCGCACCCAACGCAATTTCGAGCTTTGTTCGTGTACCATTATAAGGCAATCGATAATAAAAAAGGCGAAATCTATTCAGCGCGTTAATAGCTAAACATCTTCATCTCCAAAATGCGCTGTTTCTTTTTTTCTAAATATCTTTCATTGTCTTAAATAAGAGGTCTCAATTTCGTTAAATTTCGCTGTTTTCGCCTCATAAAAAACTATTTGTTTCATAGCAATAGCTGAAAATATTTATGCTATAATTATTTTTTTCTCAAGGGCAGGTGTTTAATTAGACAAATATTAAAAAATAATAATTTAAACCACTTTATTTCAAAATTAATAATTATTTCGATCGACCTATAAAATATTGACTTTATAAACAATAATTGCGGGCAATATTCCTTAGTAGCCGCTGAGCGGCTGTAGCGTTCAGACGTCTTGTCTGTGCCAAATTTTTGCACTTCCTCTCGCTCTAACATTCCTCTTTCTCTCTCTTTCCCTAATCTTGGTTGCGCATTGTTACGAATTGAAAGTTGCTCTACTTTATTATTTTTTGCATATAATTCTTTAAGGGTTTATAAATCATTTTGTATTTGTTTTATAACTTTTAATTTCGATATGGACCATAAACGTAAAAAATATGCTTGTACCAGAAAACGAAAATTGAAATCAAACGTTGAAGCAATGAACAGAAATAGAATTCAAAGGTAAGTTTTTTTGTGTTTCATAGTAAAATAGTTAACACCCTCCATACATCATTCAAGCCATTGCGAATAAATTAAAAAAAAAGCGCTAAGTCGTTCGTCGATGCTGCTGTACAAGAATAGTAATTCATGCATATAGGTAAATGCTATACAAAGTTACATTATACTTTAATGAGAAACTATAAATATGTGTGATAGTGGACTGTTTGTACTTATATAGAAATTATTTTGAGTTTTTTTTTTAATCTATTTTAGTATTTAGAACTACTTGACGTACTTGACGGATTTTCGATAGTGTCATCGACTTATTACGAAACCCTCAGTGCACGACTCATTCTAGCACTTGCCAGATTCATTTGAATAATCAATAATACGAGTACATGTTATACAGGTTCTAGATGATTATCTTTTAGAAACCTTTTCAACAAAACAACAAAAATTATACAAACTTAAAATATTTTTTTTTTGTGTAACGAATTTTGTAATAAAAGCATGGAACAAAAATAGATACGAGGTAGAAAATCTGTATGTGAAAATTTGTTAGCTAATTATCAATAATCCTGTATATTAGATAAATTGATACTGGAAAATCTTAGTAGAGCAACTTTCCACGCTACGGCCAGAAAGATAACTGCGGTGGCGGTACATGAAGTGGCGGGGCAGGGAGGGTGTAGATGTGTCACCAGAACGCAATTTTTCTGTTTTGCTCTGAAAGACTGGGCTCTTAAGATGGAATGCCTCGATTCCTCCAACCCACGAATTTGTAATAAACTACCTGATACAATAAAAAATATGAACTTATTTAAATTTAAGAAAGTGCTTAATGAATTGCTTAAGAAAAAAAACTATTATATTATTTTGTTATTGTCATCTATTTAATTTTATCAATATAGAATCTTAATTGGTGTTACAATTTCATTCATTTTTATTCTATTTTATTTTTATGGCATGATTCTCATACGAACACACACTTATATTTGTATGTCTTTAAGACAAAAGATAGCGTACTAATAATTGTAATCCTCGCAAGACCTTCAATGTTTAAACCTACCTATGTTTGACAAATGAACTATTCTGATTCCAGTAAAAAGGGTCTCCGGTTGTCTACACTCATCATACGAAACACAGCAGCATTAGGCTACTATTTTACGCTGGTATTCTGTGAGAGCGTGGTCCTGCCCCGGTTGAGCCGACCCATTCGTGCTACAACTATAACATAGATGTAGCGTGGCTCTACCACTGTACAAAAAGTTATTATAGAAGAAACAGTCCAAAAAGTTAAAAACGAGTCGCAAAATAAGAAGACAAACAAAAAAATCACAAAATTACGCACAGTAAGCTCTGAAAACAGAAACCGAAACTTTTTATTCAATGTAGATTATGAATAATACTTATTGAAAGTCACTTTTTTCATTTACCGCTGGTTCGCAAAAAAACCTTCGTCCTGGGAAGAACCAGCAATAAACTCAACGGGACTAGTTAAAAAAAAAATAAGAGCTTACAATCATGCGTGTTACAATTAACAACACAAAACAAATTAGAAATAGCTTGGTAGCGATCACCCTTCCCAGGAGTTATTATCATCCATAAATTCCTTAATATTAAAATAACCCTTTTTATACAAACTTGGTTTAATAAAGTTTTTAAACTATGTGTACTTACGTCAAATTTTGTATATTTTCTGGGATTTTATTTTAAAAGCTTATACATCGCCCCAAGAATGAATTACTGACTCTGTGGAGTCGAGTAACTGGTACCGAAATGGCGGGATATTGAAATTATGTAAGTAGTGGTTATTTTAGCACGGCCTTGTATATGATTTATTTGCCTACAAATTTACTCTGACAGTAAAAAAAATAAACTTGTTTTATTCATGATTCATGTAATTTGAGGAATTTTGAAAATAAAAATTGAATGAAACAAATAATACATTAAAAAATTAATGATTCGATTATTTGAAAATGTTTACCGATTATTTGAATATTTTGCCGATCATTCGCATAACAACGAATTTTAATCATCCAAGCACTACGGTAATATACATAGCGACATGTCATTGAAACGACGTCAAGTAAAAAAAGTTAATACTGGTTATTTTTTTAATATTTTGCATTGTTTGAAAAATTCAAATTTAAATTAGTGATAAAAAACTATACACGTTGTAATGAAATATAGATAATTTCATAATTCTTCGGATTTACGTAAAAGGTTATTTTAAATCCTGTGAGTATGCTGGTGCAACGTTATTGTGGAATGATTAATGTGAAACGTCAAAAGGTATTTCTTAGATTTGGTGGACTATAATACTTTTTATATAGGCTAAAATTTTGTATGAAATTAGAACTTTTCCAGCGCATTTAATAATCGGTATATTTACAATGATTTCTTATTATATTTTTTTTGGTTTCTTTTCGCTTTTTTATTTTTTTAATTTTTTATTTCAGAATCTGTTTGGATTAAGATTTGCGTTTAAAAACGCAATTTGCTCCACTTTTGACGACTTAGACGCACGGAAAGATTGTCGCGACAATATTGCATTTTGAGCGATATATTTCCGACAAATGCGGATAAATTATTTAAATAACTTCCTCCCCCCTTTCTCTTTTTTTTATTTTTTTTTTTTAAAGGGTTAAGGCTCAGTATAATACAATACATGTACAACCGGCATGCGAGCTTTCATTACTCTGCCTTAAACATCAACATGATTTTTTTTTTTTCTCAAATATACTGAATGATATTGATCGCACACTGAACCAAAAATTCAGCAACGCATAATCTCGCAAAGCCAATATAGACTTTACGTACTAAGCAGTAAGGATAATATTGATCCCATATCTCAATGTGTAATAGATTTCGATATTCCATAGCCGACAAACCGAAATCTGAATCTTAAACTTCACGTCATCGAGAGAGACACTGAAAAAACGGATTTGGATTTCCACGCAACAGTTTGCGTTTAGATTTGGATACTGTCGATTTTATTTTCGATTTAGATTGGTTTGGTTGTACAGATCGTAAGAGTTTAGCTAGTTAGGTCGATTTTTGAAATCGGATTTTTTAGTTTGAGCAATCTATACAAATCGATTTGTGTTTGAAATCGGATTTTAGATTTGTTTTGATATATCCGACTCATGTGTTAGCAATACTATCATATTTATATTACATTATTAAAATTTGTCTTTGTTTCCGGATGATTCTATAAAGACAATCTACTTTTTTTCATGTTTAAAATGTGTCCGTTTTAATATTTGCGGAAATGGTCAATTTGCGAACATATAATATGGCAACATTACTTAGTAATAGAGATTATGAAGGGAATAGACATTTTCGCGTGGGTTAACAAAAGAGGGGATACAAGACTGTTAATGGCTCCGATAGTCCGATAGGAGTAACAGTGTTCGGGGGTTAATGGCGGAGACAGGGTGTCGACGGTTTATGGGGGCGCTTTTTGCAAGAGAGAGAGTAAAATGTTAAGTATGTTGTTTATTGAAGAGAGTGACTTATAAGCTTCTGTCAACAATACTTGTGAATAGCATAAAGGTATAGTAATTAAACAGAAAAGTGGTGTGTTAAGGAAGTAATTAAAGTGTAACTGATTCAAATCTTAATTTATTCTTTTATTTCAATGGCTTTCGTCTAATACATGCCTAACCAAACGCGTGGTAACCATGGTAAATGTTACATATTTTTGCAAATGACATAATAGCTGTGATGTTTACTATAGGTTAAAATAATAATTTGGATCAAACATGTTTCACCATGCCTGGTGTAAAAATATTAAAAAACAGATAATTATGGGACATCTAATTACGACAAGATATTTATACAAAGTTTTTTTTTTATATAAATCTTGGACTACAAAAGATAATAATTTTATAATAATAAATTCCATAATTTTTTAAGCACTACAAATTAATTAACAAAACTAATATAAATATAAAAATTTACATGTAACTTGAATTTATTTTTATAATTAACATTAAGACGAGGGTTTTCCTCCGAAATTAAAAAAGGGTTTGAGCGCTCCCTTCGTCGCTATATGCATATTTCTGCCCCCGTTAGTTAAAGGACATATCTACATTTTTTTCAAGAACAGAGTTATATATATTGCCAGAATGAGGAAAAAAGGCGCATCTGCGTATAATTTTTAATGTTGGCTTTCTTAATGATTTCTTTTATTTACGCGAACACTATACATTGATTAAAACTACTTTTACGGATTTTATCGCGTTTTATTTATTTTATTTTTAATACCCGACGTTTCGGGTGCTTTCCAGCACCCATGGTCACGGGGGACTGAGGTGACTGACGTCCCGATGTCAAAGTTAACCCGGAGTACCTTCAGTTTTTTAAGCATGGGACATCTTTCCAGGTGACTTGTTTGCTAAATATTCGGGAAGCACGCCGATCGAGACAGCAGACGTAATACTGTACAGGTAAGACTGGTCTGTGCTGAGATCTTGGGCTTTCTATTGTGGTAACTTCGACGGTATTGCCTGATACTTTACAACGGGTTTGTTTTCACAGTTTTCTATGTTTTCCGATTTTCCCCCGCAAAAGTATTCGGTCCCGTTGCAGCGCCATCAATATGCTCGAATAAATGCCGCAGTGGCAGTTCGTTCATATGTAGCAAGCAAACAATCCATTGCAGAGGCTTTTTTAATTGTTTTTCTATTAAACGTATGACACCTCCATAGTTTCCAACGTTTACATTTGTCCCATCGCATCCAATAGCCAGTAAATCACCCATAGATATGTTTTCATTTAAAAAGTAGTCCGTAATTGCCTTTACTATATCTTTAGAAGTTCCCGAGCTTGGTGTAACGTGACCCAAGTAAATAGAGCCTGGTTCCTTAATAAGTGAAATATGCTCCTCCCGTATCGTCCTTCTGTAATATTTCTCTCCTTTTCTTGTCATTATGAGAGTTTTATCTTTTCGACCATCAAAATATAATGCGGGTATTTGTTGGGGTTTGTCTTTAGATATTATGGTTTTTCGTGTTTTGCTTCTCTCCCGGCGCAATTTGTTTTTGTCAATTACTGGGGCAGCCGTGTCTGTAGTTTTCAAAACTACTGAAGCAATAGCAGCTCCTTGCCCTGTCGGATATTCCAAACCTGTTACATGTCTTCGAAAGCGCAGAAAAATCTATATCATGGTATGTCTTCTCTTGCTGAGACGTACCGGGCTCCTCGAACACTAAGAAGTCATCACAATCAGTTTCGTCGGTGATTGAAGACGAAGAAGAAATATGTAGGTCTGTGGATACTTCGACTCGTTCCAATTGATTCAATGTCTTTCCGAGTTGATTTGTTTGTGTTTTTCTAGAGGTGTGTTGATCAATCAGAAAATCCCGTTCAGCAGTAGGTACTTTTCGTTCCTTAGAGCTGAGGCTTGCTGTTTGGCTTAGGTGCAAGCGCTCAAGTCCTTGCATTTGCAGGAACAAATGTCGAAGAGAGCTTTGTTGTCGCACTGAAATGTGTCAATGTTTTTCTTAGGTATTTTGGGGTGGGATTTGAGAAGGTTTTTGTACGCATTTGACATACTCTTACATGTGTCACAGTCGGTAGCGACGCTTTCAGCCAAATCTGTTAAATTTGTTTAGTTACTAACTCTGCTATTTCGAAAAATGATGGCTCTTTCTGGGAATTATTATTAAACTTGACTTGCCTTCTCGTCCACTCGTAGTATTTGATGACATCTTTATATGTTGGCAGCATATTGAGTTTAATATAATATAATTCACCAAGCAGTGGACATTTATAACACTTTCGAGTACGTTCCATTGTGACACAGAGCAAAACGCGACCTCTAACCTCAAAAGCCGCAGCGCCACTGATGCAAAAAACATAACGCGCCAAATGCAAACTCCGCTCCCCGCCTCCTCACCTCACGCCGTTGGTTATTATTAGTGATACGTTTGGTATTACCCTAACAAAATTTGATTATATTTCTTATTGAAAAACACTAATAAACTTGGTAAAACTTCAATTAGAACGTTTTTTACTGGGTTGCGAAAACACGTCTTAAATCATATTTTTCCAAAATTGAAAGTCAATCCGGAGGCTGTTACCTAAAACAGAATTTGAAAATACTTCATAAATACCAGTTTCAACCCATAAGGCACCTTTTTATCGCTATTACGAAAAGAAAATAGAAAAAAATTTTTCGGCCCACCCTAATATATATATATATATATATATATATATATATATATATATATATATATATATATATATATAATTTTGTAACCTCTGTTCAGTGATCGAAATTCAGACCGAGTTAGCTTGTTCAATTTGAATTTTTTAAATAAATATTGATTAAAATAAAGACTTTCACCACGAAATAATTACTTGATAGGTAAAATAGAAATAATTTTATCATTGCAACCTTATTTCATTTGTAATAAAAGTGACGTTTTTGCAGAAGCGTCTTTTATTATAAAACAAAAACAAAAAGTTTTTGATGGCAAAATTAATATGAATAAATTAAAAATATATAATATCATATGTGTGCTAAGTATAAAAGCCGCATATGGCTTGTTGCGCCTTTTTTACTCAGTTGGAAGTGATTTGTATAATTTTTTGTGCTAAAATAAAACGCTTTTTTTAGTTTTTTTTATTAAAAATAAATAAAATTAAAAATCCAATACATGCGTATAATAAAAAAAGTGTACAAAATAATATCATACATTAACATTTTGACAAAAAAACATATTTACTACACAGCAGGCTTTTTCCTGTTTTGTCATAAGATTTTTTTCCTCGAAATTTACTTTTTGTTGGATGCGACCTTTTAACTAACGGGGGCAGATTTGTCCAGCACCAAGTAGGCGTAAGACAGTCGGTAAACAAAAAGTAACTTTTTTTAAACGTTTTTGCATATTCTGTATGCAACATATTTGTACGACGTAGGTGCTTGCTTTGAACATGCTCAATTCCTTATGTACGCTGATGATACCAAAATATTTATGAAAATTAAAAACGATATGGATTGTACTGGCCTACAAACTGATCTTAACCGTCTAGAACAATATTATACTGATAATCGAATTGGTATAAATATAAATAAATGTTCTTTTATTTCGTTTACTCGCAAGAAACATCCGATCAATTTTGAATACTATATTAATAATGTTAAAATTGCAAAATCGGCTTGTGTTAGGGATCTTGGTGTTCACATTGACTGCAAGTTGACATTTTCTGATCATACAGAAATGATTAAAAACAAAGCGTACAGAAGCCTGGGTTTCGTATTGCGTGTTAGTCGTCCCTTCTCAGACATAGGTTGCCTAAAAGTACTGTATTACACTTATGTTAGGAGCATCCTAGAATACTGTAGCATAATTTGGAACTCTCAGTATATCATTTGTATTCAAGATTTAGAAAAAATGCAAGAAAAAATTCATAAAACATTTAAATTATCGGTCGCATTGCCATTTCAAAAATTATGATGAATCCTGCCATTATCATAATCTTACGACTCTCAAAAATAGACGTGTACTTGCTGACATGTCCTTTTTACACGGAATATGCAACAGATATATAGATAGCCCTGAACTATCAACCAAAATACTGAGTTTCTGCGCCCCGAAAGTTAGAACGAGACACACAAAATTATTTGCTGTAACACGATCAAAAACAAATTACGCACAAAACGCATTGGTCAGTCGATTGCATAGAACTTTTAACAACCAATTTAATGCTACTGATATTTTTCATAGCAGTAGGTATCTGTTTAAGAGGGAAGTTCTTGAAGTACTTGAAGGAAATGGTTTATATGTATATTACACACACACACACACACACACACACACACACGCGCGCGTGCGCGTACACGGATACACAGATCAGAGAGAGAGAGATGCACCGTTTTTAATTTTTAATTCTAAAATAGTATGTTTTGTAGCTCAAACTTATTGATTGTCGGTCAATTAATATAAGTTCAAACTTATTGATTGTCGGTCAATTAATATAAGTCAAAAAATGTATAAAGTAGATCCGTTATTGGCTGTTAGTTTATTTCTTAAGTTTTATATACGTTGTAATTAGAGCTGTGGATCTTGTAATAAATAAATAAATAAATAAATATTATCATGATATAAAGGATCTAAATTAAAATGTAGCCGATCAATAATCTTATCATCTAGATGGTATGGATAGCATCGCGATGTGCGATGGTGGAATTAGTCCAAATATTTCCTCTGAGCACTCCCCTTTCATTTTATCTAAAATATTGTATGATTATCGCTTAATAAAACTTTTTTGTATATAACGAATAATATGTATAAACTATTTTAAAAATCCATTCGATGAATTTGACTTATTTCAGAAAATATTAATTCTGGAGTGTCAAAGTAGAGTTTAAAACACAATATTTTTCGTGCAACCTGTCCTTAAAGTGACTTATTTTAGTCAAAATTTTTAATGTTTGCTATTTTGTTAATATCTACAACAAGAGCGCGAAGACTTGCCGACATTTTGGTCCTCCAATGGTAGAAAGGGGAGGGGGGAATTCAGTAACTATGTAATACGCTCTAATATTATGAAACTATCTTGATAAAACCTCAAAGGCACTCGTTTTTTATGTGCAACTCTAGAAAAGAATATTAGTCATACATTGAGCTATTATGTACTACGTACTGGAGGCGACACTGCATTCAGCTACTCTGTTCCACTCAACTGCGGATGCGGTTCATACACCGCACTTTAATCAGTCACTCGCTAGGCGCTTATAGAGTTGTCACGTGTTGTGTTGATTTAAAAAAAATCTCTTGATAAAAGTATGCCGTCGTGTGTACTTAGATATTGCACAAATAATTCAAGAAATGTCAGTAAAAACCAAGGAATTACTTTTCATCGATTAAAAGATACTTAATAAATAAAAAAGTATTATAGATTAATAATAAAACAAATTATTCCTTAGACGCCATCTCGTGTCATGGAAGGCTAAATTTTTCATGTTTAAATCTGCTTATTGTTCTTTTATTTTATTTTTAGGTTTCGACATCAAAGTCAAAGTGGAATAAATTCGTCCATTTTCTATTTCGCGTGCCCAGCATTTATGAATGACTCTTATTCTAATTTAAATAAATATATTTGAAATTTAAATGTTATGTTAACAAGTTTTGTTAAACATACACTTAGTATGTTTTTTTTAATATTTGACATAGATACCTTTTAAAATATTCAGATAAAAATATCATTAAAATGTAATTGTGATATAATATTATTTAATATTATATTAAATAATCAAATATAATATACAAAATAAATGACAAAATTTAAATATTGTTCTCGATATAATTTACCATTTAACAATACAATCTACTATTACCTACTGATCATACTATGTTTATTCTATGATAAAAAAGCCAACCCCGCGAACACAGAGTAGCGCACATTTTTTGTTTGAAATAGCTGTTCTAGTACGTAAGTATATTGCGGCGCATCGCTGGAATGCGAGGCCCCGCCCGCTAGCCCCCGCACTCCCTTAGCTCGCCCGGCAATCGTCAGTTTGGTTAGCTGTCTGATCTCTGTTACACTGTTGTAAATGACGTCATCAAAGCCATGCGTCAAGTTAATGTGACCGCGTTGTACATAATACTTCAATGTAGCCATAGCAGAGTTTATTTCTCCTGAAGATCCTCGTGTAGAGGCGAAACACGTATCGGACTACGGACGGTGGCGTGTCTTTCCTAGTGTTGTATGATGTTGGGTGGAATGGTGACGGGAACAGTGCACGCAACTGAGTGAGGACTGGAGGTGCTCGGTATAACGATCATCATTTTATCTCATTACGCGGATCTTAGCCGATGAATTTTTAACATCTTTAAAGAAATTCGTTTTAATTACAAATAATATCAATTTAGTAAAAATGACAAAGTAGATTACACTTACTTTTTGGAAAAATCCTTAAAAGCGAGACGCAGTTTGTTTGTAAGCCGCGTGGGCGGTTGTTTACCTTCTGCCACTGGCGCCAGGAACACCTGTAGAATAATTTTTTAAGGAAAATTAGAGATTATATCTGCTTTGGGTAAGGTTTAATTTGATTTGACGAATTGCTACATCACAACATGTATGTGGCGATACTTATGGGTTAAGCCCAAAAAATTCATAATCATCATTGTAGTCCATCACAAGTATACTGCTCAAGATAAGCCTTCCCCAAAGAATGCCACAACGTACGGTCCTGAGTTATCTGCATCTGACAACTAAATAATAATCTTTTACCAGATCTTCACTCCATTAGTGGGATCTACACTTCGCTTACTGGTATGAGGCTGCTATTCAAGAATCTTTATCGGAAACGGAATCTCGGAAACGAGGCATTCCATCTTAATCCTCACGGGTGACAACGCACCTGCGTTTTGATTCTTAATCGAAGATATTTGTAGATGTCTCTGCAAATACTTTTTTCCCCTATTCTTTAAAAAAATATTATTGTTACAAATTTTTAAATTAATTTAATTTTATTTACTTTTAAAATATTTTTCAATTTCAACAAAAGTGGCTTATGGGAACTTAAGTGTACGTGATAATAGGAAATCATTCGCAGGCAAAATCCTATAGATCTTCTATATTCAAATCACAAAGACTCTTAAGAAGTTTCCACTTCAAAAGAAAATAGCAAAACCGTGTGACGGACCTGTGCAAGTTCGAGCGGGCCCTGGTTCACAGTGGTGCCTATACAGCCCTGCACCACCATTTGCAGCATTTTGGGGTCGGCAGGCTCCTGAGATGTGGCCGCTGCTAGTTCTGCGATCTGTGTAACAGGATAGAGGCAACAGCGTAAAGGAAACAGTCACTCTGTCTCACGATATGGATGTCGCATGAATTAGTTAAGCGTTCGTTTCAGTCTATCAAAAGTTTACAGCTCAACATAGGCTTCCAATAGATTGCTTTATAGGGGGGATTTTGCCATAGTTGCCATGCTTGGCAGGCGGGTTGGCAACAACATTTTTTTATCATTATCAGTTGTTAATATATGGGGGATGCTTGTGTTCAGCAGGGGATGTGACGTTACGTTATATGGAGGAGTTAATTAGGCCGCGAGCTAATTAGCTCAGGCAGTTAGTGCAGCTCGGTTGGTTATGAGTTTAGTTTTTTTTTGGCTGCAGCATAAATGGGTCGTCTGGACCGGGGAAGAACCATGCACTCACAGAATATCAGCGTTAAATAGCAGGATAGTACTGCTGTGTTCTGTGTGGTGAGTGAAGAGAATCGGGGACCCTTATTTACCGGAAGCAAGGCATTCCATCGGGGTAACGAGGGGTGACACTACATTTTCAATTTGATTTTCAAATGATTATTAATGTTAGCATCGATGGATCGCAGGATATTTTGTTTGTTCTTACTTGCACAAAAATGATTTTTCTTTCAAATTTCAACTGCATTGGTGCCGGCGGGGTTCGAACTAAATGTGCTCTCGGTATTGATGATAAGTACCTATCCCCTGAGTAAGACCAGCGTGTTTCATGATTAAACCGGAAAGGAGTTAGCTGGCTAGATAAGCTTGTGTAACATACAGGTACATCTCTCGATGATTACCTTTTTCTGTATATCTTCAATGGCCACTTCGATGGGGGAAAGGATTATCTGTGTGCGCTGTACGACCTGCAACAAAATTGTAAAAGTTTGTATTTTCGAAATGTTTTATAATTAAATAAAAATACGAAATTAAAACCAATAGACTTATTATACTAATGTGTATGGACCAGGTCATTGAACAACACACAGGTGCCAAAAAGTTTATGAAGCACCAACGCGAGCTCATATGCGTGCCGTGCGTCCGTGCAATGTTTCCACTTTTAGATATTGTGCACTATTTTAGGGTAAATCTACTAATATAGGTAGGGCTTTAGGCGTTTCTTCAAGTTGACAGGATTTTAGATAATTTGGGGTGAAATCGAACTTCAGGTAACCGTTTTCTATACCCACCTTTTTTTTAAAGATTTATCGAAGGTAATAGAGTCAAAAGAGCTAGAAAAGTGTAGAAAAAAAAAGTTTTGCGTTCTGTGTATATATCGGAATAATGGTATAATATTTTACTTAGTTACATATTCATAATTCCTATGAGACTAAGTGTTATTATAATTTGGAAATGAGAACGCCTTCTTTATCACAAAACTCAAGAATTTTAATCGTGATATGATAATCAAAACTTGCATCAATATTCTTTAAAATATTCAAAATAAGATGTAATAAATAAGGCTATTTAGATTTTTTAACTATAATTTAGGGAGTATTTCGACAGGTTCTAGGTACAAATCATAAGTGGGAATACTGGTTTCGTGGTAGTTCCTAAGTTTTTAAGAGATGGCGCTGATTTATTCTATGCTTAAACCGTGAAAAATGTTTGTTTGCACGACCGTATCTTATATCAGTAACGTGCGTGTGCTCAGTGCGTGTAGGCACGTACCTGTATGCGCGTCTTGACGTAAGGGAAGTGGTGCGCGGTGGTGAGGATGGTCTTGCGCTTGCACTGCTCCGCCAGCGAACCGTGCGCGCGCCCGCCCACCGTGAACGGCGTCGCGTACATGAATCGCTCTGCAACCAAATTGACCACAATCTAACTCACCTACTTACTCCCATTCCTCTCCCTCGTTATTATTGTACAAGAGTTATAGGTTTTTGGCGGGAACTTGACTGCCGGTTTATTGCTGCTCCTACAATTTTATTGAGATATTGTTTTTTTTTAATTAAATGTTTGTGCATGTGAAGTATTAGTGGGAACGATAAAACGATGGTAACGTAAATCACAAGCTAAGGTGTTTGTTTGGAGGCGCTCTAAGATACCACCGTCATCAACTCTACTGGGTTAAGTTGACGATAAAATCTCCCAAAAAATTCACAAAGTTTTGAAACAAATTGTTTTAAAAGATAATTTCTTAATATACTCAACAGTGGCAAAAGTACAACAATACAACAGTTCATTACCAAAGGAAAAAAAAACTAATTTTGTGATAACAGCAGTTAAAAATGCATAATTTCATCACCATCATCATCATCAGCCTGCGGCAGTCCACAGCTGGACATAGGCCTCTCCCAAGGCGCGCCACTAAGCCCGATTTTCAGCTACAAGCATCCAGTTGCTGCCAGCTGCCTTGCGCAGATCGTCGCTTCATCTAGCCAGGGGGCGTCCCACACTATGTTAACCCAAAAGCGGTCTCCACTCTATGACATGTCTACTCCAACGTTTATCGCTTCTGCGACAGATGTGACCAGCCCATTCATTGCCACTTCAGCCTGCAAATACGAGGCTACTTCGATGACCTTGGTTTTACAGTCCAGGGAAACTCCAAGCATAGCTCTTTCAATCGCCCGCTGGGTGACTGAGTTTGTGGAGTAGTCGTACCGGTAGTGCCCACGTTTCGACACCATATGTGATTACAGGCAAGACGTACTGGTCAAAGACTCGTCTTCAAGCTTTACGGTATAGGTGACGAGATGACCTGGCGAAGATTCCCGAAACTACCCAGCCATTGTTTCTATCTATTTTATTCTATCTGGCCTAGGTGGATATACTCTTAAACTTCAAGAATCTCACCATCAACGATAATCGAATCTGGGGTGAAGTGACCGCGTATTGTCCCCGCGTTGCTCCCAGCTGCTTTGTGAACAGCATTTTCAACAGTTGCATTTGTTAAAAGTTTCGAGAATATTGCGTCCCCCTTTCTTACTCCACAATGCAACTGAATGGGTTTTGTAAGACCACCCTGTACTTGGACGGTCATCGCGCTTGTATTGCCTAAATCATCTCTCAAGTCTCAAGACATCTATATATTGCCAGTCAATCCGGCAACTGCAAGGAATTCATAACAGCCCAAGTTTCGATGGAGTCAAAGGATTTTTCATAGTTCACAAAAAGGCTGATTATACTTATTCGTCACTGTATTAATGTCTATGGTGCCATAGCCTCCTCGAAACCTAGCCTGCTCGAGTGGTTGAAATTCGTCAAGTCTCCACGCGAGTCGATTCATGATATTCTTCGAAAATTACTTATAGATGTAGGTCAGAAGCGAGATAGGGCGATAATACTCCACATTCTCTTGTCACCTCTCTTGTAAACAAGACTGTGATACATCTACTCCTTTGGAATTCTCCCATCACGTAAAACGCAGTTAAAAATTCGACAGAGCTCTTATAACAATGGTTGTCCCCCACTTTCAAGAGCTCTGTCGCAATTCCGTCCTCTCCAGGGGCTTTTCCATTTTTACGTTGCCCTAGGGCTGCCTAGATATCCTTCAGACAAATATCTGGTAGTTCGTCGGTAAAGTGGCGGGTTAGTGTGGTTCTGGGATCGTCGCATTTGGGGTCAGGTTGCTGAATTTTGGAGGCATATAGTGTACCGCAATAGCTTTCGAACTCAGCTAGAATCTCAGGCTTCAACGTGATGATTTTGCCTTCTTATGTTTATATTATGTCTTTAGTTTCATAATGTGGCTCCTTCCAAGCTTACGAGCAAAGACTTTGGGACCCTTACTTCGCTCTATTGCCTCTTTAATAAAGGTTGCATTGGAGCGCCACAAGTCCCGCCGTACAGCTTTCCTCTTACGAGTCTGGTGAGTGCCAGCTGTTCTAATGGAACGGCTGCTGTTGCCTCACGTCTCTTTTGCATAAGCTGAAGTGTCTCGTCTGAGAGCTTAGAGTTTCCGCCTATATGTTGCGTACTACACAACCTATTCCCCTCATCCATTTAAATCAATGTTTGGACCCACATTAGTGTAGGTTTTAGGGCATCGAATCAATTCCAGAGTTTCAATTGGAAACGTTGGGATGCCGCTACAGTTTGAA
Source organism: Parnassius apollo (assembly GCA_907164705.1). Classification (NCBI taxonomy): domain Eukaryota; kingdom Metazoa; phylum Arthropoda; class Insecta; order Lepidoptera; family Papilionidae; genus Parnassius; species Parnassius apollo. The sequence goes on along the minus strand of CAJQZP010001459.1, from coordinate 2,763,528 downwards.
ACGCATTAGGTCGAAGAGTGAACTTCATCAGACGAGCCCTTTCGAAATCGATATTCAGAATGCCTCGTACAAGTCGGTAACAGTTTCATGTGTTAAACCTATTGATCACTGAATACGTACTTTTTATCCGTTATGGTTAAGTCGATCTCAGTTTATTAAATATATGAAGCCTCTCTTTTTCGAGAAACTTGATCAACATTTGCCCCCTGTGGTTTCTGCTTACTAAACCGTGCTGTCCCATAATCGATTCAACACCTGTATGTTTCCCAACTTTGGCGTTAAGGTCCCTGATGACGACATTACAGTGGGCTTTAGTGGTGTTGCGTAAAGCCTTCGCTATGTCTTCATACATAGCTTCAACTTTATCGTCCGAGTGTGTCGAAGTTGGTGTGTAAACCTATACAGTATTTTTTTGTTAGTTTTAAAACACGATACGCTACCCCTGTCGACACACTGGAGATTTCCAAAATATTGTCACGGAGAACTCTATAGACGAGAAAGCCCACTCCACCCTGGAACAGATCATGTCTCTCGTTATAGTAGAATAGGCGGCCTGATTCTAGAATTAGTGTGTCCTCTCCCTCTCTTCGAACTTCACTCGGCCTCAGAACGTACCATCTTATATTTTTCAACTTTACTTCTAATTCTGCAATAATATCGTCGTGCCGCAGAGTTCTTTCATTGTACGCCGTCAGGTCCACTTTGTAATGGTATCCTGCTTACTTAATATGTAGTAGTATAGTGATGCTCTGCTGCAACTTTAGATTTGCTCATTAAACTAAAGCATATTTCAAGTGAGTACTGAAGCTTTATTGCAATGGCAATTTAATTTATTATTTTTTTTAAATAATATCACGTTTCTTTTTGTTTTTTACAGGCCGTAAAAGATAGAACAGCGAAAAAGAAGGATATACAGAGAAAGTAAAAAGGGAGCTGCCCCGTAGCAGTAAGGAAGGACTTAAGCAGATGAATTGTGGACTGCTAGTATAAAAGCCCCTTGTGCTCCATGCTCCTGCTTGTGGATACTCACTATATTCGTGTAAATGTCACAACAATAATATTAAATTTCAAAAGAGAAACTCACTTATGTTGTAGTTCCTTTCGTAGTGCGTGAGCCGCTTGCGCAGCTCGTGCGGCTCGAAGTAGGGCTCCACGTACGTGATCTGGATATACGCCTTGTCGGGGTCCAGCGAGCTCGGGTCCACGATGTTGGAGTCTTTTATGATCACCACGTTTTCAGTCCCGAAACGTGACCCGTAAAAATTCTAGTAATAGATTGAAATAGTATAATTTTTATGCAATATAGATTAAGATTACAAGAATATTTATTGACAGTCATTTCTGTTTTAGCACTAGTTCTGGGAAGAACCAGTAAAAATCCAGCGGGACATTTTTTGAACTAAATTTACAATATATTATTTTTAACAACGATGAAACATGAAAACATATATAAACAGTGTAGTAGCGATCGCCTCATTCCTAAAGGTTATTATTAATCATGTATTTTTTAGTAGTATAATAACCCTTATTAAACAATATTTGCTAAATAACATTTTTAACTTTTTGATATAGGTATAGGCAGGCCTCTGTCACTCTTGCTACCTACGTGAAATAATTACCTACAATCGCGAGGCACCCAGGGTAACATACGCAGTCGAGACTTGCGCGTTGTAGGCGATTGAATGTTAAAGTTTTTTAACGCTGTTTACGTAAATAGTTTTTGTTCAGTGTATAGTATATTTAGTTGTAGGATAAAAAAGTTTTAATTTTATTTATAAGTTATATGTAGGTATTATGTATATTACCTATTTGATCAATTGTAATGGCAAAAAGTCGTTCCTACTATAAATGTTGCGTGAATAGAGGATGAATGACCAACAAAAGGTTTCAGATATATATATCATTCTTTAAAGTTACTGAAGGATTTTAGTAGAAAGTTTTAACAGGTGAATTTATTTCATTTTTAGGTACTTACAACAAATAAGAATTAAATAATAATTTATCTACAGATCATCTTCGTAATTTAGTATCTAATTACATACCTATACTTGTCTTTTGTAATTAAAATATTTTAAATTATAATAAAACAAAATACTGAAATTAAAACACTGTTTACTAACGAGATTTTTAACTAAGTAGAATACGATCACATTTCTGTTAGGAATCATATTTGAAGTTTATTTGTTGTTTCTTCTGAGCCAAGCATCGCGATTCCGACGAATGGTCTTGCAAGATGCATGCGTTGGGCACCGCAGAACTCACATACGTGTGAAAATATGGTCAGTCGATCATAGTCAGAATAGATACTTCATGTAAGTAACTTAATTATGCAATGTATTTTCTTACTCTTTATTGACATCCCTTAGTAACTACGGAAAGTCCGCGGTAACTTTGGAAGGGGAAAAGATGCAAATATGGACACACACTGGACGCAGCGACAAAAGTTTTATTTAGTTTGCGCGCGCGGTTTGTCTAATTAATAATAATTATAGTAGTAGTATTATTTATTCTGTGGTATAATAGGCCCTACATTATAATAGAAACATACTGCCAAGTTATATAATGAAATTAAATACTATATTAACTATTGTATATTGTAAATATTGTATATAAAAGTTATATATGTAAAAATGCTGATTAGGATGAGAATGGATGTATTCTTCCACACACACAGCATTCGTCCAAAATTATAAAGCTTCTTCGGTGAAGTCCTTAATAATTGCAGATGTAGTAGGTCAATTGACCGTAGTCGCTTACATTGTACTTCCGATCAAAAGAATGTCATTCCATTCTTTTGATCGGAAGGTACAAGAAAATTCGAGATTGCGAAACGATAAAAATATGTCCAATTGAGAAAATGCTTTATAAATGCGTATATAAGGTTGCGTCTTGCTTGCATCAATAGTTTCAGCGTTGTATATTTTACGTCTACACGTTTTGTTTAATTGACAAAGATCATTGACTCTTATCATCAGGAACATTCTCGTGCAACGTGATACAATACGCTACTGACTGTCGTAACAATATACGAGACACTGACGATATCATAATCCAGGATGATGGTAAATATGTTCGCACAGAACCATAGAACACTATTATACACAATAGAATGGCTGTCAACCTTATTTTGTAGGATGGTTGGCGTCGCCGGGAGCACACATACAAGCAATTACGTCGTATTATCAGTTAATCACTACTACAAACCCTATTCGCTGTATTGACAGATGGATTTTAATATATATTTATTTGTAAATACAATTTGACATTTTCTAAATAATTTGCATGCGAAATTTTGAAACGATTGTAATGTCAAAACGCATCTCGTGTTGACAGTTATACGTGTGAATTGACGTGTTAATGGCATTTTATTGGCTACACGGGCTCCGCCCCCCTCCCCCGTTTTATTATGTATGTATTATAGTATTCTATGCTCAGAACATACCCAAATGTTGAGAAAGATTTATGTATGTATCATTATTGTAATAAGTATTAAGTTTTGGACTCAAGGTAAACCCAGATGTGTACCTTTCGCTGCAATGGCAGCTAAATGGTTATGTCGGACTTCACCATCAGCCTATACGAGGGGTGCCGGGATCTACGTTCGGAACGCAACTGGAGCTCCTCCGTCGTTCTGTTAGACTCTGGTTTAAGAAGAATCTTTGTCACAAAAAAAATCCCTTAGCCACGGCGTCATTCTTCGCGAAATTTGACATTTGGTGTCACTTCCATAATTTATATTTTTTACGGTTCTTCTTTCATGGAAACATACTTTAGTTGAACTATATATATATATATATATATATATATATATATATATATATATATATATATATATATTTTTTTTTATATATGAGTAAGTGAGTCTATGTATATGAGACTAATTAAAAATATTTTCCTAATAAAACGGAAATTGTTTTACCTCCAGTCTGCTGAAGATCTCCGGCAGTTTGGTGAGCGCATGTTCCTTGTATATAAACTCCTCGCCGTTAAGGTCGCCAAACCGTGCGCCGTAGAACGACACTCGGAAGTACGTTCCGAACACTCGTTTGCCGTGCAGCTGCTCGATCCGTGTAAACGCTTCATTTAGTTTGCTTAAAAGTAGATACAACTTATTATTTTAATGGAATGCAAAGCAGCTGTAGCTTAAAGCCTAATTTACACATTTACACAACAGGAATACATCATAACAATGCATTTATAGTACACGATGACTTAAAATCACGCTTAAGTCACGCTCATGCGGGACTTCTATAGAGCCATGCTGCAGTTATATTGCTAGTATAGTTGTAGCATGAATGGGTCGACTCGACCGGGGAAGGACCACGCTCTAACAGAATTATTATTATTATATTATTATTTAAGTTTTTATTTCCCAAAAAAGAATTACATAAAATAAAATATATTACAAAATTTCAATTTCATAAGCAATCACGCTTTAAAACTTCAACAAACTTTAGTCAGAATTTGGAATAAAATTTATAAATTATGCTCAATAACTCGAGTTAAGTAATATTATTAAAACCAAATAACAAACACCAATAATAAGAGAGATTACATAATCAAACAATTTAAACCAATTAATAATGGTAATAATAAGATATGTAATGGTTAATTATAACATGTTATGAAAATCAATTTACAGCAGACTATATTATGATAACATAATATTCAAATTATCATTTTTACTAAGAATTGATATTATATATTATTTGTTTGGGTACCCATTTGCGGGTGAAGGCCTCTTCCATTCTTTGCCTTTTTTGTTTATCTTGTGCGAGTCTCATCCAGGTGTGGCCCGCTGTGGCCACACTGTCATCACACCACCTGCGCCTGCGCTTACCGCGTGACCGTGGTACTTCGCGACTCTCTCACTCCAACGTACATCTGTACTGTCTCACAGAATACCAGCGTAAAATAGTAGCATAATGCTGCTGTGTTTCGTACGGTGAGTGTAGAGAAACGGAGACCCTTTTTACTGGAAACGAGGCATTCCACCTTAGTCCTCACGGGTGATAACGCCAGATGCGTTGTCATCCGTGAGGACTAAGGACTGTTTTGATTCGTAATCGAGGATAGATGTAGATGTCTATGGGCTCCAGCAATGACTTACCCATCAGGTGGACTGTGTGCTCGTTTGTCACTCTATTCTATATTAAAAAAAACTCAACTAGCCGAATATTGTATTATATTATATTTTACTTAAGTCACGCATAAAATTTATAATATTTTATAATTTTTAAAAATGTAAACATTTATTGAAACATAATAATAAATACAGAGCAATACAACCTTAATTAGTAACATATATTAGAATACTTTAAATTACAAACAACATTAATCATGTTAACTATATAACCCAGATTTTTTTTTGTAAAAACGTTAGTACAGTAGAAGTCCGATAATCCGGCATGTTCGGGACCGGCTCGGTGCCGGACTACCGAAAATTCCGGTCTATCGGGCGGTAATTATAAGAACAATTAGGTTAATAATTAAACTACAAATGCAGTATGCAAATATGTATGTATGTACATACAACAAAGTTTATTTTACATTTCATATACATAATGTATGTACATGTACTGTAAAACATATTTCACTTAGATTTAAAAAAGCGAAAAAGAGCTAACTAGCCGACCGCTAACTACGTAATTGTTTCCGAACAATACCGAGCGCTTCCGGATGATGCCGAACTACCCCGAAAACTTCCGAATAGCTCTTGAGCGTTTTTATTTGCTTTAAAGACACACTTTTGAAGAAAACCGAAAACCAAAGAGCGATGCCGGACTATCGGGCATTCCGGACTGTTGGATGCCGGATTAACGGACTTCTACTGAAATTTATAACGACAAAAGTTAATAATTTTAATCTGGAGGTAGCAGTTATTAATTATGACATTGGGACGTCTAACGGTCCCCTCCGAGACCATGGGTGCAGTAAAGTGCTGGAAACGTCGGGAATATAAAGTAAGTTATAATATACGCCATACAATGCATAAAAGCTAGTTTTATTTAAATGTGTAGTGTTCGCGTAAATATAAGAAATCATTATATAAACCAGTTTATTATTATAATAAAGTTAGTCCTATTTCATGATTCGGTCTTTTACTCAACTCCTGGCATTCGCCCTACATATCGGTGATACTGTCATGCTGTAATATGGCTTTATCTCGAATGGGTTAGCTTGATAGGGCTCGCAGAATATCAGCGTAAAATAGCAGCTTCGTGTGGTGGCTTACCCATGAATGTTGGCAAGTTTTTTGTAGTCGCGATGTTCTTCAGCGATCGGAATGAGCACTTTATACACTTCGTTGACAGTCTCGTACATGCCGGCGGTCATCAGCTCACTCGCGGCGTGTTCCAGAAGCGCCTGTGGTAAAAATGTAGTTGGTTTTTTAAATTATCTCTATCATCTCTTTTTCATTATTTGTACGGATCTATGTGTATCCAATTTGTACGTATCTATATGATGTATTTAAAGCGGTCGCCCGACGTAAACCCCATAAAGTATATATGGGGTAACTTGGAAGACAAATTAAGAAAGGAAATCCTGCCCCCGCTAATATGAGAGGTTTTAAAAGGCATTACAGGAAGAATGGAAGATTTCAAGATTTTATTGAGGCCAGTGTATTCGCTGGCAGCGCAACGCTCTTGCACGCCGCGCCTACCGACGAAGCACCACTGCGTCGCGTCGTCATGCGTCGCGCTATGTAGCGAGCCATCTCGACGCGCAGCGCGGTGTGGAGCAACACCGCGGGGCAATTTTGAATTATCTCAATCAAAAGTGTATCCTTTTGTGTAGTAAATAAAGTTATATTTTGTGTCACTATCTTAAAACGTGCGCGCCGCGTCGCGTCGCGTTATGTCTCGGTGTGAACTGACCCTAATATTTATTATTTCTGTATTACTCTAAAAAAAACTATTAACCGTTCGACTAGTCAAGCACAGATACACGCCCGCACTCATGTACGCAGGAATGTTATTGTAAGACAGCAACAGTGAGCTGCAGTTTATGTGCGTCCGTTCATAGTGACGTGATGCAACAGCCCATGCACAACCCAGCACAGCTACAGGTCACGTGATGCAACAGCCCATGCACAACCCTGCACAGCTACAGGTCACGCTCACCTGCAGCTCCTGCTGCGTGAGGTGGTGGTGCAGCACGTCGGCGCAGCTCTCGTCCAGCGCGTTGTGCGTGACGCGCTGCAGCAGCGCCGCACCGCGCCCGCCCGTGCACAGCTGCTCTGCAGCGAGCGCTGCGCCGTGCACCAGACACATACCCGCCTCCAGGTGGTTAGACCGCTGCAAGAAAACAACACTGTTATGATATTCTACTGACCGATTTACATAATAACTCGTATAGAAGTATTGCATTCATCTCTTAAGATTCGGCTTGTATAACCGCAAAGTTGGTAGGGCCATAGAAGGTGGTGAATTGGTCAATTTACAATTACGGCCACAACTTAAAACCGATTCACCGAGCATGAACAATTTCGTACAATGGGTTTGCAGAAAAAGGGGTAAGATAGGTTTTAAGTAGTGTTTTGTTTTTTTTTGTAATTATTCATATTATCAATTGAATTTTTGTATATATGTTTATTTTATTTATTATTTTTGCAAAACTTTATTATTCAAAACAAACAATTAATAGGAGTGTTTTGGTTTTTAAGAAATATTTTGTGTTTACTTCAGTGGTTGTTTAGCCAACAACACTACATAATATGAACTTATTAAAAAAAAAGATTGTACCATTGGTTAATTGACAAAAATATTTATGACATTAATGAATTTCTGACATTTTAAACTGGATTTTGACATTGTAAAACATAATTATAATTTAAATAAACATGTTTAATTTGTTAATTTTTAACACTATATAGTTTATCTTGATTTAAATGTAATTTGCATGCTATATTATATTAAAATGGCAAAACATGTGGGCATAATAAAACTCTGAAACATCTGTATAATTACCATGTTTTATGCAAATAAAGACTATTATTATTATTATTAACAAACTTTCTTAAATTTAGTCCTACTACTACTTTTTTAAATTTAATTCTTCCTGTTCTCCCTAGATGACGCTATTGCCGAGTTAATCGCGGTATCATTTGAATTTTCATTATGATGTATAGTTAAACAATCTTAGCATTCATGAGTTTTTTTTTCTACAATACAATGTAGTGGTGTGTGAGTAAAACATAGTGATAAAGTGTGTATTTCATTATTCAGTGGTCTTAACAGTTTAAGTCAAAGTGCAGATCTTTTATAATGTTGCGAAGTAGTCGAAAGAGAAAGAAAAAAAAATTCAATATATTTATTATGCTTTAGTTTAAGTGAATGTGTATCTAAATAAACTTTTATCTTAAGAATTTTTAAGGATAAAAACGTTGAATGATCGTGACGTAGACTGAATGGCTCACTGATATAACAATAATAATAACAGAGGGCAAAAAAAACCTTCTCAATAAGTAACAAAAAAGAAACGCACACGCATAACAATCTTCACCTCAAAAACTATTATATACAGAATGCTTGGTAATTATTGAATAACCTTGAAATGGATCATAGCAGAAGATATGGCCATTCAAAAAAGAAATACAAAGAATATCCCAAGTGAAAATAAATTCTTCTACCATAATTTACATTCCTGTACACCACAACCACAAATTTTCCATCGTTTTTTTTATTATTAATGTACTTTACGCTTATTATCAGCGCATTCTATCTTGGCCGGGCTGAAGATGACTTTTGCGGATGTACAGACTATTCGATAGAGATGTGCCTCTTTATATTCGCTCCTAACATTGGAAAGAGTTTTTTTTTGTTTATATCGATTATCTAATAAAGAATTACGATAAAGAGTTTGAATATACGATAAGTACACGGTATTACAGGAACAACGAATTATTTAAGTAACCCCAAAATAATATAACTTTAAATTTTTCAATAAAGTCTTTAATCAGATTATCCATAAAGCACAGCATCAGCATAAAGCGTAGACCGAGACGATAGGAAACTAGTTCTCTAATTTTAGTTATCGTAAATAGTATGACTGCTATCGCATCGCATATCTTTAAATAAAACTGTCAGTCGACTGCACGTCAGAAGGGAAAACTTCAGACTTACACATCAGAAATGAAAACTTTGACGTACCTTTCTACACACATCATCATCATTACAGCCCCCTTCACAAGTTCACTGCTAAATATAGGCCTTCCGCAAGGAATGCCACACAGTACCGTCCTGAGCCACCCACATCTATCAACTTCCTGCATGTCTTACCAGGTCGTTACTCCACCTAGTGGAGGGTCGCCCTACACTTCGCCTACCGGTACGAGGCCGCCCCACTCGAAAACCTTTTCTCCCCATCGGTTGTCGGTTCTTCCAGCTATATGGCCGGACCATTGCCACTTCAGCTTACTAATCCGTTGGGCTATATCAGTCACTCTGGTTCTACTGCGGATATCCTCATTTATAAGTTTATCACGCAGAGAAACTCCGAGCACAGCCCTCTCCATAGCTCGCTGAGCGACCTTGAGTGTCCGCATACGACCAACAGCGAAAGACCACGTCTCAGATCCGAAAGTTATAATTGACAACACGCACTGGTTGTAAAATCTCGTTGTCAGGTTTTGAGGTACTCGAGAAGATGTGACGTAATTTTACGAACAATATTCAGCCGAGTTGAATCTGTCGATTGACCTCTCGGTCAAAGAATGTCAGTCAATGTATTGTCCGAAAGCATGGGGTAAAAGTACATAATTAAGAAAAACCGAAATACTTCGGATGTGAAGTGATTGACCAGTCGGAGTAGTCTTGTGAGAATTTACATACACAGTACCTATCCCCACTATGGGGCAATCACCGACTTTTTAGTTTTTTTTCTTTATTATTTATGCAATTTGCATTACGGCATCTTGTAAGACTCACAAGAACAAACATTTTCAGTTATATGAGGTTCTTAACGTACGATGCACCAATTAAGAAAAAAATCATTATCAATTCAATAACTTTTCGAACAATATTTTATAACGAATAAAGTACAGAATTTATAATCTATAGGAAGTAATATTATAAATAAGAAAAATTTATTTAAGAAGTAAGCAATGCTCTCTGTGTTGTTCATTACTCTGCATCTGAGCTAGCTCCGTCAAATATAATCAAAGCCCGTATACGGCTTTGATTATAGGTATTATACATGTCTATATAAACAAAGCGTAGGTACTGGCGGCGCGTGGTTTGCTGCGAAACGAGCAAGGTCATTCACGTCGTATTCGGCTTTAAGGGAACACAATATGTTGTGTTCCCTAAAGAAGCAATTTGAGTTTGACAAAACTGAAAGAGGTTACAACGAATGCAATTTCGACAGTTACGGCAGAAAACTGAGCAAATTTCTAAAAACATGTTCAGAAACTGGAGAATGAATACTGGGAAAGGGATATGAAATAGGAATGGAAAACGTGAGGGAAGATTTTATCATAGAAGTCGGAGAAACTAGTGACGAAGAGTCACTAAGTGCTCGTAGCGATGATAGTACGAGTTCATTTGATACTGATTGTGATGAATAAAATATTATTACAAAATATTTTTTAGCTTACATATAATAAACATTATTTAATTGATTTAACAACAAGTTGCAAAAAAATTATTGATATAAACTACCTGGTACATGACACATCACTAGAACGACGCGTCAGATCATACGCGGAACACATTATTTTATTATATTTATAACAACAGCTTACCTCCATATGCTTTTGCGCCATGTTGTTAAGCCAGGTGAGACGAAGGTCCGGGCTATGTTGGTAGCCGCGAGCGATTCGATGCATCAGGTCAAGTAGCATCTCCGGGTCTTGCTGGAATTCTTTCATTTTGACAGTGTCGCTTAGGATCATGTGCAGGTTGAACACGAGGTCTTTAACCTATAAATGGTGGGCATTATTGTATATTACTTTATTAAGCCAAAATACACGCACCTGCGGCTTAGTTACCTGTTCAGGAAATGAAGTGTCTTGCAGTTCGACGTCTCGTTCAGCATATACTAGTACAGTTTTCAAGGCTCGTCGTAACGCTTCTTCGCTAAAGGTTGTAGACGTGCCCACGAGAGATGAGAGCGACATCGTCACCTGCATCTTCACTCGACTGAAATTCTGCGATATAGAAATGGTATTCGTATTATTTCGTATTTCTCAAAGGAAAGATTTAATACGTTGTCTATATAAAAAATACTCGATAGGAAAGCAGTCTAGACGTAGTGTATATTATTTCTATCCAAAATACTTGATGGTAAAGCAATCTAAGAGCAGTGCACGTTGTCAACGCAACGTACCTGATCAGAAAGCAGTTTCGGTGCAGTGCAGGTTGCAGTGTGTTTGGATGTCTTACAGATCAAACTACGTTCTCGGTGACCAGCCTCAACGAAGACTAGCCATCGGCGCAGGACATGATTATAGTGCCCGAGTGTATGCTCAAGCACTAGTGCACTCTTTAATCCCTCACTCTTATAGTCCAATACGACGGTAAACCAATATGACTGGAGAGAGATGAGGCGCAGGACCAACTATTTACTTGCTTTCTGAGGCACAGGGTTGAGACACCGCCAACTTCTTGACTCCGGACAGCTACTGAAAATTGCTTGACAGTAAAATTGAATAACTGATTCTTCACTACCCGAGATTCGAACCCGGGATATCATAATCAGCAGTCGCGTTTAGAACCACTAGAACAACGAGATACAAAATACTTGATGGGAAATCAGTCTAAGTGAAGTGCACGTTGTCTGTATCCAAAGTACTCGATGGTAAAGCAGTAAAAGTACAGTGCACGTTATCTATACTCAAAGTATTTAATGAGAAAACAGTCTATATGAAGTGCACGTTGTCTGTACCAAAGCATTCGATAGGAAAGCATTCTAGGTGCAATGCATGTTGTCTTTATACAAATACTCAATGATACAGCACTCTTAGTGGTGCACGTTGCCTTTACCCAACGTACTCCATGAGAAAGAGAGTTTATCCCTGAACAGCGTCAATTTCTCGAACGATTCGAAACTCGGCTTTACGGAGTTTCACCCCTCGAAACTTGTAGGAGCAACTTACATTGCCTAGTTGATAGTGTTGTCTCATGAGGGCGTACAGCGTAGCGGATGCATGCGCCCGCGTTGTAGCAGTTAACGCAGCGCAGTGGCGCAGTAGCACACGACAAATCCCAGACTCTTCACCGCAGCATGACCATCCTAACTGTTGGGCGAAAAAGTTTTATTAGTGTACTGGGATTATAACAATATAAAAAAGAAGATGGTCCCATGGGCGTGTAAAATTCATTTTACGCTGCACACCTCGCACCGTGTTTGAACTGCATGTTTTCCCGATTCTCTGATAATATTTTTTTAATAGGATAAGGATGCAAGCGAGTACACAGTCCTGATGGTAATTGGTTGCTGTAGCTCATAGGCATTAACATCTACCCTCGTTTGCGAATCAAAATGTAGTTACGTTGTCAGTCATGAGGACTAAGATGTATTGCCTCTTTTCCAGTAAAAAGCATCTCCGAATCTCCACACTCACCATACGAAATACAGTAGCATTAAGCTGCTGTTTTACGCTGGTATTTTGTAAGAGCGTGGTCCTTTCCCGGTCGAGCCGACTCATACGTGCTACAACTAGACAATTAATATAACTGCAATGTGGCTCCACTACGTTAAAATATACTTTTGACTGTTTTACGTAAAACATGTATTTTATTTAAATTCCCTAAAATACGACACATACTTCAGTTAGTATCAAGCAATTACTATTTGATGTTTTTGTTCGTGATAATATGACAAGGAGCTTTATACAGAGTGTCCTGTTATTAATGGATAATCTAGACATGGCTCACTGCAGAACTAATAGCACTGTTCAGAAAGAGTGTCGTAGTTTATTAGGGACAATAGTTTTCTCACGTGGTAGAGCTGATTAAGCTATATTTTGGTTATAACATGAATAGGTCGGACGGGAAAGAACCACGCTCTCACAGAATACTAGCGAAATAGCAGCTTGATGCTGCCGTGTTTCGGAGCTGCAGAGTTTGTCGAAGACCCTTTTTGTTGGAAGCGAGGTCATCGGCCTCGGGGTGAGGTAATTGAACTTTGAATCTTAATCGAGGACAAATGTATATGTCAATGGACCACAGCATTCACATAGTATCAGGAGTGCTTATTTGTCATTTATATTTTATAAAAAATTAACATGTATACAGTTTACAAGCGATAGAAATAAAACCTTCAAAAAAATTAAACGTCAAGAGAACGACGCGAATGCAGAAGTAGAATAATTGTAGGGTTTATGTAATTAAAGTATGAAAATAAATTTATAATGAATGCTGATTCTTCCGCAGGTAAAATCCTATAGACGTATGTTTTTTTAAGTGTCGCTTTTTTGTTATGAGTTTCAAACCGCATTAATTTCAAAGAAGTTTTCATTTAAAAAAAGTGAACAATAGTGCAAGAGTGTCGGTGCGGTGTGAGGTGGGTGGGGTGGGGTACCTTGACGATGAGCGCGCGCACGGAGGCGAACATGTGCTGCAGCACGGCGGCGCTCTGGTTACGCTGCAGCGCGCGAAGCAGCACTCCCAGCGCCGCGCCGCACGCCTGTTGCCCCCACTCCAGCCCGCTCACCGACTGCGACACCACAACACTTCGTGTTACGAAATTGTATATTGATAACTAAGTTACTAACTATTAGTAGGGGAGCCCAAGAGGGGATTTTAGGATTTACTAAAGCGCGGCAGATTAACATACAGGGAGGTACCTAGTACCCCATTAAATACCTCCACCAAGTATTAGCCCCGTATATGTGGCCGCGCGTCAAGGATAAAGGATCAGATTAGTAAAAAAATTGATCATCTGAAATTCTCGAGCGCGTCAGATTAAGGTAGGGTAAGTTAGTTATATCCTAAAAAGGGTATATTCCACTAATCTGACAATTTTCGATTGACGATAACAAGTAGGTGGGTTACAAGCTTGTAAAAAAAATCGTCATCTCGACTTTCTCGAGTGTGAGCGTCACATCCAAATCGTCAGATTATTACATAAGAGCCTTCTTTTAGGTTCACTTAACATCCCCTTTGAAAATCTGACGCGCTCGATTAATTTTTTTCCCGTATTCAACCCTTACGCACACCACCCCTATCATGGAAACAATCAGATTAACATATGTATGCTTTCAAAAATACGTAGGACATGGATGCTATTAATATCTGACGCGCTCAAGTATGTCCATGCAACTGTATTTTTTTACATTTTTGAAAATTTATAGCCGCTCCCCCACCACATGACCAAAAAGTCATATAATATATACACCAAAGTGTATATATTATATGACTTTTTTTCTTCTTATCATCTAAGCTTCGCAATCCAATAGGTCTCTATGACACTCGAGTAAGTCCCGATTTAGCACCCTCGGCTCCCCTACTATATTAGGAGATAGCAGTTTTTCTCCTTAAGGTACCAATTTTACCGTTCATGTTGCTGAGAATCGTGTTAGGTTTTAACTTAGTTAATTTCTTAAGAATATAGTTTATTTAAGCTATTGACTTTTATTGTAAGGGAGGGGATGTGGTCAGTTGTACGAGGCAAAGACAGCGTTAACCTTCCAGCGGTCGCACCCTTGCGCCGAACACAAGCAGTCGCGCGCGGTCTGTCATTCCGCAAATTTCAGTGTCTTGTTTGTGAAAACAAATGAATATTTCGACTTATTGTATAGCACATGATTAAGAAGAGACCTTATACGTGTAAAATAAAATAAAAACAGTTTATTTGTTTATTTTTTTATTTGTACTTAATAGAACAAAGGTCTATAAAAACTCAAGAATTTTTGTCTCTGGGTAAAAATCACCGTTATAAATAAACAAAACCAAAACAAAATGAAATTTTCTTTTTTACTACTAACAATTTATGAACTTGATTATAATTATCTTAGAAATACATCACATTCGTCGTCAATGGCACTGTGTAATAGGAACTTTTTTTTTTTTTATAAAATAAAATACCTTTTGTGCGATTCTCGGCATATAACAATCACATGTTCTAGACACATGTGTTTTCCACATTTGAAATAACTATACTTTGTTTTGCAGTTCTTTTTCCTATCACAATAGTAACAACGACCTGCAAAACGTAGAACTTGGTTTGAAAACGATACTTCTTGGCCATTTCAGAAATATTTCAGCAGGATTTCTTTTATTCTCAGTTTGATAGTTTGAGAAATAGTCGAAGAAGTGTACTTGTACCTCAGTTGATTTTCCATGAATGAATATGAATTTTTTTCAATAAATCTTCGTCTTACAACATTTTTTTCATTGTTGTGTCCAAAAATAACTTGTGCATTTACAGTTGTAATATTGATCAAAGTATAAAACTACCAACGGCCAAGTCGACTCCAGATTTTGTAGTATTGTAGATTGTAGTCTAGTACAATATCAGGTTTTCCTGTCGATTCGTCGATTTTATCACCTAGATGTATACTAGAAAGTCTAAGTCTTCGTAATTCATTGTCTACAACAAAAATAAGTTTCATAAAAATATACCTTTATAATATTATAATAAAAAAAGATAAAAAGTAATAATAAGATACACAAAACATGAAATATTTACCCCGGTTTCAATTTAATTGCACTGAATTGTTCTGGAACACAATCGGTCGCACGCGGAATTTGATACCGCAAACACAAATAAGAAAGCATGTGTGCATGAGACGAATGTCACAGGGTTACTGAGGAGTGCTACCTCACCTTCCCGAGGATATCACGGAAGCACAAGCGTCTATTGTTTATGGTTTTAGTAAATTGACTAAAATAAGTTAGTTGCGGACTTAGAGACCGCGCGCGACCGTTGGAAGGTTAAGTAAGTAGACGCCGAGGAAGACAGTCGTGTTAATTACGAAACATAAAATAAGACCAAATAAGTGTTTGTTATAATTTAAACTTAAGCCTCAGGACCGAATAACAGTGTAAGCAGAAATCTGAGTGTTTTATTATACTTTAGAAACTATAAGTAAAGTCACCTGGGGCAAGTTTGACATAAATTAATTAAAACTATAATCGACATTTAAACACTTCTACTCTGTAAAGAGATAAAATAGAGAATTCAGTTTCATAACATCAATTATTAAGTGGTTGTATGTTTGATCAAGCATTTTAGTACCTACAAGTAGCATTTCGTAATTTGACATATTCCAATATTTCTCGGGAAAACGTTTCCGAGTACCGGGGCAAACTTGTCTTTGAAGTCGAGTCTTTGCTGAACAGAGACTCGACTTCAAACACAAGTTTAACCCCCAGAAGACACAAGTTTGCGCGTTAACCGCTAAAAAGAACCCCTTTATCGTATCTCCTCAGTTTCAAGGCACTCCCCTTGTTGCCTTAGCCAGTATCGGAATCCTCGGCGTCGACATATCGAGTGACGTGCAGTTTCGTGGTCACTTGGAAGAGAAGGCCAAATTGGCCTCTAAAAAGCTTGGCGTGCTCAGCAGAGGGGGACAGTATTTCATGCCGGCACACCGCCTGCAACTTTACAAGGCGCAGGTTCGGCCGCACATGGAATACTGTTACCATCTCTGGGCTGGGGCTCCCCAGTGCCAGCTCCTTCCACTTGACCGCATCCAGCGCAGAGCGGCTCGAATCGTCGACGACCGAGTGCTTTCCGATCGGCTCGATTCACTGGCGCTGCGAAGAGATGTTGCATCTCTTTGCATTTTCTTTCGCATATACCACCCATGGTATATATAGTCGTATATAGAGTGCTATGAGGAATTGTTCGGACTAATTCCACAAGTTCACCATCGCACATCGAGATAAAACTCGCGATACCATCCATACCATCTGGATGACTGGCGGTCCACCACCGTGCGATTTAAAAGAAGTTTTCTTCCTCGCACAACTTCCTTGTGGAATCGACTACCACCAAACTTTTCCGGACCGATAGGACTTACGGACCTTCAAGAAAAGAGCCTACTCGTTTTGAAAAGGCCGGCAACGCATCTGCAATTCCCCTGGTGTTGCAATGTTCATGGGCTCGTTTGCCCTCTCTCCTATAAAAAAAAGATAAAGGCATAAAACACATCCTTAACCTATTGATACTCAACAGGAGAAACAAAATTCAATAGGGAACGGCATCTCGCTAAGGTTAACGAATGTTTAACATTCGTTAACGCGATGAGTCACGTTCACGCGACAGTATGCGCACAGTACACAGCACGTACCTGCACGACGGTCTCTAGCGCGTGCAGCAGCGCCAGCGCGAGCTCGGCGGCGAGCGCGGCCGCCAGCGCGGGCGGAGGGCGGGCGGGGGATGCGGGTCGTGAGCGTGCGCCGCCGCCACGCACCCACTCCTTGCGCCAGCGCTCGCGCCCGCCACGCGACATCACCGCGCTGCGCCCGCTAGACCCACCTACATCACAAATAATCACGATTTTTTTTAAACTGGAGTAACGTTTTTTAAAAGGATAAAGGTGACAAGCGAGTACATAGTCCACCTGATGGTAGGTAAGTGGATGCTATGGCCCATAGACATCCACATTTATCAATGAAAAATGCAGATTGCGTTATCATTCCTGAGATGGAATGACTCATTTCCAGTGAAAAAGGTCTCCGCTTCACTGGAAGACACGGACGGACACGAGTCAGGTGTTTGACTTATATCTGTGAACAGTGGTGTCCTTTAGAATACATATAATATTAATTATGCCACGAGTCAACGCTATTGTTTTTACCTTTACGCCTCATAATGAAGTCGGAGCGAGCAGAACCCTGTCCAAGTATGACATCTTCTAGCTTCGCTTTGATGTCAGTTGTCTTGCGGACGTTTTGTTGAGCACACTTGAGTATTTCTTTACGACCCTGCAAAAAATATTGTATATTTTAACAGTTTAAAAAATAATTGATGATTAGCTATTTTCCATATAGCACTTACGCACGTGGCTTTTCAAGCAGAGGTCGAAGAGCGCTAGAAGTGGACATAGTATAAGCACACGTGTATAGCCTAGAACGTTGGTGTTGTGTGCAACCGTGGTAGGCAGCGAGCCATTCATTACGTTACGCGTGCATAGCTGACACGTACCGTGTACTCGTGGCACTTGAAGCAGAGGTCGAGCAGCGCCAGCAGCGCGTACAGGCGCGCGGGCGGCAGCTCGGCCAGGCAGGCGGCCAGCACGTCGCGCTGCGTCCACTTGAGCAGCCAGGCGAGGCACATCAGCAGGTTGCGGCTCGTCTCGCTGTTGAACGGCGCCCGCCCGTTCTACAACGTGCGACCGGGAAACAAATATTAACACATTGAAGTTACATATACTACGTAGTAGAAGAGACGCAGAGACTTTTGATTCCACGGGCTCAAACTTACTTAGTCTTTACCATAGCAAGGTACTCTGTGTCTCCTTCCACGCGCCCCACACTGCCACACAGATTTTGTTCGCGGTGTCTGTTCTAGTATGTAGTACATATTACTTATTAACATACCCTGTATATATGTATGTATGGGTACACCCTTACCACTTCTCACTAGTCTATTAATCCTCATCAATGAATTTGCCTGGTAGAGATCGCTTCTTAGTGATAAGACCGCCAATTGTACCTTTGTAAATTTATGTTTTTCTTATTTCCGTGTTAATTTTTCAATAAAAACTAAACAACAAAGTATAGAATAGAATACTTTTTATTCAATATAGATTTTAAACGATAATAAAACATAATTCATTCAATAATAATGTGTATTTATGCATACTTACACATGTAATCTATGTATTCAATGTTGTTTAATTATTATATTAAGTATATTGTATAGTATATTAAGTGCGTAATTATGCTTAATGAAAATATTAATAAAATAAAGGTTGTTACAATATCGCTTTAAACATAAAAATGGCGTACGTTGTAAAGTAGTTTGATCTTGATAGATCTTATTTTGAATACCATTACGTTTTATGAAAATACTGAGTTGTGGTCCGTCAAACTCACGCTCAGAAAGCTTTCGACGAGCTTTCCCGCCACCGGATCGATTCGATATCTTGCGAAAGCGAGAATAAAACTACGCTCACACAATGTTTCCATTTTCGTTCTTGTTCGTATTTGGTATGAACGACATTTTGAGAGAAGCGGCATTGCGTGCATTAGCCAAATATTATCTCGTAAATCTTTAAAAATGTTGAACCAAATTTACGAAAACAAAACGTTTGTAACATTATTCCTTATATACTCCGCTTTTATTGCAATGACACCGAACAATAAAATTAATGGAATTCTTTTTCTCACCCGAGAACCCATATGAAGCTGGTGAAGTACCGATATCGCTCGGTAAATGAGAACGAGACTGCATGCAACTACTCACGTTCACGTCCACGGGTGTTCTCGGAACTCCTTGACAACAGTCTGGAGGGGCCATAATATATTTTCATAATGCAATTTAAGATTTGAATCCATAATGATGTTTGAATATTACGT
Source organism: Parnassius apollo (assembly GCA_907164705.1). Classification (NCBI taxonomy): domain Eukaryota; kingdom Metazoa; phylum Arthropoda; class Insecta; order Lepidoptera; family Papilionidae; genus Parnassius; species Parnassius apollo. The sequence continues at coordinate 2,744,056 of CAJQZP010001459.1, read as the reverse complement.
GATAAAATAAGGTGTAATGGATTTATTTTATACAGGGTTATTATTCAAATTTTATATTTAAGTTCACGAATATAAATAATAATACACCTTTATTGAATTTTTTTAAAATACGTGAAAATAAGATTTCTTTTTTATTTGAAACTATTCCAAATTGAATCTACGCGTACGCGCGCTCCTGTGTATGCGATTCAATTCAAAAAATTTTTGTGTCACGCTTACTATAGTCAACCAAATCTAAGAAATACCTTTTGACGTTTCATATTAATCATTTCGCAATGTGGCCGTGGAAGGAAAATGGGAGATCTCCCGCCGGGCAATGTGTTCTGCCCGGGGAGCGGCCAACACTCCGTGTGATAGTTCGGAGAAGTTCTATATATACTGTTTATGATTCGGAATGTTGATAGCGTGATTTAGGCTTCGGTGCATTTCGCTTGTGGCGCGACGACAGCGCCGCTACATCACCCGCCTGCTCAGACCGGAGGTCGATAGTGCAGTCAAGTTGTCGACGAATGTGCAAGTGCCAGGAGATTGCCTTTTTGTCTGCGGTGAGTTGAGAAGAAGGCAAGTAATCTGCGAGAGTGCCGTGAAGCAGCAATAACTTTGCACAAGCGTACTTATACGATTTACAATAACCGTTTACCTAAATCCGAAGAATTATGAAGTTATCTATATTTAATTACAACGTGTCTAGTTTTTTATCACTAATTTAAATTCGAATCTTTCAAACAAAGCAAATATTAAAAAATAGACAGTATTAACTTTTTTCGTTGACTTCGTTTCAATGATATGTCGCTATGAGCCCTTACCGTAGTGTTTGTAAGATTAAAATTCATTGATATGCGAATAATCGGCAAAAAGATTCAAATAATCGGTAAAAATATTTAAATAATTGAATCATTAAGTTTTTTTACTGTATTGTTTGCTTAATTAAATTTTTATATTTAAAATTCCTTAATTTACATGAATCATGAAAAAAACAAGTATATTTTTTTACGTTGTCAACGTAAAGGACAATGGCGAACTCCCAAATAAGTTTTTGGTGGCATTTTTTCTCGCGTCTACAAATGCAAAATATGTAAAAATACGGTTTAAGATCCTAAACATTTTTTTTTCTTCGATCATACTACTGCAGGAAGTCAGAAATTAGATATATTGTTCAGTTTAGACAAAATACCCATCAGACTAGGCTGTATGGTATAAAACGCCTTAACTGGCAAATCGTTACAACAACAACTAGTCAATATAATTTTCATATATGTTAGTAAAGGGTAGTTACTAGCATAGAGGGAATCCTTACAGAACGCATTAGTATATATACAAGAGTTTTCTGAATAACATACACGTCAAACTCGGCTGTATGTTATAAGACCTTTGTCTGTCTTAAGTGACGAATCATAACAACTACAACAACTAGTCAATTAAGTTTTGAATTGTGCACGATTCTTTTTTCTATAGCCCATAAGCTTGATTAGATAATACATAGTAAATTATTTTATTGATATCTGTAATAGTGACTTAAGTAGACGCTTAATAATTTCATCACCTATTATTTCGCCATTGTCCTTTGTATAGGCAAAAAAGCTCATATAGAAGGCCGCGCTGAAAAACACCACTACGTAATTTCAATCTCCCGCCATTTCGGGAGCTTACTGTGCGTAATTTTGTGATTTTGTGTTTATTTTCTTATTTTGTGACTGTTTTAACTTTTTGGACTGTTTCTTCTATATTCGTTGAAGCATTTGCCCATGTCAAAAACGATGATTAGTCAAAAGTGGTAGAAAAAAAAGATTATGGATGACTTTGAGAGTCATTCATTTTGACTGCATTATTGAAAATCAAATAATAATGAATCTAAACAACGACAGCTCAAGTAGTTGTACTAAAGGGGATTAAATAAATTATAATAAAGAAGCAGTTACAACAAATACAAAGGAACTGTTAAATCTTGTGTTTTAAATTATCCGTTTTTATTTATTCTGGTATTATTCAAACCAAACTATAAATGATTACTAACTCTAAATAATCGATATCGATTTTTTTAAGAATCGAATATTGTACGTTCCCATTTTTTGGTTGACATGCTTGGTGCAATAAGTCTGACAGCTGTCAAAATGTATTTCTTAGATTTGGTTGACTATAATAATGCTGAAATTAATAACTACACAACGCAAATCATGATTCAATTTTGTCGAGCTTAGGATCGTCATAGTAAATAAAATTAGAAAAAATATTTTTGCTTATCAACGACTTAACCGATGACTGTGATTATTATGGCGTATTAAAGAAATTGGAATAAAATATTTATAACTAAATTACGCATGTAGTGGGGACTACTTGCGTAATTTAGTTGCAAATATAAATAATATTGTTACCTCAAAATGGAAGCCGTTTCTCTCCGTGCATAGACGTGATGTTTTCTTAAATAATTTTTTACTTCATTTGTCTCTATACATTTGGGCCTCTTTGACGTAAACACGACTCTTTATTTCACCCATCCTACAGATAAAAGTCTAACGATGAGGGGTCCGGCGAATTTGCATGCCATAGTATAGGTATATGGCCTCCATGCGCAATCCACCTATCTTCATATTTATTTAAATTATCGCTCACTGCGCTTGAATAGTTTGATTACCTGTCAATTGTTCTTCGATTGGTAGATACACGTAAGTTAATTTCTTGCCGCGGTAAGGACTCGCTTTCGTGTAGTATTTGCGCACAATGTTAACATGCACTGCTTCAAATGTAACACCGCACTATTTCATAGTATTCGCGGTTCGAATATTTTCGTTCCGTCACTGGCAAAGAAGCGACACTACCTACGTACGTAATGAGGTCACGGTAAACACGTGCTGGCTGTCGGCCGGCCGGCCGGACGTGGGTACCTAGCGGTGTAACGGTTGACGGGAGGGAAGGGCGCGGGAAGACGCGCAACAAGGAACCTAAATTTGTAACCGAGCAACCCTGACGAATGAGTGCCTGCGTAGTAAAATAGTAGACGTTAGATATTTATGAATGAAAATTAGTTATGTCACGCCGGCCGGACGGGTACCTAGCGGTGTTATGGTTCTCTACACTCACAAGAAACACAGCAGCATTAAGCTGCTATTTTACGCTGGTATTATGTGAGAGCGTGGTCCTTCCCCGGTTGAGCCTAACCATTCGTGTTACAACAATAATATAGCTACAGCGTGGCTCTACCACGTAAAAAGAAAATTTGGGGCGTATATTGCAAAATAACCCTATATATTCATCATTTCATTATCATCACAGCCCTTCGCAAGTCCACTGCTGAACCCCAAAGTAATGCCACAAAGCACGCTCCTGAGCCACCTGCATCCATGGACTTCCTGCATATCTTACCAGGTCGTCACTCCATCTAGTGGGGGGTTGCCCTACACTCCCTGTATATTACCTAGGAAAAAATTAACTAATACACTCTCCGATTCTATAATACAATCTACGCAATGCTATGAAAATTAAACATTAGAATTAAAACAACTTGCTGTGTAGTGGCGGTGTAAGAGAATTCATCGTCCTATTCTGTCCTATAGATGTCGTGAGGGGCAACCATGGTAAAGAATACAAAGACCTCAAGGCTTCCCATATTGCTGCGATTGCCAAGTATAACAATCACAGCAGCATCCGAAATTTTTTACGAGCTAACAATGATACAAAGTACACAATGCAAGAGTGCTACTTACAAAATTATAATTATATTTGCAAGTTTAAAAACCATAACAAAAATAGATATAAGATATATGTAAGCAAGTACCTGTTTGAAATCTTCAGGAGACGACATCGAGTAGAAATTTCCGAACTGACTCAATTCACCGTCTAGTTGAAGTGTTTCTGTAAAATATTTCGTGAATTAAGAAAGGAAATACGTACAGCCAAAAAGTTAAAGATTTTCTTACAAAAATTCTGTTGTGTTTAAAATGAAAAGAAATCCACTAGATGGAGTGACAACCTGGTAAGAAATGCAAGATGTCAGTTGATGCAAATCGCTCAGGATTGTGCTTCGTAGCGCTCCATGGGAAGGAAGGACAGTTTAGCAGTGGACTTGTGAAGATTAAAATGTAAATGTGCAAAATATGACGAACGACATTTTCAACTAACGTCAAAGCAAACCTTTACTATTGTTGCGTGAATAAGTCAACTAGCGCCATCTAGTTTCAGGAACGAGAGCGAGGGGAGCTTTGCAGAAAATGACATCACAAATCTCTCAACCGACAGCGCCATCCGAAGAACTAAGTTTCTAGAAAATCTACACTCGCACACTCGTCCCTTTGCGCGCATTTACTTGAATATTCCGGATGCTTCTTTGCTAATTTATATAAATAGGCGCTGCAAGATGCGATCGAGGTAGTATTGAATTGGCGATACGAGCGAAGCTTCGGAGCGGAATTAAGTGAATTAGTGTGTTTAATTATTAGTGTTTTAAGTTTTAATTTGTGTAAAGAGAATTAAAGTGTTAATTTAGGTAATTTTATCGGCAATTTTTATTGTCACGAACCTCAAGCTCGTAACACTATTTTACTACGCAGGCACATATTCATTAGGGTCGCCTGGGTAAAAATAGGGGGGATTACCAACAGCTTACGCAAAGTCCATTAAATTTTCATAGGTAGTGTCGCTTTGTTGCCAATGACGGAACGAAAATATTCGAACCGTGAATACTATAAAATTATGAAATGGTGCGGTAAAAATATATTGAATATATTTAAAGCAATAAAAGTTTACGTGATGCGCAAAGGTTATACGAAAGCGAGTCTTTACCGCGGCAAAAATTAACTTACGTTTACTTACCAATCGAACAACAATTAACAGGGAGTCAAACTATTCAAGTGCAGTGAGGGATAATTTAAATAGTAAATACGATTTACTATTTAAATTATCGATAGGTGGACTACGCATGGAGGTCCTATACTACGGCCTACAAACTCGCCAATTAAATTTAACAGTAGAAAAAACTCTTAAATCTTTTTTTGTTTCCGATATATATCATATTTCTGATAGTAATTTTACAGGTTTTATCTTTACATGTTTTCAAAATTGTTAATGAATGTATTTTCTATAATATACGTAATAGAAACAACTACTTTATCCAACAACGAAAACTAAACCTTAAACAACTATTTAATCCTATAACTAAATATACTTATCAATAATATTTAAACAAGTATTTACAAAAAATCTATTAATTTAAACAGAGTTAAAAAAAACTTTGAAATTCACTAGTACGTCGCTCGACTAAACTGCGCTAACCCTTGCTACGTATGCAACCTGAGGTTCCGAGTGATTGTAGGCATTTACTCGTATTTTACGCAGCTAGCAAGTGACAGAAGCCTCACTCGAACCCTTCAAAAATGATGACAACTATCTGATGTCGCCAAAGATCTTTAGGGAGTTACTCCGGTGCACCGAGGTACTTAGCCATATAGCAGGCGACAGTAGAACACTCCAGTAGTATGTGAAGCCGACCGTCGCACTCGGGTTTGGGGACTTGGGTTTTATTGTTACTACATACTGACTAAATCATTTAGTAGTGAATCGTATAATCAGTCGTATTGATGACTTACTTGAGTAATTACATAAAATATCTGTTTGAGCTGTATCAAAATTATTGTTTCTAACGAACATATTCTAATAAAGTGATGGGCGGAAGATATTGGGTCAATGATATACCTACTTCACCGCTGTTTGCGGTGTTTATGTTGCGCACCAAATTATTGTGTAAATTTTAAGTGAGATTTATATTTTCAATCTTGATATTTGAGATGAAAAATGCATATTATATATAATACAATAGTGATATCGAATAACACCCTTCTTGTTCGATAATAGCATAGAATGTAGATATTGAAGATATAGAATTGAAGTTAAATGTAGTCTATAGGTATTCACATTCGTCTGTCACCCTTATATTTTAAAAAATTGTGTGCAGTTTAGACGCGGTAGAAGTGAAACGTCATAGGTGTCGCTCTTTCGTTTTATTAATTTATAAATTACGTCAATTGTAAAGTTTCAGTTTGAAAAGCGGTTTGCATGCGACGTACGCGGCGCGGCGCGGCGTACCTTTCTCCTTGTGCGCGGGGCGGTGCAGCTGCGGCAGCGCGTCCAGCACGATGCCCAGCAGCGGCAGGTACAGCGCCGCCACGCGCGCCTTCAGCGCCGGCGCGCGCAGCCGCGGGTCTGCATCGTGCGCGCTCAGCAGCCACAGCAGCGCGCTCACCGCGCCACACTGCAGCGCCGGGCTCCTGCACACCACATAGCACGCACCGCTACACACTACAGGACATATATACACTCCCCAACCCAATCATGAATTGCATGAGTTGCATTTTAATAATTTCTTTTATAAATGGCTATTATCGTCTTAATATTGAAGCATTTATTTAACAAAAACAACCGAAGACCGAGAATACATTTTAAATAACGTATAATAAAAAACGAAGATTGCGTATAGTGATTAAAATTTCGAGCTAAATTATTATACGTAAACATTTTGTAACTGTCGTCATGATACATATTTCCTAAAGGAAATATCTTCACAATAATTTTGATGTAAAATAACATTAGAAATAACGTATAAAAACAGAAAACGAATCACATTTTTGATTAAGCTCCACACATTTTCCACCAGCTCCACAAAAAAGAATGGCGAACTATTATTTTAACATTTTTTTTTCTGAATATTTTGTTGCCATTGCAAAGATAAAATTCACTCTCATGGATGACAAATTTCAAATAGCACCAACTCTTATTTTTCTACTGTATTATTAACATCGGTTTCTAGCAACACATTTAAAGCGAAAGATGTCGTTCGGGGACTGTAGTCACCAAGGTCAGTTGATGCAATAACTTTTTGGGGACTACAGTCACCGTGGACGCTTAAGTGGTTATGGGAAGTGTAAGTTCGATTGCTATTTCAGTGTTAAAAAAACAGATGGGTACAATAGGAAGCGACACGCACTGTAACTCGAGCGCGGCAGTGAGGTCGGCCAGCAAGAGGCCAGCCAGATAGTGTCGGGAGCGGAAGTCCGCGCCCAACGCCAGCGCCGCGGCCGGACACGTGGAGCCCGAGCGCGGAGACGCGCCCCCGCCCCCGCGCCCCTCGCAAGTCCCGCTGCCAGCCCCTGCGCACTCGGCCGCCTCCTCCCCGCCCGCCGGCAGGCACAGCGACACGTAGTGCTCGTGCGAGCACACGATGCGTAGGAACGACAGCTACGCACACAATATCCACATCATTTATACATACACATTTTCTTCACGATATCTATATATTAATACGTCAAAAATAGAATAGACTATTTTATTTTCTCAACACAAACAGGTACAAAATTATTGCATCCTTGATGACAAACATGTCAAATCATAAACGTAATGAAACCCTAGTTTATGAGACACAGACGCACACACACGCACAAACGCACGTCACGTCTGCCCGCGTTCGGGTCGTGCACTCGGCGATCGCGCGCCATTGCTTGGACCGCCCCTTCACCCCCGCTTTGCGCTGGTACTCCATTCATGTCAATCTTATCGTGACAACTTTAAAACTATTCGTCCAAATTACTTTGTGTAAAAGACAAAGTCATCTACATTAAATATTGAAAGCGACAAACGTATCAATTTCGATAATAATTTGATAAATACTCTAAAATGTGCATTGTAAAAAGTATCAAATTTAATTGTATTTATGGCTCACTATTTTGGATATAATGGCTTCCATATAAAAGGTAGATATATGCTGTCGCGGACTTTTATTTCGAACTACTTAGGACAAACAATCGCAAGGTATATTATCTTTGTGTAACTGTAATTTATCCGACTTAAATCCTTGGGTAGAATACGATTAAGAGATGTTCTGGGCAAAGGAGGATGGCCAAATCGTACCAGACAACGAAATGATAGCGTCCCTATATGAAATATTTATGTAAAATACCCTTATTGTTTAAGGTCTTAAAACACACAAGAAATACCTCTCTAAGTAGCCACAAAAAAAGTTATCCATTTATTTCTATTTTTGCAACTGTTCAAAATTATTTCAAATAATAGTTTCAGAACGCACCTAATGACGATTAATTTCGTGTGTGCAAGGACTTGGTATTCAAAGACTATAATTATTCACGTTTTTATGAATAGTTGTTAATTTTAATTCAATTCATTTAGTATGTAGACAAATCAACTACTATGCTCATTTATTATGTACTGGATTCTTGTCATAAAAATAATTATGTAGGTCATAATAAGCTAAACGTTTTGTTCAATTACATATGTACAACGGAACGTCATTTGCCATCGCTTAGTCCGCGGTCGTCGATCCGCGCCAGTATTGTTATTTCCTTCTGTTGTTATCACAGAGTACTTTTTATAAACTGGAAGTAATTTTGGAAGTAATTAATTTAAGAGTAATTTCTAAGATCTGCGAGTGGAATTCTTCAATAACAGTACGTATTTACATACCTACTTATTTTATTACACTAACATAATACATCATCAGTATACAATTCTAATCAATTATACATCATAATACAACTCTAATTCTTATTGTAGATAACTGAAGAAGATTACGTATGTGATGCCTGTCAGCAATTGGCAATACAGCATGTCAACTCCGGGTTACCTAACGAACTTGGTGCTTCATCTTCCCGTGGCCACAAGCATGTTTGCATACTTTGTGGAAGTTCTCTGAGGAATTTGTAAACATGACCTTATTGTGAGAGAGAATCCATTTCAGTTGCAACAAGCAATACATGTTGAGCTTGGAAATAGAATTTCCCCACGACAGGTAATAATTACCTTTTTATTTCGTACTTTTTTTGTTTTGTATTGGTATCATAGTTACAGTGAATTTATCACGGCAATTTTATATTGTTTTGTAAAAATGTTTCTATTTCGCTGGGGTTGTATGGTTGTTTCAGGCAACTTCAACACACCATGTTTGTCATCCCTGTTGGCTGAGACTCAATAGAGTTGCAACACATAATATGCAGCAGACAGAGCCAGAGCAGGAGCCAGAGCCTCAACCCTAAGAACCTCAAAGCCCTCCAAATACCGACCAGCAAGATGACATAGTACCTCGGGTGATTAGTTTAACAGTATAGACCAGCGGCAAACACTGCAGCACATTGTGTTTTTTCTGGTTGCCAGAACACAGATTTGTATAGAATCTCTGACACTAAGAGCAACAACTCTTAGCAAACACAAATATTACTTGCCTATAAATGCTCGTATTTGTGTAGAACATACATTTAGTACTGATTGATTGATTGACTGAACAAATAGAGGCATTTTAGGTTTAGGTGCTCTTCTAATGAAGATGAGAACTGGTGACTGGTTATCTCAGTTATTAGTGGTTCCAAGGTGAACATTAGAAAGATTAATGGATAAGATTAGGGAAATATTGGTGCAAGATTTTGTGCCTAGAAATCTGAGAATTGGACACATATCCCATGAGCAATTGTTACAACACAATTTAATGATTACAAATTCAATTTATAATCAAAATAATGAAAATACGATAATTATATGTGATGGGACATAATATATCTTTATAAACAAAAGTTCCAATTATATGTTCCAAAAGAACACATATTCCTTACATAAATACAAAAACTTGTTAAAACCATTTTTGCTGGTGACACTTAATGGCTGAATGTAGACTGCTTTGGCCCATACAAAGCTACCACAACTGATGCAGATATAATGAAGTCTCTTTTCAGAGATGAAAACTCTCCTCTCAGACAATACTTTCAAAATGACGATGTTTTTATTCTAGACAGGGGATTTAGAGATTCTATTAGTTTGTTAGAGGCTTGCAGCTACAGAACATATATGCCAGAATCCCCGCTTGAGGGTGGGCATCAGCTCACTACTGAGCAACCTAATAGGAGTCGTTGTGTGACCATATGCCGATGGGTGGTGGAAGTTGTTAACGGGTACTTCAAACGAGACTTTAAAATATTCCAGCAAGATTTTTTTATTAAAACTGTTCCACATATGATGCATATGTTTTCCATAGCTGCAAGCCTTTTAAATAATTTCGGTGTTCTATTAAAAAACAAGGAATGATGCTGAGCAAATCATAAATGTGATTAGAGAACGATTTCCATTAAATAATAATTTATCTGATTTTATAAATCGTATAAATATGAATAGACGAACATCTGATTTTACTATTATTACAGCTCATTCCAATACTAATATTATATTCCCCGTCTAGAATATAGTGAAGTTATATTATTTGCCCTAAGAACATATCAGATTCAACAGGAGGATTCACGGAGGGTATCAAATTGAAATAAGCAGAGAAAACATTAATGTAACAGAGTATTGTTTGAGAGGAAGTGGACATAATTCACTTATAAGAGGCAAAATCAATTCGATTTTTCAATACATATGCAACTTTAGTATTGAAGACTGAAAGACACTAGGTATCTAGCAACTAACTCTCTTTAGCTAGAATTGAAATGGTCAATCAACAAAAAGCCTTGAAATCTTTCAGGAAAGACTTCGTGTGATAATAATTACGCCATCCTTGTTTTTTACACTACATACTATGCAAACTAGTGCAATATATGTAGGTGTTAGGTAGATTTTCAAGTTTTTATTGAATTATCGGTCATAATTTGTCGTCGAAATGGTCAACTTCACAAGACGGTTTGACAGACGGCCCTTTTTGACATTGAACTCTAGGAGTATGATGCACATACGTAGGGTGCGCTTTGAGAGATGTTCTATTATTGGGTAGTAAAATTATTTTAGAGAAATCTAAATAAATAGAAACGAGATCGCCAATTACCATCCTCACTTATCGCTAACTACACTTTTAGGCTACATCGCAGTCGGATAAAGCGTCCAAGCAAGGTTTTTCGTTAAAAATCAAAATGTATAATAAATTGTCTTTAGAAATAATAAGAATCCCAACGCGTTTCGACAAGTGACAAAAACATACTTTTTGAATCACGCTTTCTATTATATAGAAGAATATATGAAATGTTCATTTTCTGACTTGGTTCACATGTAAATGTAGAAGTATTTTAATTTGTAATTTTAATAATCTAATGTAATCTAATATCATTTGAATTGATTGTAATTTTGACATACCAATGTTATATTTTAACGAAATGGTCAATAAATAAAAAAAGTAAAAGGTATTTGTTGATTCAGCCTTAAAAATATTGTTGACGTTATTATAAAAAATTGTGGCTTATTTTTAAACGTGATTGTGTTTACAACATAAAAACAAACCAATCTAACTATAGTTTGTTTTGGGACATGAAAAAAAAAAGTCAAGTCCAGCTCCTATAGAAATTTAGCCATCCTTCTTTAAAACACTAGATCGCTTTTCCTCTACTCGAGGGGCCTAGTTGATCTTTAACAGATGTTCGTACGCGCTCTATGTTTACGGGTTCTCGCGACGTCCTAGGTCAGCCGGATCGTGGTTGATTTAATGTGGACCCACGTACGGAACTTCAATTAAATACCCAATTTTTAATTACACGAGTCGATGGAGCTTAATTTCTATTCCGTATGTTGTACTGAGAACAGTATTTTCGTTGCGCTTCAGTCGAAGAATCGTTGTTGCGATAATACTCGCGTACGCAAAATGCGCGTTGCGCTCCGGTGAATGACGCCATGCTGCTAAATTCCTATTAGCCGCTCGCGCTCCCCACAATTCAAAACAGCGACCGATTCAAATGTTACCGGACTTTTGGTCCAACCTGTATATTTTCAAAATTGTTATTTACATCAATACATCGCTGCATCCGATGGAACCACTGAGAAAAGCTCTTTGCCCACTCGTCCTTAGGGGTCTCTTCGACGGCATTTTGAAACGCAGCCACTGCTTCCTCGGCGTCCATAAAACGTTTTCCTCGAAGTTTTTCTTTTATTTTCGGAAATAAATAAAAATAGCAAGGTGCGAGGTCGAGGCTGTAGGGCGAGTGACCCAGTAATTCCACGTATGACATCTCCAAGTAGTCGATTGTTTGCTTGCCGGTGTGCGATGAGGCGTTGTCGTGGTGAAGGAGGATCCTACTGCGAGGTCGTTTCTCCCGAACTTTTTCCAAGACAAGTGGCAAACAATAGTTAGTGTACCACTCTGCAGTAACTGTTTTTCGATCCTCTAAAACAATTGTTGCGTAATGACCTGACCTTCCGAAGAACGAAGCCGCCATCTTTTTTCCCCACCCTTTGACCTCTCGTCACTTTCCTTGTCTGCTGTCTGGTATGTTGAACACAGCGTTTGAGTCACTTCCGTTAAATCTTTGAACCGTTTCACGACACCAATCAACACGACGGAGTTTTTAGGCCTCTGTCAAATCCACCGGGCACAAAGCTTCCTGACCACTGAATGTCCATGGAGGATTTTGTGCACTTGACTCATACCGATGCCTAAGCTTGTCCGAATCTGTATAAGTCACTGTTTTGTAAGTCTCTATCATACGCCGCACAACACTGATGTTCTGTGTGATCTTCAGTAGTCACCATAGAAGGCCGTACCTCACGCAGATCATTGGTGAGATTAGTGCGACCACGTATAAACTCATTAAACCAGTTATAAACAGTGGCACGAGATGGGGCTTCATTCTGAAAGGTCAATCGAAGTCTATCACAACTTTCTTGTTGACTTAAGTGACATCGAAATTCATAAAAAATCATTGTACGAAAATTTTCTCGCGTTAAATTCATGCTGACGTGACACAGACAATTTTCAATTTGCCGCCAAATAGTAAACAAATAACAAATTAATAAAATACATACACAACAATATTGGCAGAGTTCCATTTTTAAAATTTTAGCTTATTTTTTATTATATCGTTTGCAAGTGGCCAGTTCTAAAAACTTTCAGTGTCGCCCTCGGACGTGAAAGATGTAGTTTGTGTATTTGTGAGATAAAATATGACATATACATATGTCCATCCACTTAGAAAGAATGAACTGTCTATTCAAAACCTACCGGAGTGAGATAATGCAGAACTGTAGGAATAAGTGGGAGAAAGGGTGAGTGGACATTCTGTAGGTGCGGGGCGCGGCGCACCTTGTAGTGCACGAGCGGCACGGCGTCGGGCAGCGAGGCGATCTTGGCGCTCATCTGCTTGTGGTAGCCGCGCACCAGCCCCAGCACGTAGCCGCGGTCCATCACGCTCAGCAGGTCGAACAGGAAGAACGCCAGGCTGTTGTTCAGGCTCTGCGTCAGCCGGCTGTTCTTGCCATAGCTGTATCGCCAAAAACATCCATTTATAAATGTGCGAACAAGGAGGAGTGAACAAGAGGAGGAGATAGACAACGAGAATATAAAAAGCACTTAAAGTGAAGATTTCCTACGTTAAAAAGCTTTTGGCGATCCATCATGCATATTTCGGCACTAGGTAAGCGAACGACTGTAGGTGAACAAAGTTACTTAATAGAACAAACTGAAACGTTTTTATTGATTATAAGAAAATAAAGGATCAAAATGAAAATGTAGCCAATTAAGGATCTAATTCATTAACAAGCCCTTTAGATATTTTTGAAAAATATTATTTGGTTTTGATTTAAAAAAAAAGACAAAAAGAAAGTCAAATATTTTTCCCTCAATTAAATTATACCTTTTTTAACCCGACTAGGTAATATAAAGTATTTTAAAAATCAATGCACGCGATTAAGAATTTAATTGAGTATTTAATGTACACGCATATTTTTTTCCAAACATAATATATTATTTCAAGAAGTATTAGTTCTCGTGCGTAAAGATCGTATCTAAAATACGATATTTTGTCTTACCTAGCCTTAAGAGAATACGTCGCTCTATTACGTCCCGTGAGTCTCGAAACACCACTACAGATAGTTTTGATAAGAAAAGTTTTATGATCTGTAATAGATAATAGTTTCACATCTTCTATATGCCAATTGCTGTGCAATAGCAGCGTATCTCCAGCGAATATCCACAACCACTTATCATACCGTAGGTGTCGTAATAAAAAACCTGCAGTTCCCAATGCGCCCACCAAGCATAGCAACAATGGCGAAATTCCTCTATGTGGCATTTAATGGGGGAGCCCATGTTCTGCACTGGCCTCTCATAGGCTGTAACGGTAATGATTATGATTGGTCTGTGACTTATAGATTCTAAATTGATCTGGCATTTATAAAAAAAATGTGCAAATTGTGTTACTTGCTTAACATGCCGTAAAAGGTGACCAATGGATTATTGGGGTTGGGATTGTGTAGATGATGGTCCAATGTATAGAAAATAGCCACTATTTTTTCATAATTTTCCATCTAAATCTTCAGCTAGCAGTAGCTTGTTGTTTTTGCCGGATTCTACCTACCCCCTGTGGGATTACAGGCGTGAAACTTTGTTATTATTCAACACATCTAGGATGTAAAGAGTTATTTATATATCTATCCTTTAATGTAAACTCCTTTATCTAAGGGTCACAAATGATGGCCTAAATGATTTTTGGCATTCTCTATGTACGAACATAGAGCGCGCGCAGTCAACATTTACATGCCGATCCAAATTACTTATAATTTTAATGCCGCAACAGCTAATAAGACAGTTCACAATCGGTCACCAACCACGCCGCGTGTGCTTATATCTTCAGCCATTACCATATTTCCAATTTTATAAGTGTAAACTTCTTTTAGATACGTGTGATTTTAAACTCGATGAAACCAAAATGCAACACTAAAATATATTCATTTACATCTCTGTTTTTTTTTAATAGATATTATCCTTGAAGAATTACTTTCGTGTTATACTATTTTTACCAATTAATTTGTTGGACTTAAAGCAAATACTCTACCAGTTAACCCTGTGAGAAATGGAACGTATGTAGAATTTAACGAGCCAAACATACCTGGAGATAATCTCGGAGGTGACGTTGTTGACGAGCGTGGTGAGATCGTCGGTGAAGTGATCGGGGAAGCGCGCCTTGCGGGGGGCCTCGTGTGCCCCACTCCAGTACAGGTACTCCACCATCGACTTCACCATCAGCTCGAACAGCGCCCTGACCACACACGACACATCAACATCCACAACTTTCCTCAACAAATAGTGACGTTACCAGTCCTATCTATCGTTATTAGTCATGTTTGTACGTGGTAGAGTCACGCTGCAACTGTATTATGGTTGTAGCACGAATAGGTCGGCTCGACAGGGGAAGGGCCATGCTTTGACAAAATACCAGAGTAAAATAACAGCTTAATCCTGTTGTGTTTCGTATACTGAGTAGAGAATCGGAGAGTCTTTTTACTGGAAGCAAGGCATTATATCTTAGTCTTCGGGAATGATAAAGCAATATGCATTTTGATTATTAATCAGGGATAAGTGCATCCACTTACCATCAGATGGTGTCGTTTGCCACTTTTATTATATTAAAAAGTCAGTCTTTATATGGGCCACAACTGAGTATAGGCCTTTTGTCAATCTCGAGAGGATGTGCCAGGGAAGTGTCCGCCATGCTGGCCCAATGCTTGTTAGAAGACTCCATATCTCAACTTTTCTTAGGATGTTTTTCTACACTCTCGCGTTTAAGGTAAATCAGCACAAAATTGCACACTAATAGTTTCATTAGTGTCGGCCATAGACTTATTATACTACTGCATATGGACCGGGTCATTTAACAAACAAAATGGCACCGACTCATTAGTGCTAAAATGTTTATGGAGCACTAACGTGACCAACGATGCGTACCGTGCGTCCGTGCAGTGTTTTCACTTTTAGACATTTTGCACTATTTTAGGTAAATCTACTCAATTAGGTAGGGCATTCGTTTCTTCAAGTTGACAGGGTTTTGGATAATTTGGGGTAAAACTGAACTTCATGTAACCCAGATTTTTATTTCTACCCAATGTTTTTTTTAAGATTTATCGAAGGGGATACGGTCAAAAGAGCTAGAAAAGTGTAGAATAAAAAAGTTTCTCCTAATCTATACATATAATAAATCTGTAGAAAAGTCGTGTCTGTAATTCTATTATTTTTTGAAAAAAACAAGTCCAGGGGACTAAACAAGCGGTACTGAAACCAAATTAGTAGTTTTTAGAATTTTTGTCTGTCTGTCTGTCTGTCTGTCTGTCTGTCTGTCTGTCTGTCTGTCTGTGTGTATTACGGATTCACTCATAAACTACAAGACGGATTTACATGAAATTTTGTAAGTGGGTAGTTAAGAACCCGGGGCAACTTATAGGCTACTTTTTATCCGATTACGGAGCATCAAAAAAAGAAGGTTATGTTTTTTTACCTTTCTTTGGAGTTAATTTTATAATTTTATAATAAGTGCATAAAATGTCATTAGTCTTAAGGTAGATTACATAAAGTTCTTAATTTGTAATGTATATTTATAACTGAAGCTTAATATACTATGTTAACCGTTGAAACTTAGTTTAAAACTTCACCGACTACGTTGTATGTTTATAAGACAGTGCCATCTATTATTAAAATGCAAAAAGTGTTACGTTTTCCCTTCAGGCACTAATAAATTATTTATTATACATATTAAAGTTTTATTTGTAATGTATATTTATAACTGAAGCTTAATATACTATGTTAACCGTTGAAACTTAGTTTAAAACTTCACCGACTACGTTGTATGTTTATAAGACAGTGCCATCTATTATTAAAATGCAAAAAGTGTTACGTTTTCCCTTCAGGCACTAATAAATTATTTATTATACATATTAAAGTTTTATTAAAAAATATAAACATTTATAGAAGCTTTTTATATGTATGTATTGCTTTTAAATTTTGTCTATCGTTATGAAAATCAAGTTTAATTTAAATACATAATAGCGCCATTTAAGAAAAAGTAAGTTACAATGACGGCATCCACACCTTTTTCTGCCACCAGTGTGGCGCCACTTGTGAAGGTGAAGTGAGGTATAATATTTGACAGATATCAGGGCGGGGAAGTTAATTTGTTCGAAAAATGTAAAGGTTAATGTTTCTTTCTGTACTGTTGCTATATTTTATATTTTTAAAATTAAAAATACATAATATTCATGAAAGTAGAAAAATTTTAAAAAGTTAAAAATGTGCAAAAAATTAAACAGCAAACCACTGACTCATTGTTTTGTGTATTAGTATAATACTCTAGAAACTGATAAACTTTTATTAAAAACTTACTTCTCCATTAAATGACATTGTGTAACAAAAAACTTTATCTCAGTGTCAACTAGCGACATCTGGTGAGCAGAAAATTATTAGCCCTCATTAAACAGTATGGTTCTCTAACTACGTCACTTCACGGCGACTATTTAAATTGTATATATTATTTAAATTGTATATATTATTTGTATAAATACATAATAAACAATTATAATTTTTAGTTAGGTCCTTTTCTATCCTATAATAGGAATATAACTATTTTTTTTTTATGAAATATATATTGGTACAATGATAATTGTTTTATTTCACTATTTTCCGTTACGTTCCGTTAGATGTCATTGCTGAACATCTACCTCGCGTAGGTAAGATTTTTCGTGAGTTTTCTTAATGACACATTATTTTATATCTACTCAATATGATAATTTGTAAAAGTTGTTATATTTGTGATAATACTATAATACTGTGTGCTAAGTTTTCTATTCTTTTACCTTTCATGACATCATATTACGGATTTACGGATTTCTGATATTTTGTCTTACGATACGGAATTAGTTGTTTGGATTTTTTAGACTGTAATAATATATTAAATTTAAATTAAATTAAATTGAATTAAATAATATTATTATTGTAGTCTAAGGTTAAGTGATCACTAAATTGTTACATACGTGATTACATTTTCGGATAAGGATTTTATTTTGTGTTTTGGTTGTTGAATAAATTTTAAATAATGCCGCAAAAAAAGAAAAGTAGTCTTTCTCAATACACTAGAAGGGCTAAAAGGATGAGACAAGTTCGATCGCAAGAGACAAATGAGGACCGTGAGCACCGTTTAGCTTACAATAGAGAACAAACTGCGGAATCTCGGGCATCAGAGTCCAGTTTTAATAATGAAACGCGCTTAGCTACAGATCGCGAACGTCACGCGTTGTCTCGCGCTTCGGAAACATTAACAAATTACTCTCAGCGTTTAAAAGTAGACCGTGAACGTCATATCGAGTCTCGAGCTTTAGAGACGTTTACGGAGCATTCAGAAAGGTTGACTGCAGACCGTGAACGTCATGCTGAAAGTCGCGCTTCAGAAACGTTTACGCAATATTCAGACCGCTTGACAGCAGACCGTGAGCGTCATGCTGAGTTTCGCGCTTCGGAAACATTTACGGAGTGTTCAGAACGGTTGACTGCAGACCGTGAACGTCATGCTGAGTCTCGCGCTTCAGAAACGTTTACTCATTATTCTGAACGCTTGACTGCAGACCGTGATCGTCATGCTGAGTCTCGCGCTTCAGAAACGTTTACTCAATATTCGGAACGCTTGACTGCAGATCGTGAGCGTCATGTCGAGTCTCGCGCTTCGGAAACATTTACGGAGTGTTCAGAACGGTTGACTGCAGACCGTGAAAGTCATGCTGAGTCTCGCGCTTCAGAAACGCTAACTCAATATTCGGAACGCTTGACTGCAGACCGGGAACGTCATGCAAGATCACGTGCTTCGGAATCATTTACTCAATATGAAGCGAGGTTAGCAGCAGATAGGGAGAGCCGTTCGGTAAGTAGGACACATGAAACCCAGCAGGAGCATGACTTACGCTTAGAATTGGCAAGGGGATATTATGAAAATTCGCTTCAACACCGTAACGAACTTTTGTCTTTACAAAGGGAAAGAGTGCAAGCAATTAGGAGTAACGAGACAGAGAGTGAACGTGCAATTCGGTTACAAGCTGATCGTATTCGTACTTTTATAAATCGTTCACCCACCTTTACTCCGCCATCTATGGACAGAGAGAACTACACTGATCTCCCTTGGGTTGATAAAGAAAATAGTGGTTTTACCTACACTTTTAATATTGACTATAGTGAATTTGCCGAGATCGGAAGAATGATTCGCACTTGTAGTCATTGTCAATCACTTAAGTGGTCTAAAGAATCAAACGGATTTTGCTGTTCAGCTGGCAAGGTACAATTGGAAATATTTCAATAGCCCCCAGAACCTCTTAAATCGCTACTTAATGGGGACCATCCACATTCCAAGCAGTTTTTAGACAATATCCGTTCATACAATGGGGCATTCCAGATGACTTCTTTCGGGGCCAAGCAAGTGGTACATGGAACATTTATGCCTACTTTTAAAGTGCAGGGGCAAGTCTACCACTTAATTGGTTCGCTTTTGCCTGAGACAGAACCAAAGTTTTTACAAATATATTTCGTTTCTGATTACCATGAACAAGCCAATATAAGGAGGCAGAATTTCCCAAATTTAAACGCTAATGTTATCTCAGAGCTTCAGGGCATGCTTCATCAGGTCAACCCTTATGTATCCAATTTCAAAGCTGTACTAGAGTCGATCCCTCAAGATGAATACGATAATTATAAGTTTGTTATTAGCGCGGATAAGCGACCTTTAGTGCAACATTCCGGCCGTTATAATTCTCCATCCACCAATGAAGTGGCAGTTGTCCTGGTGGATCAGCAATGCGACAAGCGCGACATTATAGTACGCACGCGTGATGACCGCCTGCAACGAATTAGTGAGACTCATCGTTCTTACGACTCCTTACAATACCCACTTATTTACTGTCGCGGTGAAGATGGTTACAACTTTACGGTTTATCAAGTTGACCCCGCTACAGGAGCACCTCGGTTAGACAGAAAAGTTTCGGCTCTGCAATTTTATTGTTATCTCATGCAAATAAGACAACGTCGTTTTGTATATTTACAACGATTTCGTGGCTTATTTAACCAGTTTATTGTTGATATGTACGCAAAAGTTGAAACAGAGCGTTTAGTATTCATTCGTACTCATCAGAGACAGTTGCGTGCCGAAAATTATGTGGATCTTCATGATGCAGTACAGGGAGATACACACATAGAAAATTTAGGACGTTTAGTTATATTGCCTTCCAGCTTTATCGGGAGTCCCCGAAATATGAATGAACGCGTTCAAGACTCATTCTGTTATGTTCGCAAGTATGGTAGGCCAGATCTTTTCATAACAATAACTACTAACCCTAAATGGATCGAGATTTCTCAAGAGCTGCTAGAAGGTCAAGCATCGTACGATCGACACGATTTAATTAGTCGAGTTTTTTATTTAAAGTTAAAGTTGTTAATCAACTTATTAACCAAGCAAAACGTTTTTGGCGCTACGTCATGCTATACATACAACGTGGAATGGCAAAAAAGAGGGCTGCCCCACGCTCACATTCTTCTATGGTTATTACAAAAAATTCGTCCTAATGACGTTGATAATATAATAAGTGCAGAATTACCAAATCCCACAAATGATCCTATTTTACACCAAATTGTTAAAACACAGATGATACACGGGCCTTGCGGTGCATTAAATAATAATTCTCCGTGCATGAAGGATGGACAATGTACGAAAAAATATCCAAGACCCCTTTTAAGAGAAACAATCACTGGTGAAGATGGTTATCCCAAATATCGGCGGCGTGCTCCACAGTATGGAGGATTCACCACAAAATTGAGAATGTTTGGACAAGATGTAGAAGTAGATAACAGGTGGGTAGTGCCGTACTCACCTGTGCTATCGAGAACTTTCCAAACCCATATAAACGTAGAAATGTGTAACAGTGTTGAATCAATTAAATACATTTTTAAGTATGTAAATAAAGGGACGGATCAAGCAACACTTGCAATGAGCAACGACAGATTTGACGAAATTACAAGATTTCAATCAGGGCGATACATAAGTTCTTCGGAGGCAGCATGGCGAATATTCAGTTTCCCAATAAGCGAGCGTAATCCCCCGGTAATGCATTTAGACGTTCACGTGGAAGGCGGACAACGCGTATATTTTCACCCAGACAATATTGTGGAGCAACTAGAAAATCCTAGACAAACAACTTTACTGGCGTTCTTTCGATTATGCGAATCTGACGATTTCGCAAGAACTTTGCTTTATGACGAAGTTCCAGCGTATTATACATACGATAAGCAACACAGGATTTTTAATCGTCGCCGACGTGGTATTCCTGTTGAAGGTTTTCCCAACCTTTTTAAAGAACATGTGCTCGGCAGAGTGTACACTGTACATCCCAATAACTCCGAATGTTTTTACGTACGTTTACTTTTGCATACAGTACGAGGACCCACATCATTTTTGGCTTTGAAAATGTTCAACAACACTCAATATCCTTCTTTTCAAGCTGCTTGCCGGGCTCGAGGGTTATTGGACGACGACCAGCACTGGGACAACACCCTCGCTGAAGCATCTGTTAGTGATAGCCCGCGTCGTTTACGGAATTTATTTGCGGTGTTGTTAGTATTTTGTGGCCTTTCAGATGCTAATCAACTTTGGGTTAAACACCAGAAAAGTTTAGCTGAAGATTACATTAATTTTGAACATGGTGAACTAAATCAAGAGATGCTCAATGATGTATTGAATCGTTGTTTGTGTGATATACAAAACACAGTTTTTTCAATTGGTGGTAATCCCTTAATACGCTATGGATTACCTGAACCAATCTTAAATGTCGAACAAACTAATCGAGAGTATGCAACGGAATCCAATTACGACTCAGAGGAACTGGCCCAAATTCTTCAAGTAGGTGTACCTATCATGACCCCCGAACAAAGAATTATTTTTGATCGTATATGTAACAGCGCTTTGAACACCTCTGGTGAAATGTTTTTTTTGGATGCCCCTGGCGGTACTGGTAAAACATTTCTTACGAAACTTATCCTTGCGCAAATACGTAGCCAGGGAAAAATTGCATTGGCCGTGGCATCGTCCGGAATTGCAGCTACCTTACTTCCAGGAGGCAAAACTGCACATTCCATGTTCAAAATACCCACACAATTAGACGTCACTGAAACCCCCGTTTGCGACATTTCACGTAATAGTGACATAGCTCGAGTACTTCGTGAGTGCACCTTAATTGTATGGGATGAATGTACAATGGCGCATCGCAAAGCAGTAGAAGCCGTCAATAGAACGCTGCAAGATATACGACACAACAATGAACTTATGGGCGGAGTCACTATGCTCTTCTGTGGAGATTTTCGGCAGACATTGCCAATAGTTACACGCGGGACAAGAGCCGATGAAATTAGCGCGTGTTTAAAAAATTCAATTCTTTGGCCCCATATTACAAGGTTAAATCTCACCACAAACATGCGAGCGCAAAGAGGCGAGAACACAAATGCTCAAGATTTCTCACAGTTATTATTGAGTATTGGTGAAGGTAGGTTTCCTGAGGTTGATGGTAGAATAGATTTAATTAATAATTTGTGCAAAACAGTCCTTAACATTGAGGAACTTATTATATCTGTTTATGAAGATCTGGCTGGTATAGTAAACCAAGGAAACTCTTGGCTTTGTGAGCGCGCTATACTTACGCCTCGTAATGATCAAGCTGTAAGTATCAACATGACCATTTTAGAACGTATTGAAGGGGAGAATGTTACCTATACGTCAATAAATAGAGTAGTTGACCGTGAAGAAGTAACAGCATATCCTGTAGAGTTTTTGAATGCATTAACGGCGTCTGGGCTCCCTGCACATGAAATTAAACTTAAGGTAGGGATCCCCATAATTCTTTTAAGAAATTTAAGTCCACCAAAATTATGCAATGGTACTCGGCTCAAAGTAGTTGCTCTCCAGAGACATGTGGTTGAGGCAGAGATACTTACCGGTTGCGGTGCGGGTGAGAAAGTTTTTATTCCACGAATACCGATTATTCCGAATAACTTTCCGTTTCGTTTTAAACGGGTCCAACTGCCGGTGAGTGTTTGCTTTGCAATGACGATAAATAAGGCACAGGGTCAAACGCTAAGCAGAGTAGGCGTTGACCTTACGAACAGCTGCTTTTCACATGGGCAGCTCTATGTGGCAATGTCGCGTATCAGCGATCCCACTAATTTGTTTATTTTAGCACCACAAAACAAAACGGTGAACGTTGTTTATGAAGAGGTCCTTTGTTAACTGAATATATTTTTTTACATTTTCTTTTACTTTTGAAGTTCTAACAAAACCGTGATTAAATAAATAAAACCATTAAATTAAATTGCATATTTATATCCCCTTTTTTGACTCCTTGTTTTGTATTTATTAAGATTTTATTATTCGAAAACCAGAAATGGATTAGGTGGTAGATAGCTGGCATTAGGTTTTCTTAAAATGTGGATATTATCATAAAATGGCTAATCCTTGCCATCAAGTCATCCAAAATTAAAAGTAAAAAATTTCATCTATTTTAGCCTTTTTCACGAAGCTAACGTTCAGGTAGGTATAAAATAATCTGCTTGATTATAATAAACATATAATTATATATACTCTGTTTGAAAATATAAAAGAATTGGAGAAAAAGATTACATGCGAACGAAGTCGCGGGCACAGCTAGTAAATAATATAATAAATAGAAAGAATAATGGAATATTTTTACATAATCACATATCCGTTATCTATATGAGACGTAAGTGTTGTTACAATTTGAAAATCAGAATGTCTTCTTCATCACAAAACTCAAGATTTTTAATCGTGAAATAATAATCAAATCAAATCAATGTTGTTGTTTAAAATATGGAAAATTAGGTGCAATAAACAGGGCTATTTTGATTTTTTACGATAATTTAGGGAGTATTTCTACAGGTTTTAGGGTAAAACCAAAATCATAAGTGAAAACTGATTACGTGGTAGTCCATGAGTATTTAAGAGATGGCGCTTGTTCACGCACGATTGTTGTGTCATTTGAAGCTTGCGGGACATGAGTCTCGAGAGGGGTGAGGAAACGGTTAGCAATGCGCGGGAGGAGGAGGCTTGCTGTGTCGTACGCGCACAGCAAGCGTGGCAGTCGGCAGGAAGCCTTTGGGCGCTGAGGCCGCGCCACTTAAACGTCGGGCGTTACATAATCTACCGGGTCGATTTAGGGGTCGCGGGTTTGATATAATTATGCGTCGAAAGGACGGCCTCTATTGTGTTGTATTTGTCGTTAATATGCGTGACAACGAGGCATATTCTTGGGCTTATTTGCGCGAAGCCCGGGTCGTTTATACGTAGCGAGCCTCTTAGTGTTATCTTAATTTGTTTCGTGATAACGAGGTCGGAATTATAGAATTATTGTTGTAACCGTTTTAAGTATTGTTTGTGACTGGTATACGGTTGCGGGCGGCCAGTGTTTTGATTGAAGGCCTAAATCTGCGTTAATTGTGTCCGCCATTTTGAATTTACTATTGAATTTGGTGTCTAATTCGACCGCCTCGAATTTAGTTGTCTGTTTTGACGTGTTACGTGACCAGATCCTACTTGGAGTTTGGAGTGATTAAAGGAACTTTTATGCCGTTAATTGCATCGACGAGTTAGTAGTTTTCTGCTAGTGAACCTGGGACTTTGAACTTTGACCAACCGTCCTTAAGTTGTGCAGCGTGTCACTTGTTTTAATGTCGATTAACGTTGATTTTGTTGAATTGAAGTTAATTAAATGGACAATAAAGTTGATAAACAAATATAGTGAAAATTGAAGTGGAAGTTTTCCATTGGTGAACGTCCCTAGGATGGATCCCACATTTGGAGAGAGGCAGCGCCTTGGGATCTGCTGTCCAGGATCAGCGGGGATGTCAGGTTACAACTTGTACACATTACTGCACACCACTTACATGCACATCACCTTTCACCTGACAGGTGCCCCGTTGTCAACCCTACCTCCGCCAATCGGTAAGTGTTGCTTGTTTCTTTGTTAACCGTTATAATTTAATTAGCCATAGGCCACTTGGGCTCCGCCCTCGATTGCTCGTCGAGGGGATCACTCATGGTCCCTGGTCCCGTCGACCCTTGTTGGGGCAACTCAGGGCGTGTACAGCGCTGATTTATTCTATGCTTAAACAGTGAACAATTTTTGTTCGCATGGCCATATCTTGTCATTTATATCAATGGTGTCCGCGGGTTACTCGAATACTGTCTATGTCTAGTTTTTATCGAGAATTTAAGAAGAAATGGAATGTGAAATTTATTGTTGATTTTTATAAATAAATAAATAAATAAAAACTAAATAAAATATTTTTATTAAATTTACAAAAGTGGTAGTGGTCAAAAAACACCAGTTACAGAAACCAACTTCAAACAAATAAAGATACAGTTTCGTTCTGACTTTAATAAAGACGGTTTAAAACAGTGCACACAGGTGGCCTCTTTTGTATGAAATTAGTCGCAGTTGTCCATTTTGCAGATATCAGGTGAACCGATTACTTCTTAAACACTTTAATATCGTAAGTGCTTGAAGTTACAATTTATTATATGTATAGGTGTAAGTGATAATTTGTAATTTTTTCTCCAAATATCAGTTTTAATTTTTATCTGTGTAAATGCATAGTCTTTACTCTACAGATTGGCGACGAAAAAAGGCTTTACTATTAGTTTACGTGTAACCAACTCTGTGTTCACTAACCTGTTTATCAAACGGAGTACTGTAAGAGTAGCAAAGCTAGCATATTTTTAGAATATGGATTAATGACGATCTTGATGATAATGATTATAAGTTTAGTGGTTAGAACAGAAATCAAAAGGGGAACTAAGAGTTAAAAATGTTGTTTTTCTTATTTAAGATCTTGTTTTTAAATGAAGACTACTTATTTTTTATTTTTAGACGGATGAAATTTGTTTTCATTGACCACAAAGCCCTTTAAAAAGCATGGGTGTGGTTACCAGGAGTTGTGCATGGCGAGGTCGCGCGTGTGCCCGCTGGCTACCACCCACTGCAGCGCCAGCTCCTCGTGCACCACCTTGCACGACCCGTCGCTCAGCACTGCACCATACATCAATTCACTACAAACTATTGTTTTAACTATCATATCAAATACAAATTATTTTTATCCAATATACATAGATTATAAATAACTCTCCTCCCTATGAAGCAATTTATGGGGGAGGCCTATGTTCAGCAGCAGACTTTAATAAACTGTAACGGTATAAGTAATACTTATTGAAAGTCACTCTTATGTTTAATAATCTCAATACTCAGTGGTAAATTATCCAAAAATACCTCTGTCCTGGGAAGAACCAGCAAGAAACCCAGCGGGATCATTTAAAAAAATAACAGTTTACCATCATTAAGGTAAAACAGTAAATAACAACACAAAACAAATCAGAAATAGCGTGGTAGCGATCAACTCATTCACAGGGTTTATTATCATTCATAAACTTCTTAATATTATAATAACCCTTTTTATACAAACTTAGTTTAATAAAGTTTATAAACTTGGCAGAAGTCATATTTTGTATATTTTCTAGGATTTTGTTGTAAAACCATATACATCGCCCCAAGAATGAGTTACTGACTAGGCGGAGTCGAGTGCTTACCAGTGCTTGATTACTTACTCACTAACGAAAAGTAAGTCGTGACGTAGCCAAAAATTGAAAAACACAGTAATTTAGTTTAACAAAAGATTATTTACTCTAGTCAGTCATTTTTTTAAACCATTTGACTGCCTCATTCATCTAGTACTTGTTAATGTGATGGCCGATCATGAGGCTCTAGTCGGTCCAAAATAAGTTATTGTGTTCTCTGTGAAGAAATTCTCAATAGCAGTCTGGAGTCAGGAAGTGGGCATGCTTCGCCCTAGTGACTCGGAAAGCACGTAAAGCTGTTGGCTCTGAGCCTGATCTCTCTTCGGTCTTGTTGAATTACCGTCCTATTGAACAATGGGAGAGGGAATTTAGAAAGCCCCTGTGCTTGCGCATACACACGTGCACTATAATCATGTCCTGAGTCGATGGCTAGTCTCCGTTGAAACTGGCCGCAGTGACCGAAACTCGGTCTAAAAGACACAATTATTATTTACTCTTGTCACATACTACTTATTCTTGCCTTGAAGACACCCGTTGTAATCGGATGGTAAGCAAAGCTGGCAGAAGCAAATAATTAATGATTATTGATTCATGTGTTCGATGAAAAAAGTCTGCGAGTGGCAGCCTTGTACTGGCAGGCGCAATATTGAATGACCCTCTATTGGATGGTGAAAGATTGATGGAGTGACTACCTGGTGAAACACGCAAGCAGTCAATGAATGCAAGTGGCTCAGGATCGTACTTACTTCAATCTATGGAGGAAGCCAATGTTCAGTAGTGATAATGATAGTGCTGGTTAATAAAGGGTTCTGAATTGTGATGATAATAATAATTGTCATATAAATTCTTAACCGATGGATGCAGGTGGCTCGTGGCCGTTCTTTGAGGCAATTTATTAGAGAGGACTAGGTTCTTGTGTTAGGCTGTAGAAGTAGTAGTAGTAGTATATTAATTGGTATATTTTGAAGAAAAATTAGAAAATAAGAAATATGTTAAGATTGTAAATATGTGTGTCTATATGAGTGCGTGCATGTCGCGGTACCGGAGGGCGGCAGCGGCAGGCCGATGTCGGTGTCGGCGAGCGAGGGCCGCGGCAGCGTGCACTGGAACTGCACGTAGCTCGTGATCAGGCTGCTGCGCCCGTGCGAGTCGCACGACGCGCCCTCGTTCATGTTCTGAAAACCACCAATTGTACAAAAATACACCCAACACATGCAACGACAACCAATATCTAATTATACTAAAAGTTATAAAAATTACAGTTCACAGGTCAACCGCGACCCATCACCGAATTGACTGTCCAGATATGCTCGTTCGAAAATAGTTTGTATCGAGCTGGACATCCGTCGTGCTGGAAGTGCATTCCTTGCAGGTGGCTCAGAGGAACGTTTTCCAACATCGTGTCGATGACAAAACGTACCATCTGCAAATAAGTTACTACCGTCAATCGGCCTTCAATTCATATTGGACCAACGATGTGGTCGTTAATGATTGCCGCCCAAATGTTAACACTAAAACGAACTTGATGATCATGTTTTTGGATTTTGTGTGGGTTTTGGAAACTCCATCAGTGCTCATTGTGCACGTTGTAAATTCCAACGCGGGTAAATATCGACTCGTCGCGCCGTCCAAGTTTTCACCGACAAGACATAAAATCTCACCATTGCTAGGTAGCTAGGTATTCGGCATTCATTTGAGTATTAGTACATGTTTATGATAACTATTAGGGCGGCCGACACACACGTGGGAACATAAAGAATTTATACGACGACACGCCGTAGCTATTCACAGCTGACTGTAATGACAGCGGGCGGCCTTGTCCTTGCGCCTGCGACCCTGCAACAGGACAAGCACAAAGAGGCCTACGGTGAATGTGGTGCGTTACAAATTCATTGTTTTATTGCCATTAGTAACGTAGGGTACGTATGATTTGAATCTCGAGTTTTTAAAAAATTTATTAGCAATTTAGTTCAAAATATTTGTTTTCATCATTTTATTATGGAAAGGTAACTTCAAATTAGTAGTATTTATTGAGAGATCAATTTCGTAGTATGTTAATGAATTTAAAAAAAATTGTAAAATATCAGAGCCAGGGCTTCTACTCCGTTCACCTGTTATACTCTATTTTTCCAGACAATAAAAATCATCCTGTATAAAAATTGTATATATTCTATAGAATAGGGGCAAATGAGCATACGGCTCACCTGATGGTAAGTGTTGAGACTAATCTGTCTTCGACAAATGTTAAATGTGTAGTGTTGCGAGTTATCGTTGTATTTAGTAAGATCAATATCTTACTAAATACAACGATAACTTGCAACACTGCTTGAAGAAAATTCCTGCAATCGTGTTCATTTCAATGAGTACGTTAATGATGAATGAATTGATGTTACAAAGATACGTAGAACATACGGTGATCTCGATGAAGATTTGCGCGAGGCAGGTGAAGACGTCCTGTACGATGTTAAGCGGCTGCGGGTGCGCGGGCAGCGCGGGCGGCGCCGCTAGCACCTGCAGCAGCTTGTCGCATACTAATGCCAGGTAGCGAGCCAACACCTGCACTACAGCTGTCGGCAGCTCTGATAGGTACAGGTAGAACGTACGGTGATCTCAGTGAAGATGTGCGCAAGGCAGGTGAAGACGTCCTGCGCGATGTTGAGCGGCTGCGGGTGCGCGGGCAGCGCGGGCGGCGCCGCCAGCACCTGCAGCAGCTTGTCGCATACTAATGCCAGGTAGCGAGCCAACACCTGCACTACAGCTGTCGGCAGCTCTGATAGGTACAGGAAGAACGTACGGTGATCTCGGTGAAGATGTGCGCAAGGCAGGTGAAGACGTCCTGCGCGATGTTGAGCGGCTGCGGGTGCGCGGGCAGCGCGGGCGGCGCCGCCAGCACCTGCAGCAGCTTGTCGCATACTAATGCCAGGTAGCGAGCCAACACCTGCACTACAGCTGTCGGCAGCTCTGATAGGTACAGGAAGAACGTACGGTGATCTCGGTGAAGATGTGCGCAAGGCAGGTGAAGACGTCCTGCGCGATGTTGAGCGGCTGCGGGTGCGCGGGCAGCGCGGGCGGCGCCACTAGCAGCTGCAGCAGCTTGTCGCATACTAATGCCAGGTAGCGAGCCAACACCTGCACTACAGCTGTCGCCAGCTCTGATAGGTACAGGAAGAACGTACGGTGATCTCGGTGAAGATGTGCGCAAGGCAGGTGAAGACGTCCTGCGCGATGTTGAGCGGCTGCGGGTGCGCGGGCAGCGCGGGCGGCGCCGCCAGCAGCTGCAGCAGCTTGTCGCACACTACCGGCAGGTATCGCGCCAACACTTCCACGTTTGCGGTCGGCAGCTCGGAAATGCTGCACAGATAAATGGTTACACTTGCATCTCGTGTCTTTTTATCTCGCTAAAAGCTTCTCTGGATTTCAAATTACGTTCAATTATGAGACCATGAAATAATAATAACTTATGAATATTATATAACTGATGAAAATATAATATACCTCGCTCGTAATTCAGCCTCCATATTAGCAAGTCCAATCCTTGGTGGGATGTTCCCCTCCTGCACAGCCTCGCAGGCCATAGCGAACCTCTCGATATAACCGTCCTGTAAACACCGAATGTTTTCTAAACTTGCGAGTACAATGCTAACAATTGAATTAATCCAAACTGACCGAATTATCTATGTACTTTGACAATCTATTACTTTCCACACCTGAAGGGAAAACATTGTACTTACCTCCTTTTAAGCATATTACGCACCTGGTGGAGTATGAAATATGGCATAGTTAAAGCAATGTAGAAAAGATATGCAGAAAACTACAAATACGTTTAATAAAATAAAATAAAACAAAACATTAATTGTTTACATTAACACTGCTTGTAGGGGGGTATTTTGTGAATTGTGACCCTCTACATATAATTGATATGTAGTATATTAATGTAGGTTGTATCTTCTACGTTACGGGATGTGGTAATTAAAACTGTGTCCGTTTCCGTAGAGAGCGTTTATTGTACTGAAAATACTTATGAATAAAAAATGTAATTATAGTGAACGTGTCGCGCGCGAGGCGCGATATCAGCATTATTTTCTAAACTGTTGAAATATCATGTACTTGCTCGTACATCTTGCCAATTTTATAAACAAGAAGAAAGTTTAAGGCGATGAACCCCTATTGAGTTTACGGGCAGCCGTTGCGATCATCGCATCCACACTATCGATGTCCGAGACCCCATGCTCCGATGAATGTCCTTGGGTTGGCTGCTCGACATTGTTGGGGTCTGGCTTGTCGCGAAGATTCACGCTGCAGCCTTGACATCTTCTTTTCAGCCGGAATGTCCCCCATGCAATGAAGGCTACAATAATAAATCCGACTACGGTGTACAACACATAGTTGTGTGTGTCATGTGTGAGTGATTGTACACTCAGTGTTTGTTGCTGTTCCTTGACCTTATCAATGTTGTTTTTCAGCTCTTGTAAGGCGTCTTTATGATCTTCAGGTCCAAATGTATGATTAAAGTCTGTCAGTATGTGGTTCAGGCTTGATTCACGCATGTACATTCTTTCTTCACTGCCTGTTAGTTTCAACTCGCTGTGATAGTCGTTGTGAGCATGAATGATGAAGCTTTCTCCCTTGAGCATACACCCAAGTCCGAGTAACATAATCCCCGTGCCGTGTAAGTGCTGTGACGTCACTCCAGCTGGGCAGAAAATGCGCATCGTGCAGTCTTCGCAACAGGAGAACAGCCACGCGCCACGATTGTGTAATCGCACCCACCTGTCGTTGCAATCCAATACTCTTGTGCGGCATGTTGATGAGTCGCCATTGTTTAATATTTGCGCTTCACATAATGTATCGGCTACCTTAATGTTGTAAATAGGTTGATTGATAGCACATAACATTTTGTTTTCTTGCAGATTTAAGCATGATGATACATCTCGGTTTTCTAAGGGTATTATCATGTCCCCTTTTAGGTTTACAGCAAGGTATTCAGATGTGAGTACTATAGTTTTCTCTGTGTGTCCAGTTATTTGCGGAATAGGAATGATGTGGTTAAGTTCATATTGTTCGTTGTTTATTAGCGGTAGCTTCACTTCGAATATTATGTATGCACTTGTTAAGCGCACGTGCACTCGCGCCAGCTTGTATAGGCTTCGCGTGCAATGGCGTGTGTTCACACAGGGTAGCGATAACTCGCTTGGTAAATGACCGGAGATGATGTTGAGCTGATCTTCAAATTGGTTGGGCTTGATGAGATGGGTGTCAACTCTCCCGTCCTTCACGTCAGTTACTAGGTCTAGGAGTTGCTGTTGTATTTGTCGTATGTTTGAAATGATCAAGTTCACGGCCAGAGCGGTAGCTGTTATGTACATAGCATTGTCATGGCTGATTTGTATGCGTTTTTCCGTTTCAGCGAGATGATTGTCGATGATACGAAATTGTGTGTTCATTACTTCCTCGTTTCTTTTTAGAAGATTATATTCACTTTCGATGATCGATGTGTGATTTTTGTAGAGATTCAATAGATGATTTTCGTTTGACTGGATTATGTTGATATCCTTCACGTACTGATTGGCAAATCTCTCATCCAGAGTACCAAAAAGGGAGTTTGCTAGGTATCCTATTCCATTCACTAGTCCTCTTTTTCTTCGAGACGGTCCATGTTCTGATCGTAAGATATCGTTATAGTGTTGAATTTCGTTAAGTTCGTGTTGAAACTGGGATGAAATTGTAAGATAGGCTGCTTCCTTCTTGCATAATGTGTTCAAATGGTTGACATAGTTTTGTATGTTGTCCAAACTCCGCCAATATGTCGTCATGTTGTAGTATACAACCATTTTCCACTTATCTTGAATAATCTGCACATCAGACACCTTGTCAAAATAAACGACTCTTGAACTGCTAAGCCTTGTTATGTTGATCATTTGTTGCGTAGTAGGTCCAACACACATCGAAAATATAAGTAGTAACGTACAAAAAAGGTTGTTGAAGTGTTTTTTGCCGTTGTTGTTTCTTCGTTTTCTTTGTGTATTTATTGCAGGCTTCGTAGTGTCAACGTCAGAAGATGCAGTTGTATAAGATGACGGATCCAACGGAAGGCGTGACAATTTTGTAATCGGTCGCTTCATATTACTTGTTTTAGTTTTCAGTGTGACGACTCGTACCCGGCCGTCCGCACCTGGGTGAGTCTCCAACACCCGTCCCAGGATCCATTTGGCAGGAGGAATGTTGTCTTCTCTGACGATAACGACGTCCCCAACTTCTAAGTTTTTAGTAGGGAAGTGCCATTTGCTTCGAGTTTGTAGAGTTTGAAGATAGTCAGTAGACCACCTTCTCCAGAAGTCCTTGTACATTTTCTCCGTAAGTTGCCATCTTGTAGAGAAGGTCATGTCATTACCCTCAGCGGATAGTGGTGATTCTAGAGAAGGCTCGCCGATTAGGAAGTGAGCTGGTGTCAAGCAGTCAAGGTCTTCGATATTCTCTGACAACGCCACCAGGGGGCGAGAGTTGAGACATCCTTCAATCTGCGCCAACAGTGTAGAAAATTCCTCGAACGTAAGTTTTTGATCCCCAAGTACTCGTTTGAGGTGATGTTTCAGGCTTTTTACTGCAGCTTCGTAGAGTCCACCAGCAGTAGGCCAGGAAGGGGCGTTAAAATGCCATTCAATGCCCCACTCTGACATGTTAGTTATGACGTCATTGTTTATGTAGCATTGTAATGCCTCCTTTCGTTGTTTTTCCAATGCTCTTGCTGCGCCCACGAAGTTGGTGCCATTGTCGCTGTAGATGTGACGGGGCTTTCCTCGGCGGGCACACATTCGTTTCAAGGCGTTCAGAAAAGCCACTGTGCTGAGATCGGAGACAAGTTCGAGGTGAAGAGCTTTTGTGCACAGACACACAAATACAGCTACGTAGGCCTTCATTGTCTTTATTCCTCTGCCCTTGTTAGCCTTTACCTCCACATGCCCAGTGAAATCTACACCGGTGTGTGTGAAAGGCCTTGATGGTGTGACGCGTGGAGGAGGTAAATCACCCATAAGTTGGTTGTTGTTGATAGTTTTGAAGCGATGACACGTGATGCACCGTATAAGTCGTTTTTTCACTGCTCTCAAACCGCTGATAATCCAATATCTGTTGCGTAGATATGATAGAGTTAGTCTGGCCCCACCATGCAGGGTCCTCTTGTGCGCTTGGTCGATCAGTAACTCCGTTAACCTGTCATTGTAAGGTAAGATAATTGGATGTTTTTGTTCTTGACTTAAGTTGGCATTTTCCAGACGTCCTCCAACACGTAAGATTTCGTGTTTGTCCAGGAATGGATTTAAGTTTAAAATGCTGCTTGTTATTCGCACTTTATGATGTTTATTGAGTTGTGCAATGTCGTCGGCGAAATGATTAGTTTGTATAGCCTTGATAATTGCATTATGTGCGTTCTGCAGGTCACTCGTTGCTAAGTACGATGACCGCATGGCATTGTTGACGTCACGTGCATTGTTTATGAACCGAAGTATCCAACTTAGGATTCGAGTTACGCGTGCCATACAGCTGTGTTTGTTTAAAAGTTCTCCGATTAATGGCATCGACCTTTGTGACACGCAAACTTGTTTGACCTTTTTCTCTTCAACAGTTGTGTGGAATTGGTCTTGAAGTGGGAGATCGTTGTCTTTTAGCCAAATAGGTCCCCACCATAAATGATGATTCGCCAGTTGTAGTGGAGTTAGGCCTCTGCTGGCACAATCTGCTGGGTTATATTCAGACTTGACGTGCCTCCAGCATCCCGATGGCATGATGACAGTGATCTGTGTTACGCGATTAGCCACAAATGTAGTCCATCTTGAAGGCCCCCCTTGTAACCAACCCATCACGATCATAGAATCTGTCCAACCATGTATTGTTACAATCTGTGAGTTTATTGACTCTATGACCTTTTTCATAAGTCGAGACAGTAGTAGGGCACCGCATAGTTCAAGCCGTGGTAAAGACGGGGGTTTTCTTAATGGTGCGAGCTTAGTTTTTCCCGCCACCAGCGTGATAATTTGTTGCCCTTCTTCACTAATAGATTTACAGTAGATAACGCAGCCGTAGGCTTTCTCGGAGGCGTCACTGAATCCGTGTAACTCGATGGGTTGTTTAGTGTTACCAATCCAGCGTTGTAAAGCGATGGTATTGATAGTGGGCAATTCTTGTTGAAAGGTTGTCCACTCTTGTTGTATGTCTTCCGGAAGAGGTTCATCCCAATTTGTTGAAGCAAGCCAAGCTTGTTGAAATATGAGTTTTGCCTTCATTGTTACCGGAGACAGCCAACCAAGTGGGTCATATAATTTTGATAGATCAGAGAGCAATGTCCGCTTCGTTGTGACGTCACGTGTGTTACTAAGTGGCGCCTTGAATGTAAACTGATCAGTGTGCGGATTCCAGGTTAAGCCGAGTGTTTTGTTACTCTCTGCGTCCTTGAAGTCAAACATATTCTGGCTTATGAGATGTTCAGGTAAAGTTTGAAGCAATCTGGGGTGGTTACTAGCCCATTTGCGAAGATTGAACCCACCGCCTTTTAACAGGTCAATCAATTGGTTTTGAGCGTCTTGTGCTTCTAACATGTCGTTGCTGCCACCAAGTAGGTCATCCACATACAGCTGGTGAGTAAGGATCTCTGCCGCGAGAGGATAGCGGTGTCCATCGTCCATTACGAGTTGTATTATGGTGCGCATTGCCAAAAATGGTGCAGCTTTGGTACCATATGTTACAGTGCACAGTTGGTATTCTTTTACTTGTTAGGTGTCTGTCTCTTCTTTTGAACAGGTTCAAGCGCAGTAAACTTGTTTTCCAAGAAGTTTATCAGCTCATCCAAGGAAGGTAGCTCTCTCGGAGCCTTTCTGATCTCCATGTAGGCTGCATACGTGTCGGAGTCCAATTTGCCAGTGAGAATGTGCACCAGGATCGGATCCCAAGTCGTTGTGTCGATGCCCAGATTGTGAATAGCATGTATGGTCTCGACACTTGTGTCATGTAGCTTCTTCAGCTCGTATGCATTCTGTGTTTGCAACGCCGGTTGTCCCATAAGGGTTTGTATATGTTTTGTAAACAAAAGTTGTCGGTTGTTGTACCTATGGGTGAGTATCTCCCAACAGGTGTCGTAATTATCAGCTGATACTGTAAGATGCTGTACGATGCGCTCCGCCTCGCCTTTAAGTTTGCCCTTGAGGTGCTGCATCTTTTGCGTTTTTGTCAACATGACATTGTTGTGGATGGCTTCACAGTAGAGGTCCATGAATGTAGGCCACTGGGTATAATTACCAGAAAAAGAAGGAATCTCAATTGTAGGCACTTGCTGATGCTGTTGAGATACTGAGTTAAGCTTACGATTCAAATCCCTTTTTTGTAGTTTCGTACAAGGTTTCGTATGCAGAAAACTCTTCTTCGTAGCCTACATCACCGCCAGAAGTCAGGTTATCGATTTGCCAGTGGAGCTCGTCGATCAGTTTCCAGCGAGACTGCAGCGAATTCAGTTTGTCACAAATTTCTCACTTTTCTGTCAACTCTTTGGTGTTGATGTTTTTAATCACCCTAGAGAGCGCCCGGAAATTAGTGCGTTGTTGGCTAATGAACTCATCAGACCTTGATGGTACTCCAGTTTCCGCAGTTTTCACCTCGTAGTTCGTCAGCATGTCACGAATCGCTTCGTACCGCTTCTTTGTGGTGGTGTAGGTATCATTGATGAAATAGTCGTCATCCAAGTCACTGTCTGTTTTTTTTAGAACACCATGATTCATGTTGAACACCTCCCATTGAGCATTCAAAGCATCCAACCTTTTCTGTATGTATGTTCCTGACTTACGTGAATCAGAATCCTTTTTGAAGTTAGCCTCAATTTTAAGGATAGATTCAATGATTGTTCTCTGTTGTTGAAGTAGGTTCTCCATGGTTTAAGAACGATGTTGTAAATAGTTGGTTTCAGATACGTGTGACTGCGACTCTTACCGTAGTATGCACCTCAATCAAGCTGGTGAGACCCGCTTGTGGGAGGCCAGCAACCAAAGTGACACTACAGATAGAATCACGAATTACTCTTTTTTTTTTTTTTTTTTTTTTCAAATACACTTTACTGTTGAACTATTGTAGACGTAATATGCAAGTCTTAGTTCACGTCGAAAACTCGAAGGACCAAAATGTAGGGGGTATTTTGTGAATTGTGACCCTCTACATATAATTGATATGTAGTATATTAATGTAGGTTGTATCTTCTACGTTACGGGATGTGGTAATTAAAACTGTGTCCGTTTCCGTAGAGAGCGTTTATTGTACTGAAAATACTTATGAATAAAAAATGTAATTATAGTGAACGTGTCGCGCGCGCAGGCGCGATATCAGCATTATTTTCTAAACTGTTGAAATATCATGTACTTGCTCGTACACTGCTATTGTCAAACATATAATATTGTGAGGTCAAACAGTCACACAGCGTAGAGATAGCCGCCAGACAATTTTAAAATGTTGCCAACAAATAATGACTACCTAAATTATTACAAAATATTTAAAGCAACGACTTACCAATGGATGCACCGTCGTATGCGCATCCAGATATATATTAAAGATAGGCTTATGGTTGTCTATCCACCGCGTGCCCGGCAACAGAACGTCGGGAAATATGTAGGAGTAGTTGGGGGGCGGCTCCTCTTGCATCACAGGCAGATTGAACTCTCCGCAAGTTAGCTTCCCGTTGCGGCACAGCGGAAGCCACTATTGACAAATAAAATTCATTTTATTACAATATAATTGATTAAAGCTTTGGTAACTCATGGAACATAACAACAAGGCTAATCTGGTCTTAAAGTCTAAAGTACGCGAATAACCAGGATTAGGTCCCTGCTGGTATTACTAGAAACATGTAATTGAGAAAACCTGCAGGTCTGAGATTAACAATATATTGACAACCAGGTGTGAAGACATTGCGGTAACCGCCAACACGCATTGCGGCAGCGTGACAAACTCTTTCCCATTACAAAATTTCCTCGGAAATGAGAGAAGGGCTGTGCTCAGCAGCACAGAATAAATAATTGTACTACGTATGGAAGTCGCACTCCTTTGATGTTGACTGCTTGCCGACATTTAATGGCCTACATAATTATTAGTAATTAGATAAATTGTGTACGCAAGCTAAATAAAACTTTATCGCTTCGCGCGATTGTGCATATTACTTTGCATATTACTTTTCGCTTTCCTAAGTCACGGCGGACTTTCCGTGGTTGCTAAGGGATGTCAATAAAAAGTAAGAAAATACATTACGAAATGTTAACTAAGTTACTTAGGCAGTGGCGAAGCTAGGGCTCCAAACTAGGGCAAGCCCAAGATATGGTTTTGTTGTTTTTAGCAGTTTAATAAAAATACACCAATCTTGAGCTGTCTCCACTCTTTAGTTTCATATTCAGTGCTGTCAAGGACGTGTTTAACAAAGCACACAGAAAGCATACTACCGCTAGATAGATTGTATGACATAATATGCAATTGCACACCTTCGGTGGTTTTGAAAAGAGCCGTTTGGGTTTACTTGAGATATTTACAAACAATACAATACATGAACAAAGTACAAACAAACTATGTACAAAGTTAAAAAAGGGACGCCTGGCAGATGTGAAACCTCGAAATTATATTTTGTTTAAGTTATATGCTTAAAAGAACAGATTACGACAGGAATTAGATAGTTATAATGAGAAGATAAAGCTTTGCTAATTTTTTACCATAAAATAATGACTATTTATTACAATTATAATTATTCATTTTCAATTCATAATAAACAGTACAAAATGATATTTTTTAACTCATATATCACTATAAATTAGCCGATAGCGTATTTGTGCCATCTAGCGTAATCTTTAGGTACCATCGTGAGAATCAACCAATTTTCGTTCGATAAAATGACTTTACGTATAGAATTAAGTAGATGGCGCCATTAAAATTTTATATACTGAAAAGTAGACAGAGAAACCTAACTGGAAATAACATTCTTCTGTATTCTTTTGATTTATTTAATTAAAATTTGGGCTTCACGTTAAAAAAAATGTAACACTTATTTCCTCTAAAATTAAACCTAGGTCTCATACTTTATACTGCTGTTCAAATTGATATTTTTAATTCGTATGGTAATATTAATATTGAGTTATTAAACCTTTAAATACGCCTAACTTAATTAAACTTTAATACTAAAGAGTCCTGTACCTATATTTAAAGTATGAAGAAATGTTTATTGAATATTAAATTTAATTTTTAAAGATTTTCACCTTTTCTTCGCCGATTAGCACTTCAACACACTTATATTCATCACAATGAACACTATTATCCTCCCATTTTCACTGAAAATCTTCGAAAAAGCATAATTTTTTAACAAACACAACATAAACAAACATAAACTTTGAAATGTGAAGTGAACTTGCATACGAGGGGCCCGCAACCACTTCTCTAGTCGCTAACGCACTCCTAAACAACTTCATGGCAAAGCCAGGCTTGTTGGCTCAATAGTAATTGCTATATAAACATTTCGTAGTTATATTTCATTATAGAATATTTTGCCATAGGTTTGAAAGAGAGCGATCGTCTTCTCGAAAGCCCCGTAAAAAGCCCACGCGAGTGAGGGAGACAACTAATCGCTCTATTAAAACTCACTTTATGACAGCAGCAGTATCGCCACAGAGTACCTTTGTATAAACGTATCGCTAAGGCAATACGAGGTCATCGGTCGACATGTGTCGAACAGTGGAGTGCGCGGGAAAATTGAAATAATTTGAAACAGTTTAGGAGTTATATTATTAGTTGATATTATTGATTGATTCAGTTTTAATAAGGCAAGCCCGGCTTTTCGGCTTTAATGGAAGCTTCGCCACTGTACTTAGGTGAAGTACCTATTCTGACTATGATCGACTGACCATATTTTCACACGTATGTGAGTTCTGCGGCGCCCAACACATGCATCTTGCATTCCCATTCGTCGGGAATCGCGATGCTTGGCTCAGAAGAAACAACAAATAAACTTCAAATATGATTCCTAACAGAAATGTGATCGTATTCTACTTAGTTAAAAATCTCGTTAGTGAATAAAGTTTTAATCTCAGTATTTAGTGTTATTATATCTTAAAATATTTTAATTACAAAAGACAAGTATAGGTATGTAAGTAGATACTGGGATAGTAAAGTAAATTTCAACTAAGTTTTGTAATAAAATATTCAGGTATTACTTCTTTAGATAAATTATTACTTATTTTTGCTATAAGTACACATTTAATGAAAAGAAATGAAATAAATTCACCTTTCATAACTTTCTACTAAAATCCTTCGGTAACTTAAAGAATTATTTATCTGAAACCTTTTGTTGGTCATTTAGCCTCTATCCACGCAACATTTATAGTAGGAACGACTTTTTGCCATTACATTTGATCAAATAGGTAATATACATAATATATATAATTTTTAAATTACATTAAAACTTTTTATTACATTGTACACCTGATGGTTAGTGGATGCTGAGACTCATAGACACCCTGGCTATCCTGGATTAAGGAATCACAGCGCATATGCGTTGTCACCCTTAAGGACAAACTGGAAAGCCTCCTTACCAGTAAAAGGGATCCTCCGTTCCTTTACTCACCATAAGCAACTCATTAAGAAGTTATTTCACGCGGGTATTATGTGAGAGCGTGGCCCTTCTCCGTTCGAGCCGATCGCTTCGTGAAGCAATCAAAATATGGCTGGAGTGTAACTTTGCCACATAAAAATACCAAGTTTAAGTATACTTACAGAATAACCAACAGGTGTTTCTACACTTTTCTCCTGGTCTGGGGGAACGGGTTTCCTCTGACAAGACACATGAAGGAATGTGAAAAGAAGATGATGGTGATCACCTAGGTCGGCAGGTAGTTTCAGCTTTATTTCGTCGTAAAGCGACGGGTTCCTTGAATTATAATAATAATTTTGTTATAATTAGGTAATTTTTATTAAGGACAACAAACAGTTGTATAATAAAAATTACAATCCAAACCTTATATAAACAGATTAGCTAATTACACAACCAATACCGTTATCCACAAAATTACTGTACTAATTAAGATTTAAAAGGCACAGAGAATACAAAATGCATACCTAGCCGTTAACAGTAAAATCATGATTGTTTTAAGATTAGAAAAAAAGAAAAAGAACAATTAAAAGTCATTCAATACAAGTTTTATAACTTTTCTAAATTGAGGTAATGACATGATTCAAGCAGTAATCGCCTAAAGTTGTTAAAGAGTATTAAGAACGGTGTAGTTTACAGAGTATAGATATCATATATATTCTCGAAATCAATATGAGTGCAAAAACATTATTATCAAGTGGCTCCTTAAGCAAACCTATGCAAAAACAGAAAGTCTTTTAGAGGTTGTCGTGTAAAACGCACGCACGCACACGCGCACGCGCACACGCACGCGCGCACGCACGCACGCACGCACGCACGCACACACACACGCACACACACACTTTTCTAAGTTTTCTTAACCATAACCAATTGTTTCAATTAGGTATGACAAATAAGAAAATAGAAATAATCTTTATCTGTTAATGTTTTAGATATAAATAGCATTCCTCGCAGAGGTGGAGACCTGGTGACCTGTACGGATATCTTACCCACCATAGGCACCAGCGACCCACGGGCAAAGTTGTTTTGTACTACTTATATGCTACTTATAACTCTAAATGTAACTTTGTTTGTGGTGAGAAATAAACGTTATTATTATAATTTATTATTATATTTACCTTCAACCGGTTCTAGTAAATCACGATACAGTCCACCTGATGGTAAGTGGCTATTGGAGCACTTGGACCGTAACCATCACATCCTATTAAAAGTCCATTGCTGAACATAACCTTCCTCCGAGGAAAGCCACAGAGCACGGTCCCTAGCCACTTGCATCCATCAACTTAATGTATCCCTTACCAGGTGATCACTTCCATTTAGTGCACTCGAGAACCTTTTTTTCCCATCCATTTTTAGTTCCTCGAGCTATATTGCTAAATATGTGACTTTTTAAGATTATGATGTTAAATATATTTCAAGGGAATATGAAGGTCAACCAACATGCATTGGAAATGATACTACGTATTTTCACGCACGCTTGACTTGGGGAGTAATGTGGCGAACGCGTGCCCAAAAAATGTGATTAGGTGAGGCGAACGGAAGTTGAGTGGGGGATATAAGCAAGAGAGAGCAGTGCGCGCGCACATTTTCGTTCTCTCTTTCTCTCATAGCACAATCATCTAAGCACAATTTCGTTTTGAACACAATTTTTTGAATTTATATTTTGTTCAATACCTACATTAAATATGCTAAGTTTAAAGTGAATAAAATTGTAAAATTTATTTTATATATACAGATGGACCTAAAGAAGTTTTACTTCAGTCGTGTGGTCATCGACACACTAGTTTTTTTTTAAATGCTATAATAACGTTACTAATAACATTACTAACTTTAAAATGTGTGTTATGAGAGATTTACGACAGTAGCCAAATGGTGGATTCGAACCCAGCTTCTGAGTACGCGGTCCCCACCCTGCCATTCGATTCACTTTTACTTTTATTATATTCAAAGCCGTATCATACTTATTGTGGTAAAGCACGGTGGTGTAGGCTTCAGTGCTAAACTCTGGACACGAGCTGCGACCGAAGATAGCAGGCAACGCCGATGCCTGATCCTCGCCCGACATCAGTTGTATTCTTACCTAACAGCAACGTTTTCGTTAATAAATTAAGATCTTATTAATAAAGGTTGTTGGGGTTTCTTTTCTGCCAAGGAGTCAATCTAGAATAATACATCTAGAATATAATAAACTAGCTTTTATCCGCGATTTAAAAATGCCTCTTTTACACAATAGATTTTTAACAATAGCTTAAACCATTAGAGAGCTCAATAGAAGCCAGTAAAACGTCTTTAAGGAACACCTCTAAGGTATACTCCCTGTAAATCCCAATAATAAATTTTAAAAGAATATGGTTTTTTATGAAAAAAAAAAACGGTTTACAATCGTTAAAGTTTACTTAACAATACAAAAACAAATTCGAAAAAGTGTGGTAGCGATCACCTCATGTATTAGCGAGCTAGTGATGTAAAGTGCGACGCAAAGTTAAATATTGAAAAGTAGCACTTTCGCGTCTCGATCTCTCGCTTTCACGTTAATAACAAAATGATAGCATTAGGCGGATAGGTACTCACTAGGTTTACCATATAGATTAGCTATCTCTTTCCATGTTGCATTACTTACCTAATGTAGCATTGCGAAATTCAACACATTTAATATTAGACAGATTCTGGAAACAAAATAAAATGCGTGCACGGTGCAAAAGTCTATCATACATCTCCTTCACTTTTGCACGCCGATCTACAGATCACAGGTTGACGTTGCGTCGGAATCGTGTGATTGCGTAGCATACGATAAGTATGTTTCTAATGCATAGTTTTTCGTACAACATCAAGAGTCCAAATATAATGCGTTGCATACGTTACGTACATGGGACCAGTATGTGTCGACCTTAAAAGGTCTTCTACACGATCGGGACCAACCGCCGACCATCGTGTCCTTGGTCGAGTTGATGTAAAAATGGACAGTGTAGAAATCGGTTGACCAACTAATATTTGGTTGATGTCAACGGCCTTAGCCGCGGGCGCATCCCTCGCGACAGGCTCGTCCGTGGTCGGTCGCTCGTCGGGAACGCTGTCGTATGCCACGCTAGCGCGATGTGCCTTGAGTCTGCGATGAGCGGGAAAAATAACAGTACGAGACAAACGGGAGGCGCCACGTAGGTGCCTGCGTTAGGCGCCGCGACCAGCGGAGGACATGGTAGGCGTTGGCCGCGCTAGAACGACTGCGAAGAGCGGATATATTTTATCATACAATCTACGATATTCACCAAAGTGATGCATGTTTCAGTTTAACCTCTCAAACAGCAAGTGGCCAAATTTGACCGCCTCGATATTCCGTCATTCAACGGTCATATGACCGCAGCACTTTAACCCATAAAAACTTATATTTAGAGACTACTTTTCTATGAAGAAGTTTGGCATTATAGACTCAATGTGAAATTTCCTATCCTCTAATGCAATAGAACGTAGTTAGTATATGTTTTTTTATTTATAATCTACGTTAATTTCGTACGCCTTTTTCGTGTGGCGTTATTGTGTTGATTTTTGGATTTTTCTAATGTTTTATTAGTGTTTAGTATAGTGTTTTACTATAAAACTGTTATAAAAGTTTTTGTGT
The DNA here is from genome assembly GCA_907164705.1 of Parnassius apollo. Classification (NCBI taxonomy): domain Eukaryota; kingdom Metazoa; phylum Arthropoda; class Insecta; order Lepidoptera; family Papilionidae; genus Parnassius; species Parnassius apollo. The sequence goes on along the minus strand of CAJQZP010001459.1, from coordinate 2,700,393 downwards.
GAATACAATTTATCTTTTTACGTAAATAATTTCGAGTAATATATAGAAATAATTGTGAAAATAACGCTGCTGTCCTGCGCTGATAAGTACATGTTTTACTATGAAAATATTTGTTATGAAGTAAAAGCACTAAAACTAGTAATATGACATAATAAATAAACAGAAACAAGTATTATATTGAAATATATAATGAATTTTATAGAAAATAAATGTACGACAAATTCAAGGTTAGGTTATTTTTAGCAACGTCGCATCACGCGAAGCGAGCTAGCGGTGTCAATCATTTTAGTTGGGGTATGAGTGGTTAAATCTTGAACTTCTATTTTAATTTGCATTATATCTTGTGCAAGTAGTTTTTACTCCTAGTCATTTTTAGCCCACACAAAAATAGCAGGAAGAAACCACATGTCATGCCGCCTCAACGCGGCATACTACAGCGGCAAGGCACAGCGTCTTCACTCCTCCCGCTTCCGCAGGTCGCTTCCACTCCCCGCAGTCGCTCTAACGTGGCCCACGTCTCTGTGACAGTGTGCGCTTGTCAGTCGTCGCGGGCGACGTCATCGCGCATTTCAATGGATTCGCAAAACGAAAGCATACCATGTCCCAAACATTGGATCCGAAAAGTTTTTTGGTATTTCTGTCTTTATACATATAAATACAGAAATACCAAAAAACTTTTTTACTTCTTCCCATAGCCAGAAAACTTAATGTAGCTATTTAGCCTTCTTCAGCAAACACAGTCTGACGCATAACTGTATTTTTCTTTGTAATCATTGGATGCACCATTTCAAGTAATTCATTAAAGGTGTCTTGATACATTTTTAGAAAATTCCGAAAGTCTTTAGAATCAAGAATCCTTAAACTATTGAGACGTTTCAAAGTAATTCGCTCTTTTAGCTACAGTTTCATCCACTTTCATTTTTTTCTTTGGTTTTCCTCTTCACTCAAGCATAAAAAAGTTATCGCCAAATCTTTTATTGCTTCGAAAGACAAGGAGCCATATATAGCTACGTCTTTACGCTTTGAATGTCGGAGAGAACTGACAAGTTGAGTCAACCACTCTACCGTGTAAAACGAATACAAGAATTGATTGACCCGACTAAGGACACGATGGTCAACGGTTGGTGCCGATCGTGTAGGCCTTTAAATGTTTGATATAAGCGGCTAGGTTCGCGCACGCACACATTGCAGTATGCGTAGCTACTAGTGTGCGCACGAGTACGTACTCACTGCGAGAAACAGTGTGTGAATGGGCGCTCGCGCGCATGTATATAGAAAGAGTGCAGGCGATGTACTGACTGTGATGTTGCGCGCGGAGCCGGTGCGCGAGGTGTAGGCGGCCAGGTTGAGGTCGCGCACGCACACGTACAGCAGGTTGCGGTACTGCTGGTGTGGCACCGCGGCGGCCTGTAGCGGGAACGCCAGGATCTCCTTGCACGGCCGCACGTTATCGTCTGGAACAACGAAAGGTACATTGCATAACTGGGAACAAGCCTTTGAGGGTTTTTTTATATAAAAAGGGTTACTAACGTGCACACAAAACACCTGATGGTAAGTGGACGCTGTGGCCCATAGACATCTATTTCTATCTTTAATTAAGAATCAAAATGCAAATGCGTCGTCATCCTTAAAGACTAAGACAAAATGCCTCATTTCTAGTAATAAGTGTATCCAGTTCCCTACACTCACCATTTGAAACACAGCAGTATCAAGCTGCTCTTTCACGTAGGGATTATGTGAGAGCATGGTCCTTCCCCAATCGAACCGACCCATTCGTGCTCCAACCATAATACCTGGTGGCTCTACCACGTACAGAACAAAGAAGAGTCCATAATAATGCTACAAAAGAGTTTTTTTATTGTAGAATAATATAAACATTACAAGAATATTTATTAAAAGTCAGCACTGGTTCGAATAAAACCTTTGTCTAGGAAAGAACCGGCAAGATTCCCAGCGGTACTTATTTAAATTAATTTATAATACGAGGGGAGGTCAAAAAGTGCGCGGAATGGCGAGGTTAACGGGGCTGAGTTTACTCATTCGGTTGGCGCTAGTTGAGTGACTCACTGTTATTGTCATTAGCTTTTGAGTTATTAACGAGTAAACAAGTCAATCGGGAAGAAACTAGCCATTATGGAAAAAAATTGAATATCGCGCCGTCATTAAGTTTCTCACCAAATAAGGAATGACACCTCAAACCATTTTCTAAGAGATGTGATTACACAGACATGACTTATATATGGCACGCTCTTTTCAAATAAGGGAGGGACTCCATTGAAGACGACCCTAGACCTGGATGGCCGATTGAGGCTACCACGCCAGAAATAATGGAAAAGGTTGAAAAAATTTGTATCGGAAGATGTATTGTTAAAGAAAAAACAGCTTGCAGTATTAGTTGGAGTATCAGAAACAACCATTTTAAACATCCTGCATCAACATCTTGGCATGGCTAAAGTCTGTGCAAGATGGGTTCCGAGAATGCTTTCTGCGCATTAAAAACACGAGCGCGTCAAAAGTTGTCTCAAGTTTTTGGACCGCTGTGGAAAGCAAAGGTAGGAAGTTTGGACCCGAATTGTAACTGGCGATGAAACTTGGGTTTCACCATTATGAACCTGAGTCAAAGCAAAAGTCAATGCAGTGGCATAAAAAAGGCAAACCTCCTCCTAAGAAGTATAAGATGTCTTAATTGGCCGGAAAGATCATGGCGACGACCTTTTAGGATACAGAAGGTATGCTTTTGATTGATTATAAGAAACGTGGTATTTCCATAACGAGAGAATACTACGCTTCTTTACTAGATCAATAAAAAGAAGCTATTAAAAAAGGAGGAAAGCTTAATAAGGCGTGCTTTTTTTGCACGACAATGCGCCCACGCATACAAGCCATGTTGCGACGGATGCAATACACCGATGCGGTTTTGAACTACTGCTCCATCCACCCTACAGCCCAAACCTGACCGCAAGCGACTTTTATTTGTTTCCAGAAATGAAGAAAGAACTACATGGGAAAAAATTTGGCGACAACGATGAAGTGTAGTTTACGATTTCGGCCTATTTTGACGCCCAAGACAATTTTTTTAGACGGTCTTAATAAGGTATTTAACAGATCTAATAAATGTATTAGCGTTTAGGGAGAATACATTAGGAAGGAAAAATAGTTCAATGTTTCACTTCATTATGCTTCCCTGTCATTCCGCGAACTTTTTGACCTCACCTCGTATAATATTTAAAACAACTATGAAAACATTTAGAAACAGTATGATAGTAATCACTTCATTCCCAGGGATTATTTATATAAATCATGTACTGTTTAGTTGTGTAATAACCCATAATAATTAATGTTTGCTTAGTTAAAAAAAAACAATTTATTGATCGACAGATCCTGCATAGTATTTATATTACGCTAGTTCCGAGCGTGAGGTTTCCATTGCATTCCAGTAGAGCCGAAACATTCGTACTGCAGCCCCACATTCTCCAGTAAGATGCCACGTATATTTTTGTAAAGATATTTAGAAGGATTTTATTTATATTTTTTATTTATAAGTTATATATACGGAAGGACCACGCTCATAGTATACCAACGTGAAATAGCAGCTTAACACTGCTGTATTTCGTATGGTGAATATAGAGAAGTGAAGACCCTTTTTACGGATAATGAGGCATTTCATCTTAGTCTTGGTTACACATCATCTGCATTTTGATTGTTATTCGAGTTTAGACGTAGATGTGTATGGGCCACAGCATTCATTCACCTTCAGATGGACCGTGTGGTCGTTTGTCACCCTTATACGATATAAAAAATTCTTGGTATGAGAATGATTAAAATATTGCTTTCAAAATAATTTTTAAACGCTTACCTCCATAAGGATTTAATTTAGCCAATTCTGGAGTGAGTCCATTTTTGATTTCATCGGGACAGGGTGACACTTCAATCTTGAGAGTACCGGGAATACATTTCAGTTTCTTTGGTGCTGAACTCGGTCTTTTAATCTCTGCTAGAAACTTGTAAAGATCTTCATCGCGGAGTTTATCGGTTTCCTAAAGTAATAGAAAAAGTATATATATATATATATGTTATTTTTCGTTTCAAAAGAAAACGAAGGTAATTGCACAAATTTCTAAATAAAAAAGACCATGAAAGCATACTTCTGTTATTTTAAGTGCCCACTATATTTACGACTGACTGTGATTAATATGTATAAATATTATGTAACATAGTGTGTAAATATTATGATAAAAAAATATAAAAGAATACAAAATGTCGATGCCAAAAGGATAGCATAATGGCATTAATTACGTCATTTTATTTATATGATTCTGTAGAAATTGTCATATAGAAATGCTATAAAATATCTTGCACCATCCAGCCTATGAAAGTTTATTTCATTTAGCAGTAAATGAAATTATTTCAAAAATGTTCAAAATCGAGGACAAGATTTCAACCCTTAATTACGAAGCATTGAAATGGCAACCACAAAATATAATTCGATTTCAAAACATATCTACAGTTAAGATCAGTAAGTATGGACTTTACGGTCTGTCGATGAAGATATGTAACGTGCGATTAGGACAGCAGCTGTGAATCCACGACGTTTTCCGCAACCATGGCGGCGCAACTTAGAAATGAGGTGTAATATTTGACAGATTTCATAGCGGTGAAGTTAATTTGTTCAAAATATGTAGATATTTTATTTAAAAGAAAATAGTGCAAAAAAAATAGAGCAAACCAGTGGAGACATCGTTTTGTGTATTAATATCTCTAGAAACTGATAACCTTTAATTAAAACAAACTTCTGAATTAAATGAATTGTGTAACAAAAAACTTCAACTGAGGTGTCAACTAGCGACTTTTGGTAACCGGAAGATCAGCCTTTATTATCATAAACTGCAATATTGATAAGAAATACGTTTAACTACAATAATGGTTACTCGCCTGCTTGAAAAAGCTTGTGACAGTTATGACGATCGGCTTGAAAGTATCCAATTGTGCAATCAACTCGTCCGTTTGCTGTACGGGCATTGCTCGCCGTTCTATGGAGCCTTTGCGAGTTAGGGAACCGCCAACTTCACCCGCCCTTCGTCGGAGCTGTTCCAGACTACTGGATGACGCTTTACGATCTGAAAGTTGAATAAAACTGTTAGAGCTCTTTAAGAACTCGTTGTCATCCCTGAGAACTAAGATGGAATGCCTCGTTTCCAGAAAACCGTTCTCCGGTTCTCTACACTCATCATACGAAACACAGCAGCATTACGCTGCTATTTTACGCTGTTATTCTGTGAGAGTAGTTCTGCCCCGTTCGGACAAACACATACGTGTTACAATTATGATTGTGATCACTGGTTCGAAAGAGAGAAGCTGGACCAGCAAGTAACCCAGCGGGGCTTTTTTAAATAATAATACATAACATGTGTTATAGAAATAAATATACAAGGTGTAAGTGTAAACACCGTTGTCACTAAAACCATAGGTAGTTGGCTTTAATATAAAAATATTTATCCGAATTTAAAAAAAACGCAATTTTTCCTATTCCTATATCCTATATTATAAAATTTAAAAAGTTTCTGTCCGACCCGTCCATAAATTCATGGATACCCTATGCGCCCGAGTGACGTAATCACTGTAAAGATCACCGTCCGCCCTAGCTACCTACACAACATTCCAATAAAAACACAATAGGTACACATAACCTGTGATGTAACATTTCCTTCGTACTTTCATCTTGGCTTAAGACAGGCAAAAATTCATACCCTCCTGTATCCCTAATACATACATACCCTTTGTTTTTTTTGAAAAATTGAGATTTTACTAAAAAAAATGTTATTTTTCATTGAATTTACGTTCTATAAGTGAAACCAAACCATTGGTTTCAAGGATAACGGTGTTTACACTGTATAAACGTTTAGAAAACAGAATCGCAGTGACACTTTACTCTCATAGGTCAATCATGCATTTTTTTATAGGATAACTTAACAAACGAGCACACAGACCACCTGATGGTAAGTGGTTGCTGTGGCCCATAGACATCTACATCTATCCTCGATTACGAATCAAAATGCAGATACGTTGTCACCCGTGAGGACTAAGATGGAATGCCTAGTTTCCAGTAAAAAGGGTCTCTGGTTCTCTAAACTCACCATACGAAACACAGCAGCATTTAGCTACTATTTTACGCTGGTATTCTGTGAGAGCATGGTCCTTCCCCGGTCGAGCATTCGCGCTACAACTATACTTCTAATATAACTGCAGCATGGCTCTACCACGTATAAATGTATTCTTTAATACTAAAGAATCTTTTTCTATAGCATTATAATATATTATTTAAAATATTTGATAGATATACCTTGTTTACAGGGTTCTTTTGCAATATACGCTGAAATTTGCAGAGAAGGTTCAGAATAAGTAATATAGGCGGAAGATGAAGAAAAATTAATTAAAACAAATCTGAAATATTCTGACCGTTTTATCTTTAAAATTCAGAATGCGTGGCAATGCATTATTTTAACTGTTTGTTATTCATAAATATCTAACGCCCACTATTTTGCTACGCACGCACACATTCGTAAGTGTTTTATTAAAAAATGTGTGAATTGACTCGCATAATATATCTATAAATCTATAAATCACCTTCAATTTGGAATAATTTCAAATAAAAGTAGAAGTCTAGTTTACTCGTGTTTTCAAATCTGCAATAACGGTATATTATTATTTATATATTTGAACTTAAACATAAAATTTATATACTCTTTGGAGAATAAGCCTGGCTTTATTAATAAAACGTACATTGCTCTACACAGAACAGATACGTCATCGAGGCTATTATTGCTGGTTTCGGTGTCAGTGTCGGTGTCGCTGTTGATGTTAATGTTGGTGTTATTGGTGTCAGTGTCAGTGTTGGTGTTGGCGTTGGCGTTGGTGTTGACGTGGGACGATGCGCTGACTGCCGCAGTAGCGTCCCGGCGACACGGCGCTGTGTATATGACAGATACGTCACCGAAGCTGTTGGTGTTGATGTTGGCAATGGTGTTGGTGTTGCCGATGGTGTTAGCCGGTGCGCTGGCTGCGGTAGCGTCCTTGTCCATGTTACGCTAGAGGTTGTAGCAGCCGCTGAACACGTTGAGCCAGCGACACGGCGCTGTGTATGTGACAAATACGTCACCGAGGCTGTTGGTGTTAGCGCTGGTGTTGGACGGTGCGCTAGTTGCGGTCCCGTCCCTGTCCGCATCGCGCTCGAGGCTGATTTAGCCGCTGAGCACGTTGAGCAGCGACACGGCGCTGTATGTACGACAGATACGTCACCCAGGCTGTTGGTGTTATTGTTGATGTTGGTGCTGGTATTGGCCGGTGCGGTGACTGCGGTCCCGTCCCTGTCCGCGTCGCGCTCGAGGCTGTTGCAGCCGCTGAGCACGTTGAGCAGCGACACGGCGCTGTATGTACGGCAGATACGTCACCCAGGCTGTTGGTGTTATTGTTGATGTTGGTGCTGGTATTGGCCGGTGCGGTGACTGCGGTCCCGTCCCTGTCCGCGTCGCGCTCGAGTCTGTTGCAGCCGCTGAGCACGTTGAGCAGCGACACGGCGCTGTATGTACGGCAGATACGTCACCCAGGCTGTTGGTGTTATTGTTGATGTTGGTGCTGGTATTGGCCGGTGCGGTGACTGCGGTCCCGTCCCTGTCCGCGTCGCGCTCGAGGCTGTTGCAGCCGCTGAGCACGTTGAGCAGCGACACGGCGCTCCAACACAGCGGCATACGGTATCGTCCCAATCGGTTGCAAGCAGCCTGGGCGCCTAATCGTACTTTTTCGCGGTTCTAGACGGAGGACGACACCAAAACGATTTAATATTAATCCGTATCAAGGATAAATTTAAAAAAAACACTAGTGCTCCTGTTCACCACTCTAACTAAGCCAAATAAGTTCACACTATGTGCGGCTTACAACACATTGAACTAAAAAAATTACAATTAAATATTAATGTGTTAATAATGATGGTTGTACAAACTGCAAACTTCACAGTTGGTGATGTAAATTTTCTTGATAAATTGAATATTTAAATGTAAAATTATTGCATTTATATTCGGCTACGAGGATGACACTGAAAGTTCTTAGAAAATCAAAAAGTGAACGAACTAGCAAGTTAATAGTTTTATTATATATTTTCAAAATAGTATCCATTTACATCAATACATCGCTGCATTATATGGAACCACAGAGAAAAGCACTTTGCCCACTCGTCTTTAGGGGTCTCTTCGACGGCATTTCGAAACGCAGCTACTGCTTCTTCGGCGTCCATAAAACGTTTTCCTCGAAGTTTCTCGGAAATAAATAAAAATCGCAAGGTGCGAGGTCGGGGCTATAGGGCGGGTGACCCAGTAATTCTACGTCTGACGTCGCTAAGTAATCGATTGTTTGCTTGGCGGTGTGCGACGAGGCGTTGTCGTTCTGAAGGAGGATCCTACTGCGAGGTCGTTTCTCCCGAACTTGTTACAGTAACTGTTTTTCGATCCTCTAAAACAATTATTGCGTAATGACTTGTCCTTCCGAAGAACGAGGACACCATCTTTTTTTTACGCCTCGACCTCTCGTTACTTTAGTTGGCAACTCCTCGGAAGAAAACACCCAGACAGCAGACTGTCTCTTAGTTTCAGGATCATAACAATAAGTCCAGCCTTCGTCACCCGTAATTATGTCGAACACAGTCAACTCCGTTAAATCTTTGAACCATTACACGACACCAATCAACACGACGGAGTTTTTGGGCTTCTGTCAAATTATGAGCTATCCACCGGGCACAAAGCTTCCTGACCGCTAAATATTCATGGAGGGTTTTGTGCACTTGGCATGTGGCTATGCTCATCCTTTCACTCTTTTGTCAGTCTCTATCATACGCCGCACAACACTGATGTTATCTTCAGTCGTCGCCGAAGGCTGTCCCTCACGCAGATCATCGGTTAGATTAATGCGACCACGTATAAACTCATTAAACCAGTTGTAAACAGTGGCAAAAGAAAGGACTTCATCTTGAAAGACCAATCCAAGTCTATCACAACTTTCTTGTTGTTAGTTCATGTAAATGCTCGAATTCGATATCACAGAACCTACCTTACCTCGGCTGCTCAGGAAGTAATCGAATTCGATATCAAGTACTGCCCTATGAAAAAACTATTTTTTCGTTTTAAACAAAACCAAAGACAATATGCAATAGATAATAGTATCAAAGACAAAGATATGCTCTTTTATTTTAAACCATAACCTGGCCGTGTTTCTTAGAAAAAAAAAAAAAGAAATCACTCTGAATGACATCGAAAGTCGTAAAAAATCATTGTACGAAAATTTTCTCGCGTTAAATTCATGCTGACGTGACACAAACAATTTTCAATTTGCCGCCAAATAGTAAACAAATAACATTGGGTGCGTTTGGCAGAAAAAAGCGCTAGCAAGCGCTTGTAAGCAAAATGGCGATCGTAAGCGGTAAGCGCTGTCAAATCGTAAGTAGCTATTTTCCTTCAGGACACGATGTTAGTTTTAACCGGAGAACCTAACCTAATTTAAATATATGTTTGTAAAGTATTCATATTAAAAACTTACCAATCATGAATATATTACTTAAAACTAATATTGCACAAAACAACTTAATAAACTCTACTTCAAAACAAACAAATTAAATAAGCAAAATGGCGGATTGTGTCAGCGCTACTGAAGTAGCAATCGTGTCCTGGACGAAAACTATTTCAGCGCTTATAAGCGCTTGCTAGCGCTTTTTTCTGCCAAACGCACCCAATTAATAAAATACATACACAACAATATTGGCAGAGTTCCATTTTCAAAATTTGAACTTATTTTTTTATTATATCGTTTACAAGTGGCCAGTTCTAAAAACTTTCAGTGTCGCCCTCGTATGAAGGAGAGATAGAATTTAATCGTAACTATACCTTAATTGAATGAATGGTAATTGTACCTTATCATCCTTGATGTATGGTTCAACGCACTCATTAACATCTCCCTGCAGAACCTTCTCGACTCTAACAACCAGGAAAATATCAGGTGAAGGGTTCACAATATCGAATACAGCGCTTCGGCTCAAAGTAGATACATCTGCGTGGGGCACGTGGGCTGACAGCATCTGACGCGTTGCTTCTGAATTTAGATTGAAATAAAAGTTTTCCGATAGTTTCTTTTTCTCTTTTGCGTCGAATAACGCCATCGAAGCAAATAGAGGTTCTACATCGAGCTCCAATCTAAAATGTATCAAATTAATAAGAATCTATAAATATTCTTTCTAATGAATAATTTAATCATGTTACAAACGTAATTCTACTATTTGCCAAAATACTTACTTTAACTGATGACAAACAACCAAAACTCTATGGCCCATCACCTCACAGGGCATTTCAGCTGCAAGACGTCTCTCAACTGCCTCCTCTTCATCAAGGTAAGGAGTATACAAACCAAGAAGATCAGCTTGACGGTTTTCCAATCTAAAACAAATGTAAAGTTTTCAGTGACAAAATTTAGATATTTTTATTTAAGTAACAGAGTCAAACAAACACTGTATTGAATAATAAATGGCCACAGTTGCTCACGATTATATAACATACGAGTGGAGGTCAAAAAGTTCGCGGAATGGCGGGGTTGGCGAGGGTGAGTTTACTCACCCAGGTATACGCAAATTTATATTTTTATTCACTTTCCTATATTACTTATTTTGAACCTTCTCTGCAAGTTTGGCCGGTTATTGCAGGATAAACCTGTATTGTACATGGTAGAACAAAGCTGCAGCACGAATAATTCGACCCGACTGGGGTGGATTTGACCGGGAAAGGACCACGCTCTCGCAGAATACCAGCGTGAAACAACAGAACAATGCAGCACCATTGTTTTAGCAGCTTAATGCTGCCGTACGACACCCACGAGAAGAAATAAGAGTGATGGATTCTCTTACGTCGGCACCGTACTATAGATACTCGTACATATTTCTTACAAATTGCAAGGTTTATCACAAGGGGCATTATCTAGTAGCATTCCAGACAGAGATCCCTAGACCACAATTCTAGACAGACAGTTTAATATCAAAATACACGACTACCTTGTTGTTCAAGTGTTCGTAAGCGCAATTTCTAATCATGAAGTCTCGGGTTCGAATTCTGGGTCTGGTCAAAAATCAGTCAAATTAAAGTTTTCTGTCAAGAAATTCAAGCTCAAGATCGCTCACCGCTCAAGGTCGCTCAGCGAGCTATGAAGAGGGCTATGCTCGGAGTTTCTCTGCGTGATACTCAGAAATGAGCATATCCGCAGTAAAATCAGTGACCGACTTAGTCCAACGGATTAGTAAGCTGAAGTGGCAATGGGCCGGCCATATAGTTCGAAGAACCGATAACCGATGAAGAAGAAAGGTTCTGGAGTGGCAGCCTCGTACCGGTGGGCGTAGTGTAGGGCGACACCCCACTAGATGAAGTGGAGTGACGACCTAATAAGACATGCAGAAAGTCGATGGATACAGGTGACTGAGGACCGTGCTTTGTGGCATTACTTGGGGGAGGCCTATGTTCAGCAGTGGACTTGTGAAGGGCTGTAATGATGATGATGATGTCAAGAAATTCTCAGTAAAACAGTTCGCAGTCAGGAAGTTGGAACAGTTTCACCCCGTGCCTCTGAAAGCACGTTAAGCCGTTGATCTGTCGCCTAATTTCTCGCCGGTCATGTTGGATTGCCATCCCAGTGAACTATGACGGTAATGAAATAAAGAGTGCACCTTTGTTTGCGCACTATAATCCTGTCCTGAGTAGATTGCTAATCTCCGTTGAGACTGGCCACCGTGATCGAAAATCAACCGAAGGATATAATTTTTATGCATATAAGATTTAGCCATGTAAATAAATGATAGCTCCACAAAAATATATAAAAACATTAATATAACTTACCTTCTAGCCTCATTCACTGCATCCATCTGTTCAGGTGGTTTCTTTTCAAACAGATCTGGTATTAGAGGATCTGATGACGAGCTCTGAAGATCTAAACTCGCCCAAGAACCTCTCGGCGTTAGGGTTTCGTTGCAGGAAAGTGAGGACGCTATTGATGCAACAGACTGCCTTCCGCTGGATGGTTGCGATTCACACTAACGGAAATGCATTAGTTCAAATATTACAAGCTTTTTAAAGTCAAGTGTAGGGCTTTTAAGTAAACCTATTTCAAATAATAGAAACTCACATTTTATATTATAAAAATGTTTTCTTGTATTATAAAATAAAATTGTTTGTCAAATGTAGTTTTATTTTAATTTTAATTTATTATTATATCTCTACTATATTTTAATGAAGGCTAACTATGCCATGAAGCTGTTAATAAAGGATGAAAGCAGCAAAAAAATATTAGTTTAAAAATAAAGTGTTACATACTATGTTTATTCGGCAATCTACTATATTTTTACAGGCAATATCCTTGAAAGTACTTAAAAATGTTAAATCTAATAATGATTTAAAATAAGGTTTCTTTAACAGGAGAAGAAAGGGCGAAAGAAACCTCGTATTTTATTTATTTATTTAATCTTCATTGCACTAAATGTCTTTGTGCAGACTTACCGCCTTAAGACATTCCCTCTCGTACCAGAAAACAAAGTATCATAATTTTTTTGTTATTTTAGTCAATAACAAATATGCTAAAAATTATATGATGATAATATGGAAAAGGAATACAACCAAAAATAATTGGGCATATTCAAAATATATAGCAAAATATATACAAAATCAACATATAGGTATTGTAAGTCCACGCCATAGAATACTATAATACATACATAATAGAACGGGAGAGTGGGCGGAGCCCGCATAGCCACTAACAAATCAATTCAGACATATAAATGTCAACACGAGATGTGTTTTGACGTTACAATAGTTTCCAAATTTCTAATGAAAATTATTTAAAAAATGCCAAATTGCAGCCTATTTACAAATAAATATGTATTAAAATTTAAACGATTCTTTTTAATGATGATCTTGAACATTAATCAAGTTTTAAAATGTTTAAATTTATTCAGTCCGTCAACACAGCGAATCGGTTTTAGCGACGCCAAACCTCGTACAAAATAAAGTTGACAGCCATTCTATTGTGTATTATAGTATTCTATGGGCGAGACAACCCGATACATGACGACCACGCAAGCAGAGATTTTTAAGCAAGCATAACATACTTGAGTTTACCGGACACCAAAAATTTGCTGCTAAGTGGGTGCACTGCATTACTTTGTTCCGGTCTGAAGGGCTTAAAGAGCCAGAAAGAGGTGACAACGCCTATGTAGAATTCATTATTTGTTGGTACGGAACAAATAATGAATGGAATGCTACTAGATAATGCCCTTTGGAAAATGGACTGCTGTAGATACTTACCATCAGGAGGACTGTTAATTTGAAACTTTAGTTTTATTTAAAAAAAATGTGTGAATAGTGTAAAAATAAGATGTAAGTATATCTACTACCCCATATCATCCCGTGGGTGTCGTAGGAGGCGATACAAGCAAACAGACCAGGAGATGGGCAGCAGCATCTTCCTAATATCAATTAAAAATCAATTTAAAATTTAATGTTTTTATGCTTTAGCGTGCATATCTATGTACGTTCCAGTGCGTATAATTGTCTTTTTTTTTCTTCATACGTCACGGGTGTACAATCTAATTACACTATTTTCTTTCCATTGCGCGCGTAGTGTTAACGCAGGTTCTGTGATAAAACAAGCTAAATGGATGTGGTAGCATGTTATGTTGAACATATCTCTCGGGTTGCGATTGTGTATAAGTGTTTTTATATGAAATTTAAATTAATTTTATATCCTCGGTTCCAGTTATGCAATTAAATTAACATTCATAAACATCCGGTATAGCACTACAAAGATAAGGCAGTTGTGGCCCAAAAGTAAACATAAAAAGAATATTAAAAACCTACCAATTGTGTATATACTTGTATTATTAATCCAAATAAGTATATATTATATGTGCCCATATATACAGAAAATATGTGCCCATATGTGTTAACAAGTGGGTTTTTTTAAGTGTTATCAAAGCACTAATAGGGATGAAATCGCGTTCCTGAGCGTCTATTTGGACCATTCCCTTTTTTTTAAAAAGTTGTTTTTTTTTAAGTTAGCTGTTTACTTTTTTTTAAGTTTGTGTAAGTGTATAATTAAGTCTACTTATAAGAATACCTAATTATAATGTATGTTTTGAGTATTTATTGCTATTTTTTTAAGAATTGGCCAAATAAATATCTCTTTCTTTCTTTCTAATAACACATAGAAAATAAAAACAAATATCTCCCTTATGAGGCAATCTATGTAGAGGACTAATTTCGGCTGCAGACTACGATAGGCTGTGATGAATGAATGTGTATGAGCAAAATTATAACCGTTTAGCTACTAATTGAGATAATAATTACTGTGTAGATGTGGTGTAAGAATATCCACTGTCCCATTATATGCCATGGGTGTCGTAAGAGGCGACAGATTAAAAATAAAAAGCTGCAGTTGCGAATCCGCTCGCCAAGTTGCCAAACTACGGCAAATATGCTCCCTATGGGGTACTATCAATCTATCAAATCTTCATGTGCTCTATGTTCAGCAGTCGATAGGCTGTAACAGTAACATAACAAACTCACTGCAAGTCATGACCATACCATTACGAAGGGTCATTCAAGCGTTTACTACATGTTTCAGGTCATAAAATCAATAAGAGGATCCAGTTTGTTCAAAGACATTTATCTTTTACCTGCTGCAGCGCTAAGTCGTCAAGTGGTGCGTAGGGCTCCGCGTCGATCTCGTAGTACTGTGGCGGGGCGTTCATCAGCCGCTCAAGCCTCTCAGCCACACGCTCGCGGCTGCCAGCGGAGCCCGAGTACATTCGGTACTTGTACTCCACTACCGTGTAGTCTGATGTGTAACATCGGATGCAGTCGCGCACGAACATCGGCGCTTTCGTTCTGAAGGATATGTTAAATGTAAGTGAAGTTGCTGTGCACACACCTCCCCTCATTTTGGGAGGGTGGAGCAATTACCACCACGGTACTACGGTGCGTGTTAACGGACTTCACATATACTCGAAATAATTTTCTCACGATGTTTTCCGTGTTACCCTGTAGTGCCGTTGTAAGAATATCCACTACCCCATATATTTTTTATGGGGTAGGATGACAAACGAGCACACAGTCCACCTGATGGTAAGTGGTTGCTGTGGCCCATAGACATCTACATCTGTCCTCGATTACGAATCAAAATGCAGATGCGTTGTCATCCGTGAGGACTTAGGTGGAATGCCTCGTTTCCAGTAAAAAGGGTCTCCGGCTCTCTACAGTCACCATACGAAACACAGTAGCACTAAGCTACTATTTCACGCTGGTATTCTGTGAGAGCGTGGTCCTTCCCCGGTCGAGCCGACCCATTCGTGCTACAACTATACTACTAATATAACTGCAGCATGGCTCTACCACGTAAAAAATCGTAAAAATATCATCCCGTGGGTGTCGTAAGAGGAGACAGAGGAAAACAAATCCGAAGATGAGCAGCCGCATATTTCTAATAACGACTAATATTTAAAAACTGCGGTTGCCAACTCGCTTGCGAAACGTGGCAACTATGGCAAATATCCCACCTATGAGGCAATCTATGGGGAAGGCCTATGTTCAACGGTGGACTTTAATAGGTTGTAACGGTGACGGATATATCCCTTCATCGCCGAGTATGTGGTAAATCAGCACTTAAAATTGCAATTAATAATTATATTATTGGTATCGGGGATCGAACACGGGTTGCCCTCGTTGCCCCTGAGCTATCTTGCCAATCTTTCTAGAAGGATTGAGTATTATTTTATGTAAATGTAATAAAAGTGCCCGAGTGATTAGAAATACTTTTCTGTATTTCTTCCTTTGTTTTATTTATTATTGTTGGACTCACCGGTGGGCCCCACCTGAATATCGGTAAAAGCTAAGCAGTTGTTACTTCACATTGTTGACGTAAAAATATCGTTATCAGGCCATATTAAGTAATGTAATTTTGAGCTAAACTTGTAAAAAAAATTGGTAGCAAAATTTAATTTAATCATTTAAAACAGATATAGATGAAACACTTTGTGGTGGCGCCGTAAAATAATTCTCACCACTGTTTCATCCCGTGGGATCGTAAGGGGCGACTATGGGAAAAACCAGAAAGATCACATAGTTTCCAGTATCATCACACTGATTACCACACACACGGGAAATAACTAAATGTACGACGTGCGTGCATGGCGACGGGGAACAGCAATAAACATGTTAAATAGTAGGTACCTACAGATTTAATTTTCACTTATTTTACTCATTTTTAATTATGAATTTTTATTATGATTTAAAATAAGATTATTTTAATTTAAAATAAATTAAATTAAATGCGATATAATCTGTAAAATTGTTCTTATTTAATGTCTAGTATTTGTGTAAAATATCCAATAAAACAAAATCCAGTAGGTATCGTAAAAGGCGACAGATTATAACTGAACCAAGAGATGGGCAGTATACGTGGTAGGGCCGCGCCTATGTTCGTAGAGATGACTTTTGATGAGCTATAATAAAAAAAAGCGATGTATGACACGAATGCCAGCCACTACTCCTAGGAAGGCGATTAATGTATATTTTCTGAAATTGAGAATACATTAAAATTTTCATTATAACAAAAACAAAAACCATAGCTTACAGGTCTTCATCAGGCAGCACATGTTTCACTGTACGAATGCGACGTGGCACGGTGAGCAGCTCTATGTCATTGGAAGGGTATGCGAGCGGGTCGCGTTCACCCATAAGCCGCTCGCACACCTCCTCATAATCCGGTGGTTCAATCATATCGCACAGAGATAGCTGGTGGAAAAAAATAAAGAAAATTTTAATTGAATAACATGAAAACGACAATTTGCATGAAAATTTTCAATAATGTTATGATACCTTGAAAAGATGAGAAAAAATACCCAGGTTTAGATTAAATGGGCGTTATACTATTTATGTATAAGTGAGCATTTTACAATACAAATGTATGTTACTTATAATGTAAAAAACGTGTGCAATTATTATTATATTAATTGTTATTTATATTTACGGAAATATTAAACTTTGAATAAAACTAGTTATAAAGATCTTATGTTTAATTTCCACTAATAATGATAAAATCTGTAAAGTTCGTTTTATTCAATATGCTAAGATCCTAAGCGTCTATCTGATGAGAAAGTTCAGTCGGATATTCAAATTTAAAGAATATTACATATTTATACTTATAACTAACCCGATACCTAAAAAAGGCGATCGCGCAGACCCGTCCAACTACAGGCCCATCGCCATCACCTCCTTGTTCTCCAAAACAATGGAATCCATTGTAAATGGAATCCATTGTGGCCTCTAAAAAGCTTGGCGTGTTCAGCAGAGCGGGACAGTATTTCATGCCGGCACACCACCTGCAACTTTACAAGGCGCTGGTTCGGCCGCACTTGGAATACTGTTCCCATCTCTGGGCTTGGGCTCCCCAGTACCAGCTCCTTCCACTTGACCGCATCCAGAGCAAAGCGGCTCGAATCGTCGACGACCGAATGCTTTCCGATCGGCTAGATTCACTGGCGCTGCGAAGAGATATTGCATCTCTTTGCGTATTTTATCGCATCTATCACGGATAGTGCTCTGAGGAATTGTTCGGATAATCCCAGCCGCCGAATTTCATAAACGCACTGCGCGGCATACCTCCCGATACCATCCACACCATCTGGATGGTTGGCGGTCCACCACTGTACGTTTCACTAGGACTTTTCTTCCGCGTACGACCTCTCTGTGGAATAACTTACCACCGGCGATTTTTCCGGACCGATACGACCTGGGGACCTTCAAGGAACGAGCTTACTCCTTTCTAAAGGGCCGGAAACGCACCTGCAATCCCCCTGGTGTTGCGGTTGGTCATGTGCTGCGGTAGTCAATTAACATCAGGTAAACCGTAAGCTCGTTTGCCCCCTCTTCTATAAAAAAAAAGCCGACCTATTAACTCGGATTATTTTGCAATAACCGTCCGGCCAAATTTGCAGAGAAGGTTCGGAATAAGTAATATAGACGACAAAGTGAAGAAAAATTAATTAAAGGAATTTTAAACATTCTGTCCTTTTAATCTTTTAAATTCAAAATACATTTACTGATTTTACTGGGCATGCACGCATATTTATAAGGGTCGATCGCTATGCAGAAATAAAAGTAGAAGTCCTATTTACTCTTATTTTCAAAAACTGCAATAACAGTATATCATTATTATTAATTTTGAACTTCCTTTAAAATTTGGCTACTCTTTGTATAAATACAATCATGTTTAATTTGCAGAATTACATTGCAAATTTATGTTTGGCGGAAAGTTTCAAAGTGTGTGCAAGGTTTTTTATATCTACATAAAAGTTTGAAATAAGCATAACTTATAAATAATATTTTGATTTTCACTTTATGATAAGGATATCAATATACAAGCTACCAGTCAGGTGTAATGAATCGCCTAGCCATGAAAAGGTCTTGACAAGAAATATCTTAATTTTTAAATTTAAAAATATATTTGTTGAAGAACATCCATTATCAGATGTACAACATATACAAGGATACGGACTACAATCTAAGACATAGAATACTATAATACATACATAATAGAATGGGGGAGTGGGCGGAGCCCGTGTAGCCACTAACATGTTACTAATATGTCAATTCACATGTATAAATCTCAACACAATGGTTGGCAAACTTAAGAATATAAGTAGTAATTTTTAACCGACCTAACCTTTTTTATGTTTTAAAGTATTAAAAAACTTACGATCATGAATTTTTATAACATGTATATGTTTATTCATGTCATTATATTACTTAAAACTATTATTGAAAAACAATTATAAACTCTCTTCAAAAGGTCTTGCAATAATCGTTTTCAATTTTCGTGTCAATTATGTGTCAAAAGAACAGCGGGAGATGGAATTTAAATAAAGGAGACATATCCTACAACCAGTAAGTCGAAAATATTTATATTTTGTGAATATTAGAAACAAAAATAAAGAAACATTGATGTGTCAAAAACATTAATCAAAAGTCAAAAATGTGTAAATTCACTCAGTCTGTCAACACAGCAAATAGGGTTTGCAGTAGTGATAATACGACGCAATTGCTTGTATGTGTGCTCCCGGCGACGCCGATCCTCGTACAAAATAAAATTGACAGCCATTCTATTGTGTATTATAGTATTCTATGATCTAAGAGTTGTGTAGTGTGTTTGAATCCATCATTAAGCTACCACTCCGAACACTAGTATTTTTTACTTAGTTGGATTGGCAAAGGGATTATTAGTAATGTTAATAGCATTACAAGTGTTCTTTTTAAAAACAAAAAATACAAACTTAGGTATTTTTTCTCTAATCTCGCAATTTTTTCTCTAGGAACAAAAGTTGTACTTGGCCAAAACAATTAGGCGCATGACAGGAATTCAGTTTCGGCGCCCGCACCCCGCCGCTACCCCCCCCCCCCTTCCACTGGTGATCAATCACAATTCCGTGTTCCCTACTTAGTTGTAATGGCGTCTAAGCTGTAATGCGCCTAATTGTTTATTTGCATAGTATAGGTTGAGTACTTTGGTCAGGAATGATCGCGCCCTCCTTTCTGCCAAGGAGGGTCACGTTCGTATACGGCTTAGAGATCTCGTCAGATCGGTAAGCCAATCCATAAAGGCGGTGTTTAGTGGGTAAAAGTCTCCACATAACCACGCAGCCGGCTGTGTGGTATGCTATGAGCATTCACCGCCTCCCTCCCCCGCTTTCTGGAGGGTTGCCCATATTTGCTTCGGGCGCAAAAAAAAAAAGAAAACGTCAGAAATGAATTTAACTTCTGTCTCAGCATGATTAATCACCAGCATAATTAATTTATTTATGGATTTTCATAAAGTTGAACATATTGTTTTAAAGTCATTTCTAAAGGTAATTTATTTTCACCAGAAATTTTCCAGATTTGTTAACTATAACCATGTATACAGTGTCGTTGTATGGTGACTTAAAATAATCCACTACCATAGGTAGTGGATAGTGGATTGTATCACCTCTTATGACATCCCGTGAATGTCATAAGAGGTGGTAGAGGGAAATGAAACAGGAGATGGGCAGTAAAAACTTCTTAAGAATAACGCAAAATAATAAAAAACTATGGCTGCAACCTACTGGCAGTTATGGCAAATATCCCCCCCCCCATAACACAACCAAAGGTAAGGCATATGTTCAGCATAGGACTTTGATAGGTTGTAGTGATGATGATTATGATGATGATGTATCATGTCTAAACAAAGAAAAAGTATAAAATGATATGAAATATTTTATATAAAGTGTTCCCATGCTAGGAATTACAATTTTATTACCTTAATAACCACAAATATACAAATACAAACCTATGTTTGAATAAAAAATCAGAACAAGGAATCCAAATCTTTATTACAGGCTTTATCAATGTTATGCCAGTCACAGACTTCAGTAGATTCAACAGGTAATCATCAACAAACACTCGGGATTATTGATAATTCCAAAGAGAAAAAGTGGGTTGTCAGAACTGATAGATTTCCCTATACATGTCACTAACTAGAAGTTAGTTGAGGATTCTATCTACCATAGAACCACATAATGCACTGATATGCAAATAATTTAGAAAAAAATAAAGATTACAAAGAAGGCAAAGACCTGAATTAACTATAGGATACTAAAACCATGCTTGTGTCTTTAACACAAATTAAATCACATATGCAAACAAAGATTTATGGATCAGCCATTTTGGGAATTAAAAAAGGAACTTGTTTTACTATTTTTTTTTAGGATAAGGGTGACAAACAAGCACACAGTCAACCTGATGGTAAGTGGTGGCCCATAGACATAAACATCTATCCACAATTCGAATCAAAATGCAGATACATTGTCATCTCACAAGGACTTTGAACAAATACCATCATAGCAAAAAAGACATGTTAACCAACGCCATGCATTTGTGTATAAAACATGAAGTACACGAAAATAATTTATAATTTTATTTTAAATGCCTATTACAACCAATCCATATATCGTGTATAGAGGTTTGCAGTATCACCTATATTTTTCAAGTGACAGCCTCATGTAAACTATGTGTATAAGCATATCTGGTACTAATGCTAAACCATCCACTACTATATATGCCCACACTGAAATAGTGAAACCAAATCAAAGAACTAACACTCAATATTCAGCTTGAGCAAAACAAACAATTAGAGAATAAAATACATGCATACATAGTGCACATACGAGTTTTATTAGATATGCAAACATGCAGAAATATTACATAGGGATATAATTATAAAAGAATTTAATTATGATAAAACTTCTAATGTTGCAATATTGTAAAAGCAAAACTCAATATAAGCACCAAACTTATACTCATTAGAAGTAAAAATTATTAGGATTAGGTACAAAACGATGCTTTGGGTGATTCATTATTGTAACCATAGAACATGTTAGAAACTTACTGAAGAAGAACAGCCCGAAAGAGTACCTGACTTCGACTGGCTAGCATAGACCTTACGAGCATCCCCAGCATTCCTATAAATAGTGAAAAATCAATCCTGTTATATTTATAATGTTCCCGACCCGAACTTCATGCATGAATAGCCAGTTACACCCCTATATGGTTAACATAAGCAATTACCCGGAACAATTCTGATATTTGCGTCCAAGAGTCATTTAAACCGTGTAAACTTAGTATTAATGAATTAGTTAATAAAAATTTCTTAATACTTTTTGAATTTTAATAAAACCGAAAACTGTTGTTTACAGAAAATATCATCAAACATCAAGCAAGCATCAACAATTTCTATTTGACAATGTCAAATGTCAATGACAAGATTTGTCAGTTTAGATTTTTGGTGACTATGATTTTTGCATAGAGGGGTTTTTGAGAGCTTCCTAAAATTCAAGCCTAGACTCAAGCTAATTTGCCCGTACTTGGAGGAGGATCTGTGTAAGAAATCTTTCCATCGTTTGCATTGCACACTTTCTTTGCTTCCAAGCATAATCAGTGACTTAATGAAGTAATTTTAAGTAATGAAGTAGACATGTGTTTTGCTATGAAGGCAAGGTAAACATGACAAACACTCTATTCCAGAGAAAATGATCCACTGGAAGTTATCCAACAAAAACAATGGGATATTATATTGGTACGGATTGTGCAAAAGCTTTGTTGTACAATTTACGAAAATCAGGCCTTGACTGTTTCGACCAAGGAATCTAGTCACTAGTTACAAGCTTTACCATCTAGTGATATTGGCACATTACTTCGTGGGTAAAGCTTGCTCATAGCCAATAGGAATCCAACTATGAGCGGTGATTTATCAACCCCGTTAGTGCCCTTGTAGTAGCAGCTTTGACGAGTTTGGCCTCCGCGGACCTTCACTTTCATGTAAGAAAAGTGCTGCTAGAGTCTTTAAACGACGTCATACGAAGAGCTCTTGTCTCTACGTATGTAATAAAAATTTCAAAGTGATTAAATCACTTTTCACATATGGTCAATTATAGAATTAAAAAAAAATATTTGTGTGAAAAATATGAATAATAGGTTTTTAAATTATGTATGCTAACGTACAGAGCCAATGAGAGGTAAAAATATTTGCTCTATTCAGTTTTAGTTTGTAGTCAGCCGTAGTATATAGTTGTCATACCGAAATAATCTAAGACCAATCTTACGTTTTCAACTATTTCAAACTGTCATCTTGAAACATTTTTCTCAGGAAGTTGATTAATAGATTGAAGACGAGCGATTTTACTTTCAAACTTAAAAAAGCACGCACGTTTTGGGACTGCGCTGTGGACCTTTTCCTGATCCAAAACCCCCTAAAATAAGAAGAAGCCTACGCCTAACAGTGGAATGTGTGTGGGTGACAGCCTATATACGCCCAACAGCTGGTCGCACACTAATTTTTGAGAGAGTTATGAATTATACATAGTTGTTAATTAGTCCGCAACGCTGCTCCAATGCTACTTCACACATCTTCGAGAAAGATTTTTATTTCTCAGACATGCAGGTTTCCTCCGGATGTTTTCCTTTAAAATTGAACAAATAATTATTTGTTCAATACAAGATATATAAGTAAAATATCAAGTAGGTAGTATATCAGCACAAAAAATTACATTTAACATTTTCATTGGTGTCGGACGGAATAGAAACCCGAGAGCTTGCTTAGTCCCTGATCTACATAGATTGTTGAACATCATCATCATCATATTTGTAGTTAATTATGTCTTATGTTAACGTGAACACGTCCATTTAAAGAAAACTAAATTTTACGGATTTTATCTTGTATAATAAAAATATTAATTACTTCCAAATATTCCGGTACTAATAACTAACTAACTAAATACAATGATGTGTCTTACCTGGATTGAAGAGCACTTCCCGCCCTCTCTCAATTGCATGCACTAACTCCGTCACCACTATTCCAGGTGAGACACGCCATCGACGATAATACGACACGTGTTTCGCCTCTACATGAGAAATCCTCAGGTGATGTAGACTACGGCGGCTGACCTCTAAGTGAGCGGCAAGTTTTTTTTTTTGCTCCCGAAGCAAATATGGGCAACCCTCCAACCCACGCAGCCGGCCGCGTGGTTATGTGGAGACTTTTACCCACTAAACACCGCCTTTTAGGAATTGGCTTAACGATCTGACTAGAGATCTCTAAGCCGTATACGAACGCGACCCTCCTTGGCAGAAAGGAGGGCGCAAGCGGCGAAAAGCCGCTTAGAAGAGTGCCTAACTAAGGCAGATTAAGGGATGTGTTATGTAGGCTCGGCCTGAGCCGCCAGGAGGCAGTTCAGGTCAGCCGAAAGCTTGTTGGGGGGGTCCGAGAGAGAGTTTCTCGGTCTGCGCACACTATAGCGAGTGTGGATAGGGGCTGCATAGGCAGCTGTCTCACGAATGAGATGATTTGGGTGGGACTCTGAGGCTTTGAAAAATCTCTCAGAGAGTGATTTCAGGAACTGCTGGATTGTTGGGAGCTCCAAGTCTCGATGTAGGTCGGCATTACGGACATAATAGGGCGAGTTAGTGGCCCTACGACAGAATAGATTTTGAACTATTTGAAGTTCATTTATAGCTTTGGGCTTAGCATGTGCGAAAATGGGGGCCGCGTAGGTCATGACAGGTCGTATGCAGACCTTATATAGGGTTCGCTTGTTGCGGAGGGACATTTTACTGTGTCTGCCCAACATGCTGTTGAGCCTACCCATGTAAAAACGTGCGGTGCGAGTAACCTTCTTGATATGGGGCTCGAAAGTGAGCCTTGCATCAAGGGTGACGCCTAGGTATTTGGCTTTAGTTTGCCATGGGACAGGGGTTCCTAACATCCTGATTGGCGGAGTGGTGGTGAGACGACGTCGTTTATATTCGAAGCAAACGGTGGAGCTTTTCTCCGGGTTTACGTCGATACGCCATTTTTGGAACCAAGCTCCTAAGTCGCTTACTGACTTTTGGATCTTGTTCCGAATCTGTGGTAGTGAGTTGCCTTTGGAGTAAAGGGCTGTGTCATCTGCAAAGAGGGCTAGTTTGACACCATTCGACGGGATAGGGATGTCGTTCGTGAATAGTATGTATAGGAGGGGAGCAAGCACAGAGCCTTGAGGGACACCGGCTTTTATTTGACGGGTAGAGGATAGCGTGCCTTCGTGTCTAAAATGAAAGGTACGATCCTTCAGATAGGAGGCTACAAGGCGAACGAGACGGTCTGGGAGGCCTAAGTCGTACAGTTTGTAGATAAGGCCCTCGTGCCAAACTCTGTCGAATGCCTTGGCAATGTCAAAGAAGACCGCGATGGTTTTTTGACGG
Organism: Parnassius apollo; assembly: GCA_907164705.1. Classification (NCBI taxonomy): domain Eukaryota; kingdom Metazoa; phylum Arthropoda; class Insecta; order Lepidoptera; family Papilionidae; genus Parnassius; species Parnassius apollo. The sequence continues at coordinate 2,675,512 of CAJQZP010001459.1, read as the reverse complement.
CGAGGGTAAAAACCGCTGAGGATGTATTCCACTATGCGGTGAACTTGTCGGGGGCACGAGTGTTTGACTCGAAACCCGAATTGTTGTGGGATGACAAGAGGGACGCCGTCTGTGGGAAACAAATGGCGCCTCAAGCGCACGAGAATGACTCGTTCGAAAAGTTTGCCCATGGCCTTGAGGAGGCTGATGGGACGGTGATTGGAGGGGGAGGTGGAGAGGTTTGCCTGGCTTGGGAATGCCAATGACAGTTGCCTCTTTCCAAGAGGTGGGAAAGTAACTGAATTCGAAGCAGGCGTTAAGGATAATGGCCAGTAAGGCGATTACCTGCTCCGGGAAGTGTTTGAGGGCTTGGTTGGAGATACCATCCGCACCCGGTGCTTTTTTGGGCTTAATTCCTTTGATGGTAGATGAAATCTCATCTTTGGACACAGTGATAGGGTCAGAGGCGGTAGGGGGCGAGTTCCTGCGTCGGACCTCGTCCTCCACTAGTTGGATGTGTAAGGGGTCAGTGGGTTGTGAGCTAGGAGAGCATTGAGCGGCACTCAGCCTTTTCTTCGTCTTCGAAGGCAATGGAGCCGTCGGGACGAGACAGAGGGGGAGTATGGGTTATAGCGTCTATCCGGAGGGCTCTCGCCATCCGGTAGTAAGCTGTGTGAGAGGGAGAGATTTTCTCCATGAGATTGCCCTTTTCATGGTCTCTGTAGTCTTGGAGGCGGTAACGCAGTTTGCGTTGAAGGCGGTGGGCCGCGAGTCTATATTCGGGAGTGGGATAGCGTGCAGCTCTACGGAGGGCAGCTTTTTTTGGCTTTTAACAGGTTGCTAATATCTAGGGGAAGACTAGTTTTAGCAACCGGGACAACTTTTTCATTCTCTTTAAGAGAGGATGTTATAAGTGAGGTGAGATTTTCGACCGCGGTGTCTATTTTCCCCGCACTGTCGAGGGCGTCGGAAGAAAGGGTTATGGGAGGGTCCGGAGAGTCTATAGCCGAGACTAGAGACTTCTTGAAGCCCTTCCAGTAGGTGTAGGTTTTGGAAGTGGGAGTTGGAGATGGCTGATGGCCAAGAAGGAGGGATACAGGACGATGGTCGGATCCTAGATCGTCGAGAGGCTCGATTGCTCTAAGGTTAAGGGAAACTCTTTTAACTAGAGCAAAATCTAGCACATCGGGAGCGTAGGTAACAATGTCGGGATAGTGGCTGGCAGAAAGGGGGCTGTAGACAGTCAGGTCGAGAGACTGAGTGATATTGAGCAGCACCCTGCCACTACTGGTAGTAGTGCGGCAGGTCCATTCAGTATGCTTGGAGTTAAAGTCTCCAAACATAATGACTGAGTCGCCTAATGCAAGGATGGCTTCGAAATCACTATTGATAGGGAGGGTTCCGCTAGGGATATAGCAAGAGGCTATAATGATTGACTGGTGTCCAGTCATAGCTAGTCTAGTGATAGTGGCTTCCATACTGGTAAGCGACGGAGTAGATATGTGGGAGCAATGAAGGGACTTTTTGTGATAGATGGCAGTACCGCCGCCTTTGCGGTCGGGTCTGTCGTTACGTAGAAGTGAATAATTTTTAATAGTAAGGCCTTTAGAGACCTTGGGGCTGAGATGGGTCTCCTGTAGGAGTAAGAGATCGGCTTCGCGATCTCGTAGAAAAAGCCTAAGCTCTGGGAGGTTATTTCGCAGACCGCGGATATTGAATGAAACAAGCGACAAACCCTTTGGTTTGATACGACCTTGAGATATTGCGGGAGCAGAGGGCTCCGGCATAGTTTAATTACAAAGACCTTAGAAGGTTAATGTGCTCAGTAAGAGCAAGGAGACGGTCCTGAGGGGACTGAGCTGTGCGCAGTTTACCCGCAAGGATAAGGATTTCATCTAAATTGATCCTATTGAGAGTGTTATACACTAGGTTTAGAGACTCTACTACAGAGTCTGTCTGTTTTTTTTGGGTCGGCGGAGGGCCGCGAGATATTTGATTCCTTTTGGAACCAGGGGTTTATTGGAAGCGGCGCTGGCTGAGAGAGCGGAAGGCTCATAAAGGGCCGAGGGGGGGCCCTGAGGTGGCCGATAGGGGCCCTGTGGGGGCCGGTAGATGCCCTGTGTGGGCTGAGATGAGCCCTGAGGGGGCTGAGGTAGGGGCTGGCCCTGGCTGGGCTTGCGGCTTACAAGAGCCGGGAAGGTTCGGTCATTGACCTGTGGTGGAGCTTTGCGTCTCGGAGGTGGGCGATGGGCGCGAGGGCAACCTCCTCTAAAGTTGGCCGGATGGCCTGTTTGTCCGCAGAGGACACATGAGGGTGGGGATTCGGCGTTTTTGGGCCGTGGGCACTCTTTCGAATGATGGGGTTCTAGGCACTTAATGCACCTGGGTGGAGCTGAGCAGTTGGCTCCCGCGTGTCCATAGAGTTGGCAGCGGTGGCACTGCGCTGGGTAACCGCGCCGGTGAGGGGCTTCGACCTTAACACGCGACATGCCGCACACAGTGCGTACCTCGCGGAAAATGCCCTTCGCCTCCGGCACATTGGTGAGAACGAGGAGGGCGAGGTTAAACCTTTCGCCCCTGCTGCTGTGCATTTTATGCACATCTTCAATGGGGAAGCCTTGGGATTTAAGCTCTTCCAGAATGTCTTCGTTTGCGAGTTCATAGGGAACTCCGCGGAGGACTGCCTTGACTTTCCTTTCTTCGGCGAGGGCGTATGTGTGGTAGGACACACGCTCAGCCGTGAATAGGCGGGTTATGTTACGGAAGTCTTCTATAGACGCCGGCATAATTTTGATGGCCTCGCCGACATTAGTGGCTTGGTCATATTTGAAACCCTTTTCGTAGAGGGTTTTGGACAATTGAGTGAATTTCGCCTTGTCTCTGAGAAAGACAGGGGGCGGGACTTGGTTTTTAGCCAGTTCGGGAGCGCAGCGGGTTGCTGGCTTGGCGGTATTGTCTTTCGACTGTGAGGCGGCAGCGTTTGGGGCTGCGGAAGTAGGGGCAACGATGGGAGCTGCGGAGGTAGAGGCAGCG